>JAOXJJ010000819.1:12323559-12346271 GCA_025769935.1 Phoenix roebelenii
ACGGCCCGTTTAATCTGGGGCCCGATGGGCCTGGGCCGGGCCGGGCCCGGCACGGCCCGATGCCCATCTCTACTAGTAGGTTGGATGCCTGAGTAGATGGGCCCCACATCATGTCGGTAGCAAGTAGGAGAATCAAATCTTTTATTTAAGGAGGCTTGATATAGGTGACTCAGCAATCAGATTGAGATATGGATAGATAGAGACTTATTTAGATGTAATACTATTGAAGTAAATGTGCCATTTACTTAAGATATTACATGTAAATAAGGAAGTAACCCTATTTGGATTCAGTAAGAATAAAAGTTGATTTCCAACTTTAGTTCAAGATCTCAATTTTTGCCGAGTCAAATTTTCAACTTTTGAATGCTAAGGTATTTCTCAAATTTTGATGTTTCACAAATCCCATTTTACCTAAACATTACGAAGATTGAAATGTCCAGATAGAAAAGTCTTATAAATTAGTTTCCAATGCATGTGATCTAAGAAAAATTCTTGACAGAACTTAACACATTCCAAAGACTAGTTCACTTCAAGGGTTGGATACTCCTATAGATGTATATGTATAATTCTAGTTGTTGGGTCGGTTTACATGTTTAATGAATGGGGCTAAACCACAAACTTCTTTGCATAATACCCATTGACATGTAGTGCAAATACTGAATATATGACTAACAAGTAATAACCCTATGTAAAAATTTTAGATTTATATTTTAAACAATCATTTGTGCTATACCTTTTATTTTTAGCGGTGATTTTACTTCTTGTACAAAATACACCAGTTAACACAAATCTCGTTATTGTTGGAACTTGTGTATCATCATGTCCTCTTTCTAGCATTTAAAGTGCATGTTAATTTAAGCCAAACAGTAGATTTGAAACTTTAAATTATACACATATATTTCTAGAATTGTCTTTCATCCATTTGGTTCTCTTTGATTATCATTTTGCTTACATGTAGAAGAACGTATAACTATGAAAAGTAAATTAACTATCTCTCACTCTCTTAATATACAATATATAGGTTTAAAGAATTTCATAACATGCATACTTAAAGCATGTAAGTTTTTTCTAATAATAATTCAGTAATTACGACACATTCATATTTATTTTGAGAGTTAAACTTTCACATATGGGGATCCTTTGTCGTTGTTTTCTTGTATCTTCTTCTAGGTTTTTGCTTTCCTTTTCTTTTCTTTTTCCCCAGGGGGAGAGGGGTGTGTGGCGGTCAAATTCTCTTTTTCCAGCCCATTATGTGGGTCTTACCATTATGTAGAATATGGACTAAATTTTCTAATTAATTTTTCTGGAAAATTGTTGTTTGCATCTCATATAGTTATTTAAGCAAGGAGTATATAATAAACAATTACCAAAACAAGATGATTCATTATCTATAAATAACTTAATTCTTGTATGTTGACTGAAGCACATGAAAGAATCATGTAACTTAAAAGTTACACATATAATTTTTGAGAAACTCAGTGGGAATCCCATCACTTGAAGCTGAGACTGCTCGCATGTAGAGGGGATGCCAAGGGGCTGAGCAAAGTCCAATTGGCCAAAAGCTACAGATATACGGCAAGCCAGCAAGTGCATCATCTCTCAAGTGCAACATCCCGATTATGGTTCCCCTGTCTGAAGCAGTCTGTAGATCGGGACTACCATAGACCCACTACTAAAAACCTATGACCTCAAAGGATACCCTTTCGTCAACGTGAGCATTGTCTGTCTTTCCATCAGTTCCATTCCCACTACCATAATGCAATAGATTCACATAAATTATGTTGGAAAAAAAAATCAAATGTAAGATTGAATTTCATTTCCTCTTACATTCTTCTGAGAGAAGAAAAATAGCTGCCCATAGAAATTCAAAGAATATTGGGATATAGGTTAAAAATAGAATATCCATAAATATAATGTACATACGTTGATTTGGTGGTCTATTTTCTTGGTGTCCTGAGCTGCTCGTCTTTATTAATGCTTCCAAAGAAATCATGGATTCTGGTTATATGCTAAATGCTTATATTGTGTTTCTTAGCATGAGGCTGACCAGTTTCAAAAGGATGGGTATAAGAGGGAAAAGGCTTGGGAACGTATCGTCCTGGAAAGATACTGTGGGGAAAGTAATAAAGAAACATTTAAGGACAAAGGGTCAACTTAACCATAGAAGAGAAGACAAACCTGTGACAACTATGTTTACATCAAGATAAATAGGAGCGAGTCCATAGTAGAGATGACTAGCAGTTTACGGGAAAAAAATAAAAATACAGGAATGATAAAAAGAAAGAAAGAAATCCTTACTAGAGGATAAAAGAAGTATATTACGCTTGTGGACAGTGAAGAAGAGAGGGGTTGGGCTTCTGGAGATCTATATCATTTCTCAATTCTCATGCAGTGAGAGTGAGGAATCAGGAGAACTTATTTAAAATACTTTTTGGTGGGGATGATTAGGAAAGTTACTAAGGAGGAGAAAGTCTCACATGCACCAAGTTTTAATGTAGTAGTGGAGAGAGGGCAAGAAAGAGAGGGGGCTGAAATTTGGAATCCTTTTTCTTTTTCCTTACAAGAGTGGAAATGGAGTTGTTAAGAGAGGTAAAGTGTCGCATGGGCTGAACCCTTGAGTCATTACTAATGGGTTGTAGAGAATGGACCATCTTTGGTGTTGGATAAAAAATGTACTAGCTCCTCATCCATTGGACAAATATCTTTTTTTTTGACGGGGATCAGATGTTTACAAGACCAGAGAGAGAACCCTGATAGGACAGAGCAGTGAGGGGCCCTTTTTCAGGTCTGTGTCCAATCTCCTTATACATAGTGAAAATGGTTATGTGTCATGGGGGTTGAATGGCTGCAAGGAAATGGAGAGAATCTAGACAGGATAAGAGTAGGAGGATGCATGTGTAATGTCAAGTTAGAGTCATTGTTCATGCATGGGGAAATGGGTGGATTGTAGAGGTAGAAGAGATGAATTGGGGGTGAATATAGAGAGAGTGTGAAGAGAATGGGAGGGACACTTGGGTGTTGAACAAGAGTCCTCACTCCTTGTATGTCAGAAAACAGGTGGCTCGGAGAGATGAACTAGTATCCTGGATGCCAGGAAAAGTGAAATGCAACAAGTTAAACTTTTACTGGATATACTGGAATATCTTACTTCTTTAGATGTCTCTCCCACCAAGGTAGCCTTTGTATATTTGATGATGAATCCTTGATACTGAATCTGCTGACAACCGTAGTAGAGAGTAAAATGTTTGTCCTAAAAGGTGAAATTCAACAAAATAGACTTAACCTTCACCGGAGATGCAAGAATATCTCTTTTATTTTCAGATGTCACCCTCGTACCAAGATGACCTTAGTATATTTGACAAAAAAAGCTTGTAATTGACTGTTCCGACAATTATAGAAGACTGTAAAATATTCATCTTTATTTCACACTAGCATATAACTATAATTTTTTTTTCGTATGTGCATTATTATTTCATGTCGATGGAGCAAAAGTCAATACTGATTGGTTATACCCATGGTTATGATCTTGAATAATTCACCATCTCTGCTGAAGTATGGTAATTAAATTGTGTTTTATGAATTCTTGTAAAGTTAAACCGGATTGTCTTGTGTTGATGCTGTAGGCTATATTCTAATTCTAGTCTTTTTAGACTCTCAAGAAAATCTAATTCATTTTCCTTTTCCCTTTTTGCCTGTTTGATTACAGAACAGATGGACCGTTTCAGGCATATTCACTTGGTGAGAATAGTCACACTTCTACCCATGATATGCATGTTGGCTATGGCCGTTTGTCCCATTTTTCACAAAACATTCCCAGCCGCTTTGGACAGCAATCAGTTCATCAGTTCAGTCATATGAACTCTACTTTTATTCATGGTGAAAGAAATTATCAGAATGATCAGCCAACTCGTTCAAACTACAGTATGGAAGGTTCTTATTCTTCTACCAATGCTTTGTTCACCAATGGCATGCCCTGGGGTAACTTACGTAGCCAAATCATTTTGCTTAATTCTTGTGACATTCTTTTAAAATAAATTTTTTATTATTATATTAGTTTCTTTAAGAAATATTTTTAGCTTCTATTATGGTGCAATTACGTGAATTTCAATGTTGCTCTGGAGCAGTGGTGTGTTTGACCTAATCACTTAAGTGCATATATAATATCAGGCAAGGATTGCTGAACCAGTACCGGGTGTCGAACTGGTCGGCGCTCGGTCTGGTTCGGACCGAACCGAACCGGTACTGAACCGGTTGGCTTGGTTCACGCATCCACGCGCAAAAAAAGCCACACCGCCCGCTGTGGCAATAATGCCACACCGCCCGCTGTGGCAATAATGCCACACCGCCCGCTGTGGCAATAATGCCACACCGCCCGCTGTGGCAAAAAAGGCCACAGCGCACGCACCCTATGGCTTTGGGCCAATTCCAAAGGCCCAAAATAGCCTCGACTTAGTGCGAACCAACTGGTTCGCACCGAGTCTTGGTCGAACAGGACGGAACCGTCCGGTTTCATCCGATTCTAGCCGGTGTTACTGAGGTTCCGGCTGTTTGCATAAGCAAACCGAGCCGGTCAGAGATCGGGTCGTCTCAATTTGGCCTTAACCGGATGGTACGGCCCGGTTCGGCAATTCTTGATATCAGGTCATCTACTATACAATGAAAACATATGCTAGATCTGAACCAGACGCGGACTTTGTGCACCACCTTGTCGTATAGACTTGGGTAGGAGTGTCTGGTGTGAGTATATGCCAAAGTGTCAAATCCTTTATCTTTAAGAAGTTTTTCGTGGAGTCATACCCATGTTGGTACACTGAGGTGATGGGAGGGTCGAGGTGACACAGGTGTTGCTAAATATGGAGCTGGCAACCGGTCAACCATTGCGATCTGGTTCAACTTGACCGAACTTAGAGCTACATGACCTTGATTCCTGCTAATTTAGCCCTTCAATGAATACAAACCAAAAAATCTATCATAAAATAATAGATAAAATTCTAGCTTCCAACTTTTTCCATATAACTCTGAGGTGGAGACAGGGAGGCCAATTTAATCCCAATTTTTTGTCCTTTTTTATTTGACTGTAAGAAGCAAAGGGCATGGCGGCTTCTGGCCATCTTATTTGGAAGCTCTCCTAGGGCATGGTGGCTTCTAGCCGTCTTATTTGGAAACTCTCCTATAAATGATATAATTGGTGCTGGGTTGTGCCTAGTGCTCATAATCATGTCAGTGTCCTCCCATCTTATCTGTATACAACAAAACAGCCATCACATGTTAGAAAAAGTTGGTGCATTTAACCCAATCTGACACCATGATCCAAAGAAAGTCAGCTTTTATCCAAGCCCGATCCATTTAATGTTCAGGTAAGAATTGTCGGCCATATTAAAACTTTAAACCATACCTAGCCTGGATTGTGATATGTTGGTTACTATAATCACGTAAAAAAGAATTCTGCCCGTACTTTTATCATTTGGGAATGATGCAGCCAGGAAAGACCAAGTTTCTAGAGCAATGCTTCAGGACTGCACATCACATCATCTATAAGTCTCACCCAAATACTCCTTCAAAATATTGATTCATGTTTTAGAATAGCCTAGATATAAGGTAAGGCAATCAGACTCTTAGGTAAGGTGTAAGGTGCAAACTCATTGACTTAGATTATATAATCAAATTTTCTAGGAAATAAGAAAATTAAGGTAAATAAAAATGTTGTGATCAGACTTCACTTTTTTCTCCAGAAGTTGGTAAGCATGTGATGGCGCACACTGCTAATGTGCACAAATCATGAAGCAGAGATATATAAAGGACTGACCTCCTATCAACTGATTGTTCTTCATGGATATTGTCTAAACATGTGAACATACATTGTGCATATGCATTAATGCATGTTCAACCTTTTTTAATATATAACTATCATGGTCAATTGAGCCAATATTTTTATCAAATGCTGCATATAATCTGTTGTTCAGGTATGTACAGATCTTGATGGATTTGGCTTCTTATAATCTTTAAATTCTGGTTCTTTGGATAATATGGAGACATGTCATCCTCTCCAGGGTTATTAAGAAAATGAACTGAATTCTTGTATATACTTGTATACCATTATCCATGAGAACAACTTCCTATTTACCTTTCTAAGATAGTGGTTAGGCCAGAAGTGTGACAACAAAGTTGTGCGGCTGCAACACTTCAAATGCTCAACATAATTCTTCAGCATCTAAATTTGTATTGCAATAATACATGTGTATTGATGGCTAAAATTAAGGAATATATTGGAGCTAAACTGTCCAAGGCCTAGTTGAAGTACATGACATAATCTATGTGTACCATGCATGCTTCAGTGTCTAGCATTTCAAGTGGCGAAATTTGCTAAGATACTTAAGTATGCTAAATCATGCTGTATTAATGAATTTGTTGTGAAAGTTGTCATGCATGGTATTTCAATTTTTGGATCTGGGCAGACTTTTTGTACTTTCATGATGCAATATATGATGTATTTCTTTTTTTCCCCAATAATGCAAGGTTTTTTATCGTAAGTACAAGGGACATGATATCCTTGTTTGCCAAGGGTTGTTCACATATTCATCTTGCCCATATGATATGGCATGTGGTAACTGCTTGATGACTAAATGCTAGGTTACCAGAGAACATACTATCCTTTTGATCCTGTTTGACTACACATTGAAAACATTAGGAAAAACAGTGGGAAATGAAATTATCTGGAAGAATAAGTATCCCAGTGGTCACGTGTTTCCCTTTTGTTTTCCAAGTCGGACTGTTTCCTAGATTACATGCATTTTCACATCTAATTTCCTTGCCCTGCATTTCATGTACTGCTCCTATGGTCGTTTCACAATCTGGCATTTTCATTGAAATGCCACACTAGATAATAGAATATCTTGCCTTTATGGTCACCAAGTATGATCTCCTCAACATTGGGACAGGCTGATTTTGTTGTTGTAGGACGAAGGACTGGGCATTCCGTTGCAACCACTGTACCATCGTGCCATGCAAGAAAGGACTATGGAAGGATCTTGTGATGTGGAAGGCCGACCAACAGGATGTCATTTATTGCAGGCACTGAAATTTGCGCTCGAAAATTCCAGTTGCCTTGCTTGTGCTGTTTCTGACAGTCTTCATTTGGGTCTTCATAAAACATTGTGCTTCACAGATAAAATGCTATAGCTATGGCAATTTCCGATTCTTTATGTTATGTGATCTTTGATCTTTCAACTCCTAAGCCCAATAGGGGCTTCTGTGCTTTCGTTTCTGGTGGTATACTTCAGCCAACAAATATATGGCTAGATATCTCTATGGATGTTTCTAACTTCTGTTCTGAGGTGTATCCTGCAGTTAGAAAGGAAAAGGAGGGAAAGACGGTTTTCGCTTGGATTGCACAATCTGCTGGAATTATTTAAAGGTAATTACCAGCCTTTTATTCTTATAATATACTGACAGATGATTAAACAAAACATGCATGGCTTTAGCAACCATTAGATTTTTCAAGCTTCAAACTTCATCACTCAACCGTTTAAAGGCGTTGATTATAGACAGGAATTCTGATGTCTTTTTCAGACTGTGACAGGACTTATTTTTGCACCTCTGTTACCCTGATGGTTCCCCTTCCCTTCTGAGGAAACAAATGAGTGCAGATTGCTTTTTATTAAAAATGGAGAATCTGAACTTTCAAGGTTTACTGGCTGCTTTGAAATTAAATCTCGATGTGTATGCACGGGCTAACCGAACTCTGTATGGACATTTAATACTATATGGCCGATGCATGCAATTTATTTGTTCCATCTTCCAATTTTTCATCTATTTGCTCGTTGCCTCGTGCCTATTTCCAGTTTACCAATGCTGTCCATATTTTGGACCATCTTACCAGATTGTTACTTACAACTGTCATTTTTCCCTGAATGATGTGTGGGATGCCGTTTTGGGACTGTTAAAGAAAGGTTTGTATGATGTAGTATTTAGCTAAGACTTAGGAAGGAAGTAAGACAAAAAAAAAAAAAAAACGAAAAGATAAATAAAACTATATATATGCAAGACTTATAATAGTATTATGACTTAACTATCTATTCAAATTTAAGGTTGCATCCCAAATGCCTGGATGGTCGCATCTGAATGGTTCAAACCGTCAAGAAATAAGATGATAAGCCTCAAACATCAATCAAGTCAAAGACTCAATGTGGAAACATAAATAGTAGTTATATAACAAAACAGAAAAGGCCGGGATTATTAAACATCTATGTATGCTGTGTTTCCCAGCAAAAGGATAGGACGAGTATGCTTGGCATTGTCTTGGTCACAGCTTTTAAGCATTGTTAGCAGTTTTTACATTGCAAAAAAGGCTGCAGCTTAACATTGTCGAAGCCACTGGCTTGATTCAACTTACCATTGTCTAAAATAACAGAGCACTATTTATGTAAGTTTATATCATGACCAGAAAAATCATTGCTCTGTTTGCATGGACAGAATTTTAGCGTTGCTGATTGGAGGTGGGTTGTTTAGCACCTATAATGTAGGGGGCACTGCTTAATTTCCCATAATTCTGCGAGTACTGCATGCTGGAAATTTGCGTTGCTCGCAACGATTTGAAAAGAATCTCACTCAGCACCACGCACGAGGAGCATGTCGAATAATTGCTGCAATTTGTAAAGGAGAAAACGTCAGGTAAATGTTTAGGTAAAATAATCCAGTAATTATTTTTCTATGTACTATTCAATAATATAAAGATGTAAAAATTGTTATAATTCAAACAGAGGGGAACCATCAGTTCCATTTAACTGCAATTTAAAGGCAAATACCATGTAGATACCGGGCAAGGGTTCAAACATTCAACGATACAAGAAGAAGTAGGTAAGATTACGGTAGTTTTTTATCCTCTTTCTGAATTATAAATGAAAAATAATAAGCTTAATATGCGATTCCTTATCTGAGTATACCAAGTGTAGTACCCGTTTGATCCTTCCATGCTACGTGCCACCAATGCTCAATCAATACAAATGTAATTCATTCGAGGATACAGATAATACGGTAGCCACTTAGACAATGATGGCAGCAGATTTTCTGTTTAACCATACAAAATTTATAAAGCAACCAAACCACAAACCGTGCAAGTTCTTCATCAAATAAGACGACGTGGGGCTTCGATCCATCTGGTTAAGGAGGGCCGGGTGGAGGCCCAGGAGAATGTCGCGCTCGCCAATCGCCATCAGCCTGCTCGCTCATGACTCAGAGAGTATTGAGCAGATGGTGCTTGCTGTCGTCTGCTCAGTTTTTGCAAAGGAGCCATGAAAGTCCAGGCAATGGTGGCGTAGGCGGATTATAATTGCAAGTTGGTAGATGGCCCGGAGCAAAGCCAGATGCACCACTCCACCCCCATGGGACCAGATGAATGGGTCTGGACTCCACCCATTCAGTATTTACTTTATAAAGTTGATTGGGTTCGGGTCTAACTCAAACCGGCTCCGAATTTTTTTGAATTCGAACCAGGTTATACATGGATCCGATGCGATCCGAATGATCTGTTGGATCAAAAATTTTAGCCGCGAACCCAATCTGAACCAATCTGGATTCAAAATTACATTTCGAATAAAAAAAATTAGGTTGGGCCGAGATCGCTCGTTGCCCGGCCTGGTCTGAGCCGACCCATTTCCACCCGCTGTGGTGGTGGCTATCCACGTGGTTCCATGTCGAAAGTTGCGTGGCGGAGGATCCCGTTTCCGAGAGCTGCATGCCGCGATTCGCGAACAGCGTTCCTCTCCTCTCCTGTCCTTATAAAAGGCCAACAAGAAGGCGGCTGAATTTTCCGCCTACGTCTGTCCCTCCGTGTCTCAAAGCAAACCCTAGAATTAAAGGAAAAAAAAAGGCCCAATCCTTCTCCTCCCCGGCCTGAATTCAGTCGTCTCTCTGTGGTATATCTCCCTATTCTCTATCTCGTTCATCTGTTGCGACTTTTTGCAGATTTATTTGTACGGACTTCTTCCTTTCTTTTCGTTTCTTCTCTCTCTTTTCTTTGTGGGATTGGACGCCTTTCAAGAAAATGGTTTGGGAATTAGTGGTGTATTGTGAACGTTGGTTAGATCTCGGGCGGTATATTTTGGTCGATTTTCCTTAGCAACAGCGGGTACCGATTTAGTTGAAGATAAATCTGTTGCTGAGATGGCAAGAAGAATTATTAATTTATTTTTTTCTTTTTCCAGCTAATTTTGGCAGATGATATATGGTTCGAGTAGTTTAGTTTGATTAGAGATTAAGGTGCTTCTGTTCTTTATGTTGTCTTGAATTATCAGTTATGAGAGTGTCTAGTGATAGAATTACTTGTTGCATAGTTAGTTGGGTATGAAAGCAGCCTCTTTTCTATTTCCCTGCTTTAGGTGTCAGGAAAAAGTGCTGCATTAGCAGTTTCTTGGCTTCCACAACTAATCTTCTAGATTGTATCACCAGAATCTGGGTGGTCGTTCAATAGGCCTTGGTTCTCTCTGTTCTTCAGTAGGGTAATGATCAAGAGCACCAGAATCTCCTTCATTATGTTTATATCAACCAGTCTCATTCGTTCCACAACTGATCAGAAAAGTCTTTTTTTCTCCTCTCCAGATGAGCTTTGGTTGATGCACCTATAAAACATGTTAATGCACAGCCAAAAATGCTACTTAATTAATCATGAGGACAGGGGTATAATGCAACAAACCATAAAATGATCTGTTTCTACAAAATACTAAATGCAACCCTTTTTTGGAAATCCAATAATTAAGTAAATTCTTCTGAAAATCCCCAGGTCTATTTTATCTCGTATTGGTATAAGAACTAAGTACATGGCATGACATGTACCGTATTGGCTGGTGGATGGCACACCTTGTCCAATTGACTCTTAGATCTTTGGTTGAGTTATTATACTATATATGTTAGTTAAATTGCCAGGCCTCTTATGTATCTATTACAATTCCACCTTTCATGCAAGTGGTTCATGTGAAACTCGTGGCAACTGCTATAAGTGGTTATATTATGATATTTTGTTTTATCCTTAGTTATTTTTATATGAATGTCTATCTTTATGAGGAAATGAGACTCATGCCAATGGAAAACATTTGGACACCCTTTCTTCTCATATTAGTAAGATAACTTGAAAATCTGCACTGCATAATTTGACAAAACTTCATCTTTATGATTTTTTTTTTTTAACTTAAGGGAAAGTTAGGGAAACCCACCCAATTTATTACTGAAATGAAGATGTATCATTATGATATTTAATAATGCTGTGTTGCTTGAATTATTAAAATCTATACCGAGTTGCTTTGAGATGGAGAACAAGCAATCGAGAGGGATGTGCAAAGGGGTGGATGTCGCCAACAGGCGGGTGGCCTTGATCAAGCTAGGTGTGTAAGCTCAAGGCTCATCACCACCTATTGCGGGATTTGAATGGCCACAGCGATCAGAAGGAACTGAAGGTACTGCCAAGTGGTTGTGGGCTACATCAGTTAGGGGAGGGACCCATGCATGACGGAAGACCAAGTGATCATGGCGACCAATGTCGAGCATCTCCAGGCATGTTTCACTAAGAATAGAGCATTTGATGGTGTAGGTTTTTGACTAGGTCGGGTAGACTTGGAAACTCTGCTTGCTCGAAAAGTTTCTATTGCGAAGGCCATTGCCCAAATTTGTTGCTCGGGAACTCAAGCTAAAATTGAAGCCTTGAGCATGACTACCAGCTATTGGTGACACCTAATGAAGTCTTTGGCTTCAGGTTTGAGAGGGAGTAGAAAATGCTCAAGGTGTGGGTGATGGGGCCTTGGATGGTCGCTGGTCGAGTGGTTGTACTGGAGGCCTACTTGGCTTTGTTGGTTGATGCTAGCATGAACAACATTGTGTGAATGAGGATGTCGTGGTTGCTCCAGGAGTACTGGAACAAGGTTGCTGCCCTTAACATTGCATCAACTACCGGAGTTCCACTAAGGGTGGACTCACTGCATTGAGATGATGACAATGGAACTCATAGAACAGGCTAACTATGCATGCATGGCAATGAGGGTAGATTTCACAAGTTTGCTAGTGTCAGGGAGGAAGATTATTTCCCAACAACTTTTTGCCCAAGGTGCTGGTGGTGGTAGCAGAGGGCTACCAACAGTTGTTGGAGAGTGGTCCATAGTTGGAGGCAAGGTCAAAGGAACCGGTACCGAAAACCGTACCGATTTTTTGGCGATATGAGTCGGTATGGGTCAGGTCGAGCCTGTGCCGATAGAGAAAAATGTCGGAGCCAAAGAAGGAGAAGGAAAAAAGAGAGAGAGCAGGAGAGAGGGAGAACAAGTGGCAGCGGACTCCGGCGGAGAGCTGCGGGGGCCCGGCAGAGGCAGCCGGCGGGGGGGAGGGCGGAGGTCGAGGCTGCGGCCTCTGTCACCCCCCTGCAGCCCTCCCCCGCCCCTTATTCACCCTCCCTCCCCTACTCGCTCTTTCTTTCTCTTCTCCTTCTCCGGCTTCAGCAGTGAGCCGTTTTCAATGGCTGAATCGTACCGGTGAGCCACTGGTATGGCTTGGAATGGGCAAAATCAGCCGATTCGGCTTGGTTCCGCATTTCTTGTTCCAACTTATTTCTTCCTTGTGATTTTAGGGCCCTTGCTCTATGGGCCATGGTTTGCTGATATGAATGTGGGATCGATGACTGAGTGAATTGGTGGGATGAGGGTCTTCCAAGTTGCAGGATGCAGCGACTCATGTTTTGTCAAATCGACATGCAATTTGGTTCCACTTAGCACGGAACTACGGGAAGGACTTGCTATCACTGGGCCATCTCATTAGGGATTTCAAGGTGGTGGTTGAGCAGGTTGCTAGAAGATGCCTTATAAAGTGGCCAAGTGCGACATCAAGGGATGAGGGCATGTGCCAACGAGGTAGCAAAGGTGAGCATCAATGAGAGATCTTAGTATTGGGGCTCACTCAAGAGGTGATCTCATCTAGGGTGTAAGCCATGGAGACGAGATTGTTTGTTATGGGCTTCCCTAGCCATGTAGGTGGCAGTAAACATAATTAGAAGAGAAGATGTGGCGGGGTGCAACATTTGTCACCTGACTGTAGACCTCCTCGTAGTTCAACCGATGGAAAGGATGACAGTCAAGAGGCTTCTAGGGAACCACTCATGCCACATCGGTGGTGGCTAGAGGCAAAGTAGTTGTAGTTGTGGACTCTAAGGCATGTTTAGGAGATTAGGCCCCCTTAATGGACAATGTGGCTTCATCTGGGAAGGGGGCTTTTGTGTTTGAAAAATCGGGTCTCCTCATATGGTAGCAGTTGGTTGCGCAGACTTGCTAGGCTAGCCATGCACTCAAGGGCACTACTAGTGCTGGACATGCAAGATGCCTTCCACCGAATCTATAGATGCTTGGACGACCACGGATTGCCTAGGGATCTCATTGCATTTTTTAGGCGAGTGAATCCATAGTCATTCGGGACCATTGGGTTCGGCCACCGGATTGCCTGGATGGTCGAACCCACTCTGTTGTGCTTCACGAGGCATAGTGGTGGGTGACCATGTCGGAGAGCAATATCTCCACCCATCTCCGCACTACAACAGGTATAAAGGGTGTTGCGGTGGTGCATGACTTGCTAGAGGATTCTCACGCCACTGCCAAGCTGGTGGAGGTACCTTCAATTCGCACTCTGACCTAATGGCTTATGGCTGTCGAGGTGTTAGGGGATGGCAGTCTCCTTCTTACTAGTTCTGCATGGGCATCAGTTAATGTCTGTTGATCATCGCAACACCACTTCATGTACTCGAATGCACTAATATAACCTAACCCCTTTGGGGATTTCTTTGACCCCGTTTTTAGTTGATTGTCCTCTCGCATGATAGACTGTAGATGAGTTTGATGCGTCGCCTTGATATCAATAGTGCAATGCATATGCTGTTTTTCGGACTTCACCAACCAATGAGCTGGGTGGGAGCATTTGCTTTGGTCCCTTGCCGTGGTAGTGATGATGATGTAGTGCTTGCATGAGATTTTGTACTGGCTTTGTATGGGTTGCTTTCTTTGGTATGTTGTTGCATGTGGTCTCGAGTGCGTGGTTTGTATGGTTGCCTATGGACATAGCATGGGCATGCATGATGTAGTGCTTTATGTCCATCAATAACTTTTCTTGGCCATACTGCAATATAACTACTTACCCAAAAAAGTTATATCTAGTTCAATTTTTAACTTTGTTTTTTTTCCTCGAAGCCATTAAATGTTATTTTGTTTTACTTGTATATTCCCCTTTGTTATATATCTGTGAAAAAATGGCTGTGCTATTTTGCTGTTTTTTCTTATATTCATATGTTTTTCAGGGGTAAGAAGTAACAAACAATATTACTTACAATTATGAATAAAGTCCAGTCAAGATTCGCCCGTCCAAAGGGGATGGATCATGAGTCAAGCTCTAACTTATATGTTGCCAATTGTGGGCCAGCTGTGGGCATACCTTTTGATAATATTGAATCAGTTTTTGGCACCTTTGGGAAGGTTGTAGGAATCTATGCTGCTGATGAAACTGGAACTCGTGTGATTGTTTGCTTTCATGAAGTAAGTGCTGCTCAAGCTGCCTTTAAAGCTTTAAATGGATCGTCTTGCTCCAATCTTGGTGGGCGAACCCTGCATATACGTTATTCAGTATCGCGGCCACCTCAGAAGGTTTTCATTGTAAACTGAGTGTCAGCGTGCGCTTTTAAAGATAATTTCTTTCTATTAATCTGCCACACCTATATGCTGAATCTAGATGTTTGAATGTAATTTTTATCTCTCTTTCACCTGGTATTTACTTGTCAAAAAATGACTACAAGGTGTATCTGTATGTTTATCTATCATAAAGAATGTGGAATGTGCCATTGAGATATCTATTTTGTCCTGTACAAAACTAACTTATTCCTATTGCCATGAAATGATAAGTGATGGCATGTTGTTTTTAGTGGTTGAGATTTATTATTCTATATGTTATTCTATATGGTGTGTTATGGATAGTTTTCTCTAGAACAATGCTATACATGAAGTTTTCTTTAGCTAGTTACTATTGCATATGCATTTTATTTCCATTTATTCTTTATTAGAATACTGTTTTAAGAAAATGTGTAGGCTAACCCTATACATTGTCTGTATGTATGAAGTCAGGATTGCAATCCATTTTGAACTTGCATATCCAATTTGTTTTTCCCGCCAATGTCATAGTGTCTTTACTCCACACTCCTCGATCTCAATATTTGTGTTGAAAAGGCTTTTAGTTTCTGGGCTCCTTTCCAAGACTACACCACAAATATGCTAATTGTAAATTTGAAGAACAACATGAAATACTAAGAACTTAAAAAGCAATTGAAATATAGAAAATTAAATGGTTCCTGACTAACTGATCATTGCAAGTTATAAGATCATTGAGTTTCCCTTCTAAAAAAATTTTATGCCACTTATTGGAATGTAACTGGTGTGGTAACCCTGGACTCTTCATGAATTTGACTAATTTGACCTACCTGGCGTACAAAAGTTGATCTCGTTGGACTAGAATTCTTAACTGTTATTTCGACTAATATCAAATCTGGTGTTGCAAGGCTGAATTCAAGAAAGACTTAGCCTATCAAATTCTTATGATTTCCCCCCTCCTTAGTGGATGTCTTCCTTTGTATAGAAGATTCCATACTTTAGTACCCGGGAAAAACTTCTATTTAGGGTGGGAAACCTGTTTCGGAACTCATGCACATGCGCCCCCCCTGTGAGTTTTCCTTGTTCTACCTTTTTTTCTGGGAGACCCTCCTCCTATACCCGCACCCAAGTCCACTCTGACACCACTCCTGCTTCTGGCAACTAGGGTTCATATGTTTATTATTTTAAAAGACAAATAGATATAAGTGTGGTAATTGTTGAAACTTCTTTTGATGTGCTAGATGCATGTATTGCATAGTTAATGACATACACACTTTGTCTTTTTAAGGTATTCTTATACAATAGAAGCAGAACTTTGATGCCATGATATTGGAATATATGGATTGAAGATGTAAAATATATGCTGGATATCTATTCTTGATGAAAATCATTGTGAGATTGAGTTGTTTGCTGAGGTTGTTCTCTAATAGAGGATGCTTAGTTTAGTCTTCATGGTTTCATATGCCAATACAGAATGTGAGAGACTAGAGGATTATTCATTTCAGTTTTGAGCTGTTTTGCAGATGTAGGATGATGTTTATTTTGCAGAATCTAAGAGCTTTTGATACCACATAGGGTCCAATAATCCTCTTAAGTTTGCCTCCATTAATGAGATTCCCACTTTTGAACATCAGAAGGAAAAGCTGTTTTCCTTCCTCGTCTATCTATCCAATGGATGGAATAGTAATTTGGTGACTTTTACATAGATGGCCTTCTAATTAGAAGGCTATGGATTTAATCTATGGAAACATTTTGTGAGGTGTGAGACCCTATGGTTCAGTTGAAAGCATTCTCTTACACTGCATTGAAGATATTCAAAAGGGAGGGGTTTTCAAGGCTGTGGTCTTTTGTTGTTATGTAAGGAACTAGCAAAGTAAGATAGTGACTAGTATTTTGTAAAGATCTCTCTTTCTGTCAACATAATTCTTGATGAATAGAAATTCTGTTTCAAGGTTAAGAGCATCGTATATCCAATAAGTCTTGATTACAATACCATAACATATGGAAAATTGACAAGCCGTCGCTCATAGATGACGTTTGTTGACGAATTCTGATATTGTTTTCATCGCTGGCCTATTCTTCCTTAGTCAAGGATTGTGAACGTTTATGAGAATATTTGGATCCTATCTATCTTTAAATTTTTGGATGTTTAAAATTTATGGATGAGACATGATATTTATATGCAAGATTTGGACCATTTGGTCGGGTGTAAATTATTTCATGGGACATCTCACTAGGGACAGCTGAATAACCATTCAATGGAAACTTAAAAAAACTAATCAGCCAACTAATGATAATAAGTCCCATATTAACTTTAGAGAATCAGGAGAATCTTATTAAGATAGAGGATGTTGTAGCATTAAGGGTGAACAAATTTTCAAAAAACAAACCTGAGCACTTTGATGACGAAACCAAATATTATGAGATTAAACCTGATGCTTTTGTGGTTGATTTCAGACATCCTTTAAGTAACATCTGAAGGTAAATGATCCATAAAGATAGATGTTTTCTTCAATAAGTTGTCTGGAAGTCTTAAAATCACATGAAGAGAGGCTATATCTTTTATCTAGATATTAACAATGCCTTATCACCTGACAGTAACATGGTTGTTAGTACCTATAACAAATTTATTTCCAATATGATTAGGTTTTAATTGAAAGTCTTGACCTGAATTCTAGTCCAAACTAATGCCTAACTATGGGCCAATTACCTGGACTATGTATAAATGTTATTTTTTTCTTTTTCTTTTTTATTTTTTGTTAAGTTTTAGCAAGGTAATGATTTACATGTAGTCCAAGCAGTTGGATTACATACTAAAACAATTGTTTTCTTGAAAGTTAAAAGAAGTTTGTCGAAGCTATAATGATACACAGAGATGGAAAGTTTTTCACATTATCCAAGCTTAAAAATCCACAATGATCCATTAGGTTGTGCACACTTTAGGAATGCTATTGTTCTTATAATAGGTTTCTATAATGCTTATAGATTCTTGTATTTAGAATGGGCTGGTGCTAGTCTGTCACGAAAATATGATACAAAATAACTACCTAGTGTGGAACTTTCCTATTGCTCCCATTGGATTGACATTGATCACACTGCAAAGCAAAGTAGTAGGAAAGTTCCATGTCAGCTGTGTAACTTCTGTGTCAAATTTGTCTGACAAAGTCATTTTTGTTTCAAATGTAAACTATGTTGTCATTTTCCTTGCTAGTAACACTAGTGATTTTAGCATCGCATAAATGAAAACTAGGTAGGATATTGTGAGCAATGTAAACTATATTTATGAACAAGTCATGAACAAATAGACAGCTTAATTTTATAAGTAATGCTAAATAAACCAACTCAACCCGACACCCCATCACTAAGACTTCTTTTTTTCAGAAAAGAATGGGAAACTTGTCAAATTCATTAAGTGCATGAACCACTGATTGAGGACCCGATCATATGGTGGTACTATATTGGACCAGAGAGAGACTGGGTCCTAGGATGAATTTGGGAACTTGGTTCTCTATAGACTGAGATGGACTGGATGGTTGTGTCTCGACACTTGGGCAACACTTAGTCCTCCCGCCTCTATTAGCATCTGTGCACGCACCATCTATTTAAAATAGGGCCGATTGGGTACCTTGGGGTTACTTCTTGTGTTAAACAGCATGGACGAGTATCTTGAGAAGTGGACATATTTAGTATTTTTTTGTTTAATGTAGATAAAGAATACTTAATGCATGTTTGAAGACATCCCAGCATGCTACGCCTTACCATACCTAACGAGACATTATGGGGTATATACCATACCATACCGGTTTAGTACCAGTATACAGTACGGGGGGCGACATTTAGTACGCCGAATCGGCCTCTATACCAGATGTACCAACACAGTGATAGGGTGGCACCGGAATGTAGGGCAACACTTAGTACGCTGAATCGTTCTCCATACCGGATGTACCAACACAGTGACAGAGTGGCACCGGTACAGGGCTCGGTACTGAGACGACGTACCTTGCATCCCAATATCCCATTGTGCATTCTTTTATTGACACAGGAGCAGAGGCCCCACTCAATGTGGTCGTCACATGTCATTGAAGGTGTGGATTTGTGTGCTCTATGGATCCCTAAAATGTTATTGTTCATGTAGTTTTTGCATAATTTGGTTTAATAAACAATCATTTATACAAAAAAATCTAAGAATACTAAGTGGCAATTTTGAGAATTGTTTATTTGAACATGGCACTAGAAACATTCTGCAACTGTTGAGACTCGATGTCATCTCTCTTGCCATGGACTAGTGCCCAAAAGTGAAAACATAATTCATTTCTAAGATCTTGATTTATGTTGTTCAAGTATTTCTTTGGAAACATTCTTTTATTTTGCTAATACTTGTGTATTTGTAGATGTAAAATACTACTGGTTAATTAGACAAGCATGTGTATAAATTTGGCCACGATTGTACTCCCTTTAGTGCCTCATGTTCACAACATACGATAACATATTTATGTTTTGTTTATAGTTGATAGAGCTTTCCTTGGCATCTTCTATAATGTTTCTTTTTAAATAGGTACCACTCTTTTTTTAATCCTTTTGTATGCTTCTGTTCTTTCGCCATAATTAAGTCTCATCTATTTCTAGGTTTTGGGTGATGATTCACTTCCAGTATCTTTATTGACATCAGAGCTGGCAATTCCAGGAATTTATCTGGAGCATGAATTCATCACTCTTAAGGAGGAGCAGGTTAGGGAGCCTTAAGCCTCATATGTTTCTTGTTCTTCATTTTTTGAAAACATGCACGAGGCTGTGTCCATATGTGGTGTGAAGTTTCTAAAATTTCTGTATGTGCAAGTTTATTTTGTGTTTTGTATTCTCAGGAACTTCTTGCAGAAGTGGATACTAGGCCATGGAAAAGACTGTCAAAACGCAGAGTTCAGCATTATGGTTATGAGTTTTTATATGCAGTAAGTTGCTTCTAGGAAATATCTGCTACAGAAGAATGTTTTCATCTTGACATGCTATAATCTTCCACTTGATTATGGAATTCCATGAATTTGATACTTCATTCATGTTCATTGACCCGGGGATCAATCATTCTTGTAACAGAGTTATTTAAACATCACTACCAAGCTCCTTTGATCTCTTAGCAGGTGCATTTTGAAACCTGCTTCCCATTTGTTTCTACTGATGGAATATCAAACATCAAGGGGAATTATCTCTACTTAATAATGATAATTTCATGTTCCATGGGTCATTTATCATAAGACCCTTAATTTCAAATCCATGCATTTTTCTTTATGGGACTGAAAATTGATTTGGTGAAAGGTTGACATTGCATGATTAATAAGGTTTTATGATTTTCACTCTCAACCTCCTATATTCTACTCAAGTATAGATTGTTTCAGAGCAGGTTGATTTGGAGAGAATGACATGATTGATAATGGTGTTTATGGTTCTGTCACATTACTTCTAATTTACGTGGGCAGACATTCTCAAAAATATAAATTGGCACTATGAGGTCATCTTCTACATCTCTATTGGAACTTTTACCATATCTTTGAAGCTCCATGACTCCCATAGTTCTTAAATATCATGCAACAAAACAACATGGTCCTGTTGACACCATAATCTTTTATATATTCATCACTTCTATGCTTACAGTTCTGGCATTAACAAAGTTGCATAGGCTACTGATTAATGGGTTTCCATCCCTAATTGCTTTAAAGATGAAATTTTTCATTGTTTTGCATTATGAGTTTGTCTTATGTTGCATGAGGAGATCACTATGTTATGTGCTCTAGTAGGTGAATTACAGTGGTGTTTTCAGTTACACCAGCATTCTCGGTGGTATATCATTGTTTGGCACAGCAAGTTGATTTCATAAGCAATAAAATGATTGATGTGTTTCATGATCTTTCACTAACATGATGTGTTTTGTTAAATATAGAAGTCCTCTAAAGTTGTGTATGTGCTTTAGTCCTTAAAATGTCAAATCATAGGTTATTTTTCCATTTTCATCTGTACATATAATTTAGTTAATTCATAGATAATTCAGACTCCAAAATCAGGAGATGTTTATTGGGAAGCATGAATGAGAAACCATTTCAATTTGGTTGCCCTCAAAGTTTTGAAATCTTTCAGAAACATATGAAGACTTGGGCAACCAGTATTTAAACATGTTTGGCATTTTGAAAATATAAATTTTTAGGTATTTTCCAGGTTTCCATTTCTTTTGATAGAATTGTGCATATCCGACTTATCTAGAAGTGATAAAGTCCTGCTTCTGTTTTCCATCTTGCTTCCTACATTCACTTTTCATTGTGATGACTGTGATAATGGTAGCTTAGTTATTGCATTGGGGAAAAGTGCTATTACCCATGGTCTGCCGTACCGGTCCATATCAGCCGGTACGGGCTGGTACGTACCGGTCCGGCCTGAGATCGGTATCGGATCAGCGTGGAATCCGGTACCGGTAGTTTATTGTTGAAGAACCGGTACGGGACCGGTTCGGACCGGTTCGGACCGGTACGTCACCGGTACGGACCGGTACGGGATCGGTTTCGTACCGGTCCGGGCCGCCACCGGTACGCCGACCGGTACCGGTACGGCGGACCTTGCTATTACCACTATATGCAGTTGTCTTTATGAGGAGAGGACAATGTGTAACTTCTTAATTATTATGAATGCAATGACAATTCTTATATTCCTCGTTTCTTTATACTTGTTATCTTAATAGTCCAAGTTATTACAAGTTTTGTCTTCATTGACATAGTGCTTCTGGATATCATCTCTTGATGCTGATTGGGATCTCTCCATTATTTGCACAGACCAAAAATGTTGATTCGAGGCAGTTTCTAGGTGAACTTCCATACTTTGTTTCTCACATAGTCAAGAAGATCATGTTATTTCCTGGCCTGGATGATGATAGAAGTAAACAAGTGGATCAACTGACGGTATGTAACTAACTTGTTTGGTTGAAACTTACATCTTTTGCCAGAATTTTTTTCTTTTATTTTTGTGGTCTCATTGGTGCTTGACCTGGGCATTTATCGTGCTAGGTTGCATTAGAACCCATAAGATATAGCCAAATAGTTGGCTTGACCCTAGCATTTTACTTTCATCTTGAACCCAACCTAGCTCTTAAAACCTAGTCTGGGTATAGGCTTGGCCCTCCACAAACCAACACAATGTAGGTTATCGGGTCAATCTGTGGCTGCCATGGGGAGTGGGAGGAGCTGGTTCTAGGAGTTGGTGGAGTTATTAGTAGTGATGACGAGGATTGGCTTGAGATTGGACGATGGTGGTGAGGGCACCCAATGTTGTAGACCTGTGCTCAGTGAGGGAGTGTTGCCATCTACCTGCAGCATTACTCAAGGTTCGTGGCACCGATCGTACCGACTTACCGGTCGGCTCCGGTATCGGTATGGTACCGGTGCCGAACCGAGCCGAACTGATACCGTACCGATAGGGCACATTCGGCCTGGTTTCGACCCCATCATCGTTTTTTTTGAGTTTTTTCACTTTTGGATATTTTTTGGATGTTTTTATGTTTAGGTTTAAGGTTAAAACTAGAAGATGCAACTTATTACTTCCAAATGATTCAAATAATGAGATGAAGAACATAAAAAAATTTTCAAATTAAGATACAATCAATTACATACATTTAAAGCACTCTCGAATATCTAAAATCGGGTCGAGTGGCGATGCTTCTCGTCAATATCTGGATCATCATCATAATATGGAGGCAGATCAACCCATCCCTCTAACCAAGCGGTATTGTAGTCTTGTATGCTCAATCCTCGAGGAATGCGCGTTGGGTCATAAGAACTCTCGGATCCGAGAGGTGTCTTGATAAGGGGCCCATCTGAATATGCCGGCACCAAAATCCGATCCGTAAGATCCTCTGGGCTGCGTAGGATAGTAGCCACCGGAAGATGACTCCGATGCACCATATCCATAGGTTGGCTGAGGCCGCGGATAATAGAAGACTCGGGATTTGATACATCAATGGATCCGACTCCACATGGGAGGTCATCTGCAGCTGCATCCTGGCCTCTTGAACGACCTCGAGGA
>JAOXJJ010000819.1:12346371-12390899 GCA_025769935.1 Phoenix roebelenii
ATATTAAAAAAACAATGTAGGGGAAAGAAATTTTACCTTATTTAGTTTTTGCTGGATTTTTCTTCAAGAAAAACGACTTTCTCCGACCTTTCTAATTTTTTTTCATGCCTTTGTCTTTGCCTTTCTTTTCTTTTCCTCCTCCTTTGTTTCTGCCTTTCCTTTACCTAAGCTGATGGATTTAGCTTCAGCATTCGGTCGGCTTTTATAGCCAACCGTTGAGGCACTGTGGCACTTTGAAAAGTGCCACTATGAGCCACAGCGCGACACTTTCAAAGTGCCGCACCGGCACTTTCGATTGAAGTGCCGCACAAAGCGGCACTTTGGAAGTCCCTCTGGCCAGCGCTTTGTGAGTGCCACAGTATGGCACTTTTGAAAGTGCCTCTGGCCAGCGCTGTGGCATTTTGAAAGTGCCACAGCGCTGGCACTAAAATCCAGCACCGAACCGGTGCGAACCGGCTCGGTTCGCATCGGTTCAAGCTCATACCGGTGCGAACCGAGCGGTTTGCACCGGTTCGAGCATCGAACCGAACGGTTCCGAACGGAACCGTTTGATACCCCGGATGGGTCGGAACCGTTTTATACCCCGGAACCGGACTGGTGCCAGTCGGTACCGGTTCGGTTGGGGCTGAACCGACCGGTACATGTCGGTTCAGCAGACCCTGGCACTACTTGTGAGCTTCTTTTGATTTTTAACGAGTCCCCATCCAAGTTCTGACCGCTTGGAGGGTAACTTGTTAAAAATCAAGAGAAATTAACAAGTAATGCACCATGTTGGTGCTATAGGAAGGAGGAAGAAGAGGGAGAGAGTAGTCATGACTCATGACTAATTAAAATTTAAAAGAAACTAACAAGTAATGTATCATGTGGCTGGCTATAGGGAAGTGGTAGATGGGTGAGTGAGAAAGGGGCCCGATACCTTTGGGAGCACTGGTAGTAGAGTAGCATGTAGTGGCAGTAAGAGGGGAGAGAGAGGAAAGGGGATGGGGCAGAGGAAGAAGATGGGAAGTGGGCAGTGGTGAGGGGAAGCAGGGTGGCAGCAATAGAGGGTGTTATTATGGATTCAAGGGGCAAATTTAGATATCATATGTCATACAATACTAATATTATATTATTTTGATATCTTAGGTTAGTTTATAGCTGGTCAGGGTAATTTTATGCAGCCCCAACCCAGCCCTAATCTCAATCAAGCCTCAAAATCTCAGCCTAGTTCAACCATTGGGCCAGAATTCCCAAGGCTTGCTAAAAACTGGACCTGGCAAATTGGCCCAAAAATGCCCAAGCTAATTGGCACTTGGCTCTTTCCTATTGTTAGGTGCAGCACACCAATGGTACATGTATTTCTCTAGCTTTTGATCGGAATGTCTTAATGTTTGTGCTGCTCCTGCCCCAATATCAGCCTTCTTCCCTCCTTGCTTCAGTGCATTTAAGTGTCTACTAACCAGTGATAGATAGTACCAATGTTAGATAGTATAGTTTGTTAGTGCGTAGACTTTAGACTTATATCATTGCCTTATGCCTGAAATATGGTTGAACAGTGAACTTTAGGGTTCAAGCTTGTTGTCCTTTATGATTTTTTTGCATATAATAGTAGTCATATCATGTAGTACGATGAGAAGTGCACTAGAGAAAAGTTGCTGAATGAAATATTCTTTTGCCTGTTAATTCCTCCGTCAGCAACAGTGCTCTCTCTACTGCACTGCCAACTGATCTCACCCTCCTTTGTACTTTCCTTTGTTATTCACTGTGCATGAGAGAACTGCTAGCTGAACACGTCAGAAGTATGTGACATCACAAGAAAAGGCTTAGTACACCCCCTTCCCTCCACCTTCTTCCATGTCCCATTTTATGTGTTGCATGTCTGATAGAAGACATTTTTGACATAATGTTAATTGAATTTTTAAGTTTTTCCCTGTTATTTTATATAGTATATTACATGATTCATTCTAAGGTTCAAGAACCATCGATTACGTTGGTGCCTGTCCCCCACCTCCACAACTCCCCTCCTGCATATTCTGGCCACCATCATAAAAATCCTAGCTCCACCCCTTGGGTGATATGTACGGACATCCAAGATATGTACGAACATCGAATAAATCTGTTTATGAGTCCAACTAACCTGCTGGACTTGTTACAGGTTAATGAATATCCTTCTGGCGTGGGTTTATCTCCACATATAGACACTCATTCAGCATTTGATGAATTGATCTTCAGTCTTTCATTGGCGGGTCCATGCATTATGGAATTCAGGAGATATCCTCAAGGCACTTGGCATGCTCCAGCTGCCGCTATTGGGAATAACCCTCAACAATTCTCAAATTTTACAAGGAAAGCTATTTTCCTTCCTCCTCGATCCATGCTTTTGATGTCTGGAGAAGGGCGATATGCTTGGCATCACTATATTCCACATCATAAGGTATGCTATCGATGTAGTTGTTGACATAATAAATACACTTTTATAGTAAGAAACATTCTATCCGAAGGTCAATAAAGGGAATAAATAAAAGAAGGCAAAGGGATTTCGTGAAGGGATCCTTGCTTTCTTTTGAGCAATGCAAATTATTTAATTTGCTTTTTGGGCTTGTTTGATAAATTATTGTGTGTTAGAGCTCCTTAAACTTTTGGTTGGAATTTTTTAAAGAGGTAATAAGAATTAACTGAAAAACATATATAGATGAATTATTTATTCAGACAGCATCTCTGAATCACAGGTTGATACAGTTGGGGGACATGTTATCAAAAGAAGCTCGAGGAGGGTTTCTTTTACTTTTCGCAAGGTTTGTAAATATATCTAATGGTTTTTAGCAGTTTTTTATTATATATTCCATCTTCACCTGCTTTGACGTAGAAATACTATATCTTATTTTGGTGTATCTGGAAGTTTACCTTAAACACAATGTATTGCAAAAAAAATTCATTAGTAGATAATTTTGTATGTGATCACCTTATACTTTCGACATGATTATTGCAAATGAAGTACCTATTTATAAAGGTTTCTTATAATTATTTTTCAACTTCTATGGTTATTGGTGTATGCTTATGTATTAAGATCAAGATTTCAGTAAAATAATTTAAATATAACATACATGATCCCATATTAGCTTTACATCTTGGAAACCAATGTTTTTACTTGGAAGCTGTCTTTAATATGAAAAATGAAACTTCTATATGTATTTGTATTGCTTATGCTCATGTCTGTAAAAAGTGCTGATGAGATTCAGACTCTAGGTAGAGCAAGTGTGAGAGGGAGGGGCATGATCTTTTGCATGTTAGACATTAATATATGGATTTCTATTTTCACTCTGGCAGAGGCACATTTCTTCACTGTCATTTTTTTCCCTAGTTTATTTTTTTACTGTATAGTTGAAGGAGCACTTAGAGTTAAAAGTTAATGATGTATGCTCAAAAAATGATCAACAGTGGAAGCACAGAATACAAAATGACTTTGCTTTAGGCGATGACATAGGATAAATACATCAGAGGATTTTGAAAGTACGATTAAAAGGCTCAGAAAGATTCTTAGAGGCAACATGTGTTTTTTGTGCATGTATTCTGCAGGTTAGAGCAGAATACAACTAGGCTGCGATTAGGCTGTGACTTTTGTGCATCTCCTTCAGGCTGGTAAACTGCTTATGCTCTTTTTTTATTCTTTCAGATGTAAAGGTGCTTAGAGCATGGATTTTGTTTATTGTCCATTCCTTTGGACTAGTTTGTGTTCCGTCTATGCTAACCAGTGAGGCAAACTGTATTCGGATGAATGTGCACATATGCATCTCACTGTAGTAAGGTGCTTATTGAATTCTTGCTGGTCTCATCATGTCCAATACCATGTGCAGCCTTTAGTGTCTCTCTAAGGTCTAATTCCTTTAGTGCCCCCTGGGTCAGTACCACCACCACCACCTTGATCCGAGCATTTGAGAATGATTTCTGGATTTTTCTCCCATTTGATGAGGCCCTAAGTGAGATCGAACTACCTTATTTTTGTACATTGATCGGGAAGCTTGGGTATGGCTGCCCAAACTTCTAGTAGAAAGAAGAAAATGGTTTCTTGGGTACATCAAGATATGAAGTTCTATGCTTGTAAGGAAATCTATCTTTTTAGGACTATTCGTGTCAGTCATGGTATGTGGGAAGAGTTAGACTGCTACCATACTATTGAGCTTGCTTGTAATGAGAACATGGACATGTGAGAATATGTTGAAACTTGAAAGAGAATTTTATTTTCAAATCTCTGGCTACAGATTTAGAGTTTCGAGCTTGATTGGATGCAGTATCTGGGACGATATTTGTTACTTAAGTCCAACCGACAGAGTACATAAATGCTTTCTTATAGAGGGGATCAAGATGTTTCTCTGAAATCAGGTGACTCTAGAGTCTAGACTGGTACTTGGTTACCAGAAGTGGGTGCCGAGAAGTTGGCCTCTTAACAATTATTTTGATAAAGAAGTGGTTACAGGGATGAGTTTCTAGGGAGATTCCAAAGAGGTTTGATGCTCTTAAGTGGTGATTCCTGCTACTATGGACTGGTTCAAAAAAGGGAAAAAGAGATCTAATCCAGTTAGCAGGTGTGACAACCTGTTCATCATCTAGATATGTTGCATCGGCCAGGACCCGCAGTTGCTAATACAATTGCTAATTGTTGATGATTATCTTGCTGGTTTTGTTGACCCCCCCTAACTGACAGCATTTAGTCTGTCAAGCTGTTTATTGGTCATTTCAAAAAAGGAAGAGATCAAAGCCTCTTATAATCTTATTGTTTAGTTGGACTTACATTTGTTCCTTGTATTTTTATTACTTGTGATGTTTGTATGTTCTTGTTGTAGGGCTTGTTTGGTTCACGGGAGAAAAAGGGGGGAAAGTGTGGTCAACGGGAAAGTAATGAGATGCCTCTTATTTGGTTGGAGTTTTCAAAGGAGAAAGATGGTAAAGTTGTATTCCTATAAGAATATGATTCCCACATTTCATGGAAAAGTCTTTCCCATGAGCCGGAAATCACTTCATTTTTATTTTTTCCCAAAAAGGCCTTTCAACATTAAAGAGGTATTAAAGACCAAATTTTTATTAAGGTATAATAGAAATTACACAACTTTTCCAAAAAAGTGGATGGTCAACTAACATAAGCATTCTGTAAATCTATCACTTTTCCATAGTCAACCAAACATACCAAAAGTACTTTTCCAGGCAATCATCTTTCTAAGAATCTGCTTCCCATGAATCATATGCCTATGAGGAAAAATGCTTCGCGCGAACCAAACGAGCCCGTAGTTGATTGAAATGTGATTCCAAAATATGAAATTGTGTTCCATCACAAATTTAAGGCATATCCTATCCAGTGCCTGACTTTTCCAAAACCAGCAATAGATCTTCCATGTAGAACCTCTCAGGTTCAAGAAACGCAGACAACATGGTGGAATTAGATAGTAAAGATTGTAGGGATGAGATGGGAGAGAGACAACACAGCACACGAAATATGTTATTTTATTAATAACTTCGTTCTACCTGGTTACAATTAGAACTAACCATATAGAGGCTTTTATGTCCAGGACTCAAAGCTAGAGCTGGACTCCCATGCAACCACCACTAGATTAGAAACTCCATTCCCTTATCTTCATGTACCCTACTCCATCACTCATTCAAAGCTACACCACCCACATATATCCTGACTTTTCTACTTGAACTCTAAGAATACTCACCATGCACTTCCAACTATCTCAGGTTGGAAGCAGCAAAATACGAACTCTGTCATACTCCACTATTATCAAATTCATGTTGATCCTTTGACTTTCCTAAATAGGAGCAAATGGTGGTTGGATTTCTGTTCTTCCATACATCTTGGCCTCTAAGAGGATGACCCATAGCTGATCATATAAGGTTTTAAAGAAAGAGGTTTACTTTTATTCTCTTGTTGCTTTCCGATGATGTGACATACAATTAGTTAGTTTTGATGCTTTTTTCTTCTTTTTTTTGTGCGCGCGTTAGTAGGGGGAACAACTGTAGATGCACTCAATGACCAAGCTTGGGCGTAATTTCTCCCTTGGAAGTATTTTCATGGTAGAAGGTTACACACACTGGCAAAAGTTAAAATTAGTACCTTCAACACCACCTATTGACAACAAAGATTCCTGTGTATTGGTATATTCCTGGTAGCACTTGATTATCCGGTAAATCTTGCAATCTGAGACAGTGCTGTTCGTGGATGTTATCGTGTCATTGCCATCAGAAAGCATGTTGGAATTGGATATACCCCTACAGATGGGTAACTTCATGGCTGCATTATTGTTTTGGAAAACTACATCCTTCAGCTTAGTAAACATTAAAGCTCTGTAAAGTTCTGTATGGCGCAAGCAATTAACAGTTAAAGCTTTCAGTTCTCTTTGATATTTACCTTTAAATTTAACTGTGAACAGTGATATGATAGTTTGACTATTTTGGTCATTACAGGTGAGGAAAGGGCCTTGCTGCTGTGAATATAGGCAATATTGTGATTCTCAGAAAAGTTAAAATGCAGTTAGAGCAATGTTAGCTACTGAAAACATTAAGCAACACTGATCCGGTCATGTCATCAGTTCTAACAGGTGACAAGCAGTTTGCTGACAGATACTGATGTGTCGCACTGACAAAGTCAGTTGATGTTGTTTCGAATAGGCGGCAGAAACTGATGTGTAGCACTTGATAGAAACTCATGAAATCACTTCTAGCAGGTGACAAGTTATTTAGGCTAGCTCTCACCAAAAGTTAGGAATCCCAGAACAGAAGTCAATTTTGTGGATACATGTCGCGGCTAATTTGACAATATTGCTTTCGGTAGCATGAGAGTTTTTGTCAATTTGTGGTTTAGTCATAATCTTGGTGAGAGATGCAAGATCAGAACAACCAATATGCTGAATTATTGCAGCATTTTGATAGACAGCTTATTTTTCTGCATTCCTGATTCTGGTCGTTGGGTACATGCCCGAACAAAGCCTTTATCATCATCAAAGCTTACTTTGTTTATGGTGCCATGGAGAACAAATTCGTAATTGCAATTAGTTATATTTCGTGAAGTCCTGCAGTACTTATACAGAGTATTGTATTAGATCCACTTTTTTCTTTATGGCTGGGTTATTTTCTGATCAGACGCTGCCTGTAGTCTGGTCCACTTGAACATGGTCTCCTTTGGCTGGTAGTTTAGAGCCTGCATCATACACAAACAGATATATAGTCTAGTGGGCATAAAGATCTATCTAAGGGCTGTTTGGATTGCCTGGTTAAAGACATCATAATGCATCTTTTTTGATATTATGTGCTGCACCTACATCTATTGTGTGTGAGCTGCCGTTGTACAAAAAAAAAAAAGACATTATAATGCAAATTAGCCAAAGTCTTCAGGGTCCGGGCCTTTAGAAGCAAGTAATATGATTTTGTTTTAAAAATTTAAACTACTTTTCTGTATAATTTTCAGGCAATATATTTTTCTTTCAAAGCTGGTTTTATAAACATTGGTCATGAAACTCTTACCACCTGTGTGCGCCACAATCTTTAATAGAAAAATACACCTATAAGTTTGCTTGTGCTCAAGACAAAGATGACTACTACAACAAGAAACCACAAACTTTCATTAAAAAAAAAAAAGCACCCATGTTGGTTTTGCTTTTGCTTAAGCATGATGACGATGACATGATCCTTGAACCTTTATTGGTTATGTTCTTACCACCTATGCGTGCCGCAATCTTTAATACACAGGCACACCCCTATAAGTTTTGCTTTTCGCTTAGGAGAAATGATGAAGAACAAGAAGGAGAAGAGAACACAATTTTCCCCTTGTCGTCGTCATTGTCGTCTAATGTAAGAGTGCATAGGCTAAATGTAAGTGCATTTGTCGCATGAATATCGTGGCTTTCGATCTTTCATCTTACGTACGATATTGCACTCCATGCTTTCTCTCACGTGAGTCATGCATTCACCAACCCCGTTCAGAATAAAATGGTCTTTGCCCAGGTGATATGGCATCAAAAAAAAAATGACACCCTGGTACACCAATAAGAGGGTTTATATTCATGTAAAATGAATAAAAATAAATAATCCAACTTTGAATGCCAACCCAATTAATCCACTGGCAATACACTGCGAGCTTTCAAGGCCACCCTAAGGAAACTTTAAATAAAATGAGAGCACATGAATTGAACCTTATGTTCCACAGCTCACTGGCAAACATATAAACCAATGTTTAAGTTTTCATAGTATTACATTATCATAAAAAAAAATGATACTGTAATACTAGTAAAAGTTCTCTTCACCTCAAATTTTCTGCAATATTTGCTGATACAAAATATACATGCAAATACATCAAAACATTGGGAGCATGAAAAGCAAGGAGCCCCAACATGAATATTCCATGGTGATTGAACTATCATGATATCACAAGGTGTATCTTCTGCTTGAACATGCTGACTAGGTCCATTCAATACCAATGTACTTCCAAATTCCTTCATCCTTCAGAACATGAAGAGCTTCCACTTTGAGCAGAAGCTCCACCAGGCTTCATAAAGGAAATGAAGGTTACAAAAGCATCCAAGAAGGAATCTCAGATGACAAGTAGAAGGAGAGGTTACAAGATGCTAGAGAGTTGTTCCTTGAGGGATGAATGAGCCAAGGTTGTCTTAGAGGGGTCTAATACTTTCCAGACACCAATCCTGAGGACAGTCTGCCAGTTTTTTGCTTTCTTGAATCTTGAGGACGATTCCTGAGTTCCTTGTTCTGCAAATCGCCCAAGAGATTGATACAAGCAGGTTGTCCCAAGCTTCTTGGAGAGGTCTGATTGGGATTTTCAATTGCAGTCCAGGATCTTCTGAGCTTAGACACAGTTCCATAAGATGTTGTCAATTGTTTTAGAAGTGCTTGGGCATAAGAGGCAAGACAATGTCTGAATCCATCCCTACTTATTTAGAACAGCTCCATGTTTAACCTGTCTTTTAATGCAAGCGAGAAGAAGATTGTGATCTTATCCAGAAAATAGGTTATCCAGAGGGTGATAGCCAGTGGACAACTCTCCTCTATTAAGGAAGCAGTAGAAAGAACTAACTATAGAAGACACCATTTGCATTCCATCGCCATTCCCCAAGGTTGAATGGCCTTTTAGATCATTCAAAGTCATTTTAGAAACAGGCTTGTGGGAATCAACCAGGAGGTGGAGGAACAATTCCAAAGAGAGGCCATTGTATCTTCCTTCTCAGACATACTAGAGACTAGAGAGGATGGTCTCGAAGCCAAATATCAGTCCAAAATTTGATGTTCGCTGTACATGAACAATCTTTGGCAGCCTCCAAATAAGAAAAGAAATCTATTTGTTTACTTTTATCTAAACAAAGGAAAAGGTTAATGTGGGGGAAAAAGGTAGTAGCCAAAAAAAGCAGGGTGAGCAATTAGGGAAGAAATCAGTAACCAGATCACAATATAGAGAAATTTTCGCTGAAAGATATTAATCAAATTCCCCTGTTTCAAATAATCTCAGAATCTCCTGGTCTCCCTTTGCGTTGCAAAGCTTTTAAATTGGGACAGTGGCCATTCATAAAATTAAGAATTGAATGATTACATGAGGAAAGGCCATGGGACCCAAAGCTAAGGGTTGCAGTCTAATAACACAGTGCAACCTGCTTTGGTTTCTTGAAGGAGGCAGAAAAATCCACCAGTCCCATGATGCATGGAGCAGAGCAGAACTGTTCAGTGCAGGAGATTTCACAGATCTGCTTCAACTAAGCTTCTCCATGCTTGATGCATCCAATCTGCAGACGTTCCCACGACAAAGTGGACAAACCCTACAGCAACAACAAAACAAATCTTCACATTTGAGCAAATACGCTTGCATGTAAAGGTTCTTAGGGCTAGAGAAGAAAAAATCAAAAGGAAAAAAAAAACGTGTAGGAGATATTTCTTCAATTCTTGTGTAAGGATTTATAACATCATGATCACAAAAAACTTATAATATAATGGGTTTCTCAACTTCGCTAGTTAGCCATAAAGCTAACTAGGCATAATAATTCTGATTATAAATGCACAGCAGATTAAATTTTAGATCCAATGAAAGCAACCACAAACACATAAATATATCAAGTGCTGTTAATTGGCACCCAACAGATAAAACCACAGCACAGCTCAAACAGCCAGAGCCCGCTAATTAGCAACTAAGAAGATATGGTGGTTTATAAAACTGAAATAAGCATAATATACTATGGAACAAAGTTGGAAACATACAAAAGGAGATGCTTGAGCCATTCTTTTAAATTGATAATAATTGGGTTACTCTGGAACTTCTCATAATTCATGATTAATTGTCAGTGTGTTTGAGATATGCAGATCAAGAATACCTTTTGCATTTAGCAAATTTACCATGGCCGTAAAAAGAAATAAACTTAAAAAGAAAAATAACAAAGCTATGGATGAGTGGTTAAACTAAAGGATGAAAAGAATCTAATGAGGTTCAACAAACACTAAAAGGAATCAACCAGGAAGAGAACTAGAACAGAATCAGCTGAAAAGAATCATACGAAAGAATTACAAAGAAATTGGAGTATCCTCAAGTTATAAACAATAAATTATCTAAATCCAGTTTAAGAGGTTCTGACATTAATCATACAACAATAGCAGAAGTAACTGTGAAAACAATAAGTAGCAGACCATGTAATTGCAGGATGAACAGTGGATCGGATTAAAAAATACCTGTGAATCTCTTTCAACCACTTATCTATACATTTTTGGTGAAATTCATGATTGCAAGGCAGTATTCGGATGCAATCTCCTTCTTCATACTCCACAAGGCAAATATAACACCTGTCAACCAAACGAAACCCAAGGTCAATGCCTACTAAGTTTAGAGAAGCAAATACAGAAAATCCAACAATAACAAATTATGAGCGAAAAGACTTCTAAGCTGTATGAAGAGAAGGAAAAATTGCAATTAGAATCTAGCACATTCTACCAGAAGGATAAAACCAATCATTAAAAGAAAATGTAAGTCATATCACAAGCACATAGTACATAAAGGAAAACTAGCTTGTTAACTGCATTTTCTATTCCTAAAAAAAATTCATATAGATTAAACTTTTTTAGACATATGATCATAGAACCTTCCAATCTTATCACTTAAACCAAATTAAGCCTGATTCAGATGTGGTGCTCTATAAGCAGGAGTTGATGCTTTAACACCAGTCAATCTGATCTTTGTAGATCAGGACCGCTTTAGAGGGCACGAATGATTTAGATTCCACACCTGGTCTTAATGGAAAGCAAATTGTAGAGATATTTTCCATAACTATAAGTTAAAGAGGGGAAATGAACACAAAAGAGATAAAATTCAAGTCAAGAGAGGGAGGAGACATGAGAGCGTCACCGTCGCAAATGAATGGATATCATTTTTAAGGATGCTGGCCAGCTTTCTTCTGGCCTGGCCATGCATGCCTTTCTAACCTTCCTCGAGATGCATTGGCCGCCTTTGGATGCAGCTGGCTGCATTCTGTCTCAAGGTGGGTATGTAGTATCTGCAGCTACCAGAAACTTGCATTCTCTCTGGCCAGCAGAACCATCCTGTTTTCTCTCTTCTAATCTTCAGTAACAAGTCCTTATCAACACCAGACTTGATTAATGACAATTGACAATCTAAGAAAACTAGTTTCAATTGACGAACCCAGGCACTAATGGTGACTGGCCTCAAGAGAAATTAAAGAGAAGAGAAGAATGTTCTTGATAACATTTGGCTAATATGTGGGCCTCACAACTAATATTCCCTACCAATAAACTAACTTCTCATCTTCTTCATAAATAAACTCTATATACTGAAACAGCAAAGGAATATATAGAAAAAAGATCCAAAACCGCAGCCTATTCCCATAGAATAACAAAAAAATCAGACTGCTTATAGAATAACATAAAAATCAGACTCCCTACCAATAAACTAACTTCTCATTTTCTTCATAAATAGATTCTATATACCGAAACAACAAAGGAAGCATTGACAAAGGATTCAAAACAGCAACCTATTCTCATAGAATAACATAAAAATAAGACTGGTCATGCTATGGATTTTGATGAAGAATCATGGATGCTCCAAGTCAGTAATTAATCCACAGTGACATTACCAAACTGAGTGGAGTAACTATAACCACAAGCAGCATATAAAACATATTGTATCAGGTGATATGTAACTTAAAGATTAATTAACTGATACAGTATTTAATATCATAAAAAAAGGGCAGCTCAATGCACAAGACTCCCATCATTACGAGGCTTGGGGAGGGTTAGATGTGTGCAGCCTTACCCCGCATGCGGAGAGGCTATTTCTATATTTCTAACATGTGACCTCCATGTCACAATAGAGCAACTTTATCTTTGTGCCAAGGCTCATCGTCTGAAATATTTAATATCATAAAGTTCCAAATTTTGTTGTATAGCAGCAGCATCTAGAATTTTGAATGAAAATATAACAACACTATCTTATTAAAGCAAATTACAAAATCTCATTAATTTATAACAAACAATTTAACTGAATTATGTTCACTAAATGCTATGTTTAAAAGATGACCTTTAAGTTGATCTTAGAAATAGTGATGAAGGACGGCAAGGGCTATAGGTTCTGAAATTTTGATTTATATGTATGATAGTACCATTTGATTATGTTGGTCTAGTATGTCTTACTGATAATTTCCGACAATCATGACTCCCATAACATCCATTGCAACTCAATTATATCCTAGCATTGCTCCTGGTTTCTAAAATTTTATAAGTTATTTAGTTAAATAGCAAACTGACATGCGTACGCATAGATGAACGAACACAATGGTAAATCCCATAAGTATATACAATTTTCTTATTAGATAAGTAAAATTGCGTAAACATTTCTAAATCATTTGTATATTTTATTTAAAACATAGAAAAAATATAACGGCAATTTGATAAATGTGAATTATGAGTGATGATTTGTAACCATTATTCTTGTCAAATGTATGCATACTTTACCGATGAATAATACATTTCAGTTATGTATTGCAAGATAGAGAGGTTATCATCTAAACAAGTTCCATTAATGCAAGAGCAAATGTTAAATCAAGGCCTTCTAACTCAGTAGAAAAAATGACAGCTTGAGGGGAAAGAGAAAGTAAGTTTTAAGGCAAAGGACTACTTACTGTGCAGCCTCGTCAATTTGGTGTTCATGTGGTTTCATGTATACTTTTATTGGCATACATTCTACTACCTCCTTTGGAGCAGGAACAGATCCAATAGAGGAAAAAGATGGCCGAGATGAGAGAACTACAGACTGCTGATGAATTTCATCCAAAACCTAAGTAAAATGGTTAAAAAAGTAAATTACCCTTGACCAAGCTGTAAAGCATGACCAAGAAACATTATACAAGAAATTCTCATAAGAATTTCATTATACCTCAAAAAGTGCTTCTGCTAACATAACAATTCTTGATATGCTAGCTCTAGCACTTGTGTCATCATCAGGATTAGCAGCTCGATTGTTTGTTCTGCATGTGCAACAACCTGTTCGATGTTGCCCACATAATATACATGGTCTGTCATGACCTGATAAACTTTCAAACCTGCTACCCAATCGCTGAAGGGCCCGCACCTGCTAAAAGAATTAATTATTCATGAATATTTACATATACATGAAAGTAGAAGGCAAACCCCATTAACTTTACCTGAGATCTTATTCTCCTTCTCCTTTCAAGGAATGCAGACCTGTGTTCCAGTAAATCATGATTACTGGTTTCTCTTGGCTGCGGAGTTTCTGAGTCATGATCAGCATTCATGCCCGAAGTGCCAGCTATTGGGTAAGGGTGAGTACTAGACGGATCTTGCAGCACATCATCGTTCCTGTTGGAAAAAGATTGTGATCTTCTTGTACCACCCAAGAGTCGTCTCCGGTTAACCTGCCCCGTAGACCCAGCAGACCTATCCTCTAGATGGACAGGACCAAATACTCTCTCAGATAATGAAGTCCTTCGAAGAACTCTATCACGAAGCCGTCCAACGCTAAGTGCTCGGCTAAACTGCAAACTGCCTTCTAAAGGTTCTTGTGGTCCAAGCAATCTATTAGAATACCTCAATTCAGCATTTTCAGATTCTAGATGATTGGTATGAGAATATCGACCAAATGTAGCCTCAACCCTTTCATTATTTCTGACCACATCTTGGGGAGAATTATTTTCCACAATGACACTCTCATGAGTATCGTTCACATTATTTAGAGAACTATCAACATCAATAATAGCATGATCACCTGCATCATTGTTTGGAAAGGAGAGACCAGCTGAGAAGAGAGAGTCGGCCCTTGATGACCCCAAACTGACAGCTCTGTTTAACCTAAAATTAATTCCATCTGAGAAAAAACCCAAATGAGAGCATCTGCCTGAAGTGTTTGATGATCGGCTAACAGCAGCTGTTGCAGAAGAGCTGCTGCTGGCACCTAAACCAATTTGCAGTGCCCCATCTTGATCTTCTCCACTTCGTTCATCATCAAAAGAAGTCAACGAGGGCATTTTACTAGGTTGGGCAATGCTAAGCTTCCCGCAGCCTTCATGATTCCTTCCAAAGGCTTTACTCTCCACTTCACCCCCACAAATATTGCTTCTACATATTCCATTCTCTTCTTTCTTCTGAAAATGAAATCAAAGCCCATGCTAGTTTCAATTCTCGAAGCTCTTAAAACTTATCCTTCCAATAAGAATGCATAACTTGGGATGCAAAACCAACATAATCCAATCTTTGGAATGACAATGACATGTGCAGAAATTGTCAGACAAGACATAAGGTTGATAAGCAAGCCAAGTCAATTGCCTTTACATGCAGTTTATCTTTTATCAAACTTTCCTAGGTTGATACAATCCATGAGTCAATTCACTTGCAAGAAATTGAATTAAGAGAAAAAATGAATAGAATAATGAATAAAACTATATCTTTCTAGGGAAAACAAAATGAAAATTGGAAAGCCATTATCTGCGCTGCCGCCCAATTCTTGGTCAATCATACGTTATCCTAGAAACCAAATGTAAATGTGCCATCTAGTTGGAATTAGTCAAGCAGATTTAGACTCGTTACACACACACCAAAAAAAAAAAATAACTCAATACCTTTGAGAGTTTCAAAAATATAACAATTACCACTCCAGACAGCTTGCAACTTTGTTCAGCAGAGAAATCAATAACTTGAGAATCCAGACTACTAAACATATCACCAGTCAGCAAAAAGACTCAAGACCAATCAACTCATAAATAGAAGTTCACTACCTCCCTTCGGGGAGATGATCCCAGTAATTGAAGATTGTTGTAAAACTAAACAAAGCTTTCAGTATCTTCCAATTTTTACGCTCATAATGACAAAATTCAGCATTCTAAAAACAAAATCACGAACCAGCTTCGGAATATTTCAGAAACCATCAATTTAAAGCGCAAAGGTCCCAACTTTCTTAAATGAGAAGCTTCTCATCTTTGTTCAAAAAGAGAAGCCTCTCATCAGCCCAGATTGCCAAAAAACTAGACTGAGCTTCCAGCTTCTTCCAAAATTTTCGATTCTATCAGCGAGATAAGGACGACGCATGATCCAGCAACTCAAAAGCCAAATCAGAATGGGAATTTGTTTTTAAAAAAAAAAAGGTCAAAAAATAAAACAACTCACCCGATCATCCCAGATAGCAGACGAGAGGCCAAAGCAAGAAGAGTTGAGAACCCTAGCCCCTCCGGATCTCGCCTTCCGTACTCCACCACCAGACGACGAGGCCGCCGCCGCCCCGGCGTCCTTGCTGCTCCCCGATCCCATCTCCACCCACCAATTGAAATGCAACCTAATGCCGTCTCGATCCCGCGATGCCGAACCCTGGAAAGATTTAGAGAGCGATCGGAGACCAAGGTAAAGAAGAAGAGAGCCGACATCGATCAATCATTCTTTTGTTATATTTTAAATATTTCTCTTTTTCTTCTTCGCCGAGTTCTACGCCGAAGCATGAGCGCGATACAATCTCCGCGGGTGGGCTTAGCTTTTCAATCACCAACGCTTCTACCTTTCGGCTTTATCGGGGTAAATCATAAATTTAGAGAGAGCGAATGTCGGGTTTTTTTTTATTTATTTATAGCAACGGCACAGCTCTTGCATAATTACATCCAATATTGAAAACAACAAAAGAAAAAAAAAAAGACAACTTTATAATTTTTTTAATGGGCTTTTTTCAGTTCGTGGTCCAGACCGTCTTTCAATACACATAAATAGTTAAAAAAATCATAATTTTTCACCAATTTGAAAATATCACAATAAATATGGATGCGGTCAATAAAATTAAAAAATAAAAAATAAAAAATTATATAAAAAATTAAAGCACAAATTTACTGTCCATCCAAATAAAATTTTTAAAATAATAAATTAAAAATAATAATAATCGGACCAGCAGCGCTATTTGTCCCTATATAAACATACATAATTCGGTAAAAATTGTACTCTCCCTGCGAGTTTTTTTAAGGCAAATAGCACGAAGAATACGCCTGGTGTCGGCGATTCCCTGACTCCACCCGAATGACAGTGAATGTAGCTTTGAATGCAAAATTTATTGGTCCCCCGGTAGTTCTCCCGAAATTTAAAACCCATTGAGGGTAAAAGCGGAATCTGGATCTCACGGAAATAAATGCCAACGCTCCGGAAGGTTTTGGACTTTCGGAGGAATTGAACGGTGCAGTGTCGCAGTATAGTTTTTTGCCCTTTATGGGGCAACAAAGCAGGGGCGTAGCTCTTCACCGCGGCGATTCCTCGGGTTCGCCCAAAGTGGCGTTTTGAATGATTGGAAGGCGATCCCCTGGTTGGTTTATAATGTCACATGATAGCCACCGAGATGGTAGCCTGTTGGTAAATGAGCGATAATTTTATTCGAGTTGTCCGAGTTCGAAATGTGCAGATGTCGATTAAATTAAGAGATCGGATGATCCATGTCCGGATGGCTCATTGACGGATGTGCTTTCGTTCCATCTGAACTGAGGTGGCGCTGTAGTGACGTACCTATACGTGAGACGGTGAGCCCAGTGGAGCAAGCTCACAGATCAGAAAAGGAACACGAAAATCTGCGACTTGTATCGAACCTTTTCTGATGGAAGGAGGGCCCAGGTCCCTCCCTCCCTTCTATTGTTGTACCAAAAAAAATATCACAGGGTACATGTCGGCCATTTGAGTAGATTTGGAGTTTTCTCTGAACGTATTTCTGTTGTAATAGCTGCCATATAACAAAAGTAATAATTATTATTAATATTTTAATATTTATAAGAATGAGATAAACTTTTTAAATTTCAAATCTCCATTCGGCTGAAAAATAAACCACCATAATTTATTGTTTTTGAGTACTCGTTAATTTCGCTATTAGAAATGAAGAAGGAGAAGTCTCTTCCAAAGGAGCAAGAAAGCTAAATTCTACATTTTTTCCTTTTCTTGCATTCAACAAGACTTTTTTAGCAATTTATTCCAATAATTTTATTTTATTTTAAATAAATCTATTTAAAATTTAAGATTAAAAAAGAATCAATGATTGCTATTTTTATTGTAATAGAAAATAAAAATAGGCCACCTTATCTCTTGCTTTGAATTTTTTAAACTTTTTTTTATAAAAATACATTCAGCTAATCAATAACTTTATCTTCTTCTACAACCAGCTCAAAGAAAGATTAAAATTTTGAAACACTAGCTAAGAATTAGAGAAATTATACTCTACACTGCATGTACTATATAGCCATGCATGCAGCCAAACACAACTACTCATTTTTTTAAACCTCATTCATAAGCACTTATCTCGACAGACCCCTACAGCTGCTATAATTGGCTATGTAGTCGGTTGTATGGTGCATGCAGCATAGGTTATAATTTCTTCATAAATTGTGGCCAGTGGATTATCTATTTATTATTGCTGAGTATTCATTAATTTCACTATTAGTAATGAAGAAGGAGAGGTCTTCTCTGGAGAAGCAAAATAGCCTAGATTCGATTGATGATTCAACCTTCATCAAAAATTCCACCTCCTTTCATTCCTCTACATTCAACAAAGCTTTTTAGTAAAAAAAAAATAGGCTTAACAATTTATTATAATAATTTATTTTATTTTAAATAAATCTATTTAAAAGTTAAGATTAACAAAGGCACCAGTGATTGCTATTTTTATTGCAATAGAAGATATAGAAAATAATGGAATGTGACGTGGGACAGTCACCTTATCTCTTGCCTTGATTTTTTTTTTTCCCGTAAAAATAGGTTGAGCTAACCAATGATTTTATCCTCTTCATACAATCCGACCAAGAGTTGAAGAAATTATACTCTACACCATACGTACCATATGGCCATGCATGCAGCTAATCACAACCCCTCTTTTTTTTTTTTAGACCTCATTCATAAGCGCCTATCTCGGTGCACCCCTATAGCAGTAGTGTATTTTTTTTTTTTTTTTTGGTTGTTGTTGTTATTGAAAGGTAATGATAAACCTTAGATTTATTATTTTCTCTTAAGTAGATACACCCCTGTCAGTTTGCATTCGCAACACAAAATAGATCAAAAACAAAGAAGTTAAACCATTGACCCCTTGTCCAGCCAACCAGTCAGCTGGTTGCTTCCCTTCACTACAGAAGCGAGATGCATGCAAGGCAATGTGTCTGTAATTCTCCTGATATTCCTTAGGAAGGGCAGTCCATTAATCCGTGATATTGTAGTGTTTGAATCTCCTTTCCATATAAATCTTAGAGGGATCGATCAGCTTCATAGTAGTTATTAACCGTATAATGGTCTTCTTGCTTAGAAACTACAAGCAGAGGTTAGGAGGGGGTGCCTAGTAACCTTAGGAAGAAATCATAGTTTGTGGTAGCTCTTTTGTGTTCCATTGCCATCTGAATTACATTTTCTGATATATTTGTGTTGGCATATTCTTACCTTTGAAAAGCCTTTCATTTTGCGCCGATCAAATTAACCAGCTAGAACAGCATAAGACTCTCTTGTTTTCTGGCATTTTTTTCCTGAATTTTGGAGAGGGTTAGAACTTTCTCTTTTCTTTTTGTTTAATGACTTTAGAGATTTGGGGAAAACACAACAATTCTCTTACCAGTTACAATTTACAAAGGCTGCTACAGTATCCATTAAACCCTAATCCCCTCCATCCATTTCTTATATCGTTCAGGTTTTGAGGGTTTTTTTTAAAAAAATGGATAAAAAACACCCTTAAGACAATCTTAGTGAAATTGTATACAATAAAATCTCATATAATAATAGAGCCAACTTCGCATGCATGGTAGTTACTTGTGGGATATCATAATTAAAATCTCTACTTGCCAGCTAATCTGCAGGAGAATTAGCTTTCTAAAAATATAACTAGCAGCAAAGAAATTCAAAGATGTAGAGAGATAAAAAATATCGACAAGAAGAGGATTAATGACTACGCTAGAGCCTTGAAGAAGATTTCCCATAGATCCTAGAGTCACCTTCAACTAATCATCTTCTACATTTTAAAGTGAAGACCACAACTATAATTCCTCTTTAGGCCACTCTTAGCTCAGTCATAGGAGTAGGTATAGTTGGGAAGTCCTATTGCCAATATAGAGAAATCAACCATGGTGGTCTCTGATAGGAACCTAGCAGCATCTTGGTTACCTCTAAGGAACCATTAAAGTTGATCTTCCAAATCTCAGTGGAGAGTATCCATCGAACCATGTAGGAACGTCCCATGCTTTTGATCTTAGGTTAGGTGTTTGGTATAGGGTGCTGACCCCAAAATCAAGAATGATGTCAATGAAGATAATGAGATCATTGTCTATAGTTACGCCCTAGTGATCCTAAATCATCCCACTCTTCAAATTACCATCCAACTAGGTGATGAAAAACTCATTTTAGAGGATGAGTATTCAAAATCACCCAAAGATAATGTTGTTGGGCTAATATTTTTGGACAAAGTTGCCCTTCAATTTGGAGGAAAAAATTGCTCAAACTTCATCTATTTTCTCAGTAGAAGTAGTTTTGGTATTATATGGCCGGTGATTTTAGATTTTTATACTATACTAAATAAGTTAATTGAGAATATTTAGAAATTTTTAATTACTAGAATATAGTCCATTAAATATGATAATTTTAGATCTAACCAGATTATTCTGAAGTGAAGATCACTTGTAATCGCTAAAGCGACCTCGCACGGGCCACCTAAAGGAGAGAAAAGAGGAGCTACTAGCGATGGAGATTCGTGCTCTCAACTGTTTTCGGTAGCTCTAATAATAGCGAACTAGTGATGATGAAGTAGGAACCATCCACGTGGAAGATCCCCCCTCCCTTTAAATAGAAAGAAGCACTCATCCTTTTTTAATTGCAAAACCAAAAAAAATTTCGAAGGAGAGAGATGGCATCGGGCGACATCCAGGGCTTCTACCGGCAGAGGAAGGGCGGCGCTGCCTACTCCTCCTCCGCCAAGAAGAAATCCGGCAAGCCCCCGGACGGTGGCGCCACCTTGGGAGCTGACGCGGCCCAGAACCCTTTCCTCATCTCCCACGGCTCCCCCGATCTCCAAGGTCCGTCCCGTCTTTCCTCCGTCGAAAATCCTAACCCTAACCCTAGTCGATTTTTTTCTTCGGTAATTCCAGTCGATCAATCTTATATTATGTCTTTTCTCTCATTAGATGATTATGGGCCAGAGGAGGAGAAGCTTCGGCAGTTCGATATGGACATGAGGTACGGGCCCTGCCTCGGCCTCACTCGTCTCCAGCGCTGGGAGCGCGCCGCCGCCATGGGTCTCCACCCGCCACCGGATGTCGGCGAACTACTCCGCCACGTGTGGCAGGACGAGCTCCGCCGCCGCTCGGCGGAGCCAAAGACTAAGCCTAACCCCGCGCTGGAGTGCCTCTGGGAGGGCCGGGTCTAGAAGAAGCAATTCACCCAATCTTTATTCTACGACCAAGAAAAGGTACTCTTTAGAGCTTAGTTATAGGAGGCAAACAAAAATTTGGTGGTGAAGCAGATAGTTACAGCCTCCTGCTTGTTTTTTCTTTTTTTGTGTGTATAAAAGGTTTTCGACTACTAGTTATGACGTTTCGTTGATTTCAAGTGTCGAAATTTATGGTTTTTTCTATATTGTGGTATGCTCCTGTTGTTTGTGAATTAAGGTTATCAGTTATAACGAATACTTTTTCTTATATATGGTATCAGAGTACGGTAATGCTATGCTAATTATCAGGAGGGATGAAATTTGGAATTAGCTAATAACAGAGATGGGATCTCCTTGGAATGATACAGGGTCTGAAAAAAAATTTAAACGATTCTGATATTTTGCTGGCAGTAAAGTACCAGGATTAATAAATTCTTGAGTCATAGGACGAGTGAAGACTAGTTTCTGTCACCTTCTTCCATAGAGATAAGAAGAAACAGAGAAAGAAACAAAAGGAAAAGATGGAGGTGGCTGAATGCTTAACCATTCATGCATGTCCTTGGTGTATCTTTGTTCAGATATCTCAAGTATTCTGTTCTGGACCTGATTGATAGATACCCTTGTTAGCTTGTGGTTGTGCCTAAAATATTGGCTTGAATGATGGAGGTTTCTCTCCGAAAGAAAAAGGCTTTAGTCCATAGTATTTAGTTGTTTTATCATGTTTTTGATATTAAAATCCTGATTAGCAGTGGATAATTGGATTTTAATAGTTTTCTTGCGTATTAAAAGAGGAAATTACACGGCTACATTCTTTTTCTTTATTTTTTAAAGATCAAATTTGGTAGGATACTGAAGTTTCTACTTCACGTCCATACTCAGCAAAATGTACCACAAAACATAACCAGTGGGTCATGTTGTATGCATTTTCAGACAGATTCTTGTACACCAATTATTTCCACTACACTTGCTATTGATTGAAGCTTTTCCAAATCCTTGTATCTGTACAAAAAAGTTCATGATTGAAAATATTTAAGAGCTATAAGTTCAACTAAAATTCTGGAACAGCGGATTGCTATCACTTCTTTTTTTTCATTATTTGATTTATGAAAGCAATTTTCAGTATCATGTAATTCTTTTACCAAAAAAATCTCTTTGAAATATTTCTATATAGGAAACCATGAATAAATATCGGAAATGAGAAACTTAATGAAATGGTGGCTAGAATGCGCCGTGGCAGCACTATTTGTTAACTTTTTCTTTTCCCTGTGAAGGTGAGTGAATAAATTATTTTGCACGCTGTTCAACACAGACAATACAAGTTAATGTAATGTCTCTACACAAATATAGACTTACATAAGTAAAACACACGAAGAGAGTAATAGTTGCAGAGGGAGACAGAGTATAAATATAATTGAAAGAACCAGAGAAAATGAAGCAGTAATTCTGAGAGTGGATCAAGAAGTACATGTTATTGGAAATACACTTTTGTTATTTTGCTATGCTGAATGGTAAGTTATGAAACAATGGATATGTTTTTGGAATTGCGAAATTGGAAGCAAAAGATTTTATTGCACGTTTATAAGAGTCAGCAGTGAAATAAAGTTTGAGTTATTATGAGAGTAGAATTTGGTGCATCAAAGTGAATAACACTGTACGCTTCTGACTTCTTGCGGAACAAGAAGAGAGCAGAAGTATCTGTTCCAATTTCTGTTCCAATCCTGCATTATATTTATAATTCCGATTCCAGCTGATGTGTATCAGAGTATATATGTTTGATGTTTAACTAATTATCAGCCCCGAAGCTGATTTGAGTTCGCATGCCAAAATGTCTCTTGCCTACTGGTTATGTGATACGCAATCTTGTGCAATCAGTGACCGTGATGGAGGTACTTGTTCATTTTAGTTCTGAAATGATAATTTATCAGCATTGACACTGTCTATTAGTGTGGTATCATGGTATCAATTGGCAGCACAACATTGCACAAAAAATAGTACTATCATGATGTGTATCATACCCAAGTCAAAATGCTAGTTATTGCCTGTTCTTTAGTTGCCTCCACTTTTACATTTTATTCATGTCTTCCAAGATGAGTAGCTGCCAGAAAACATCATGTTTAATGATTTAATTCATTCTCTAGGGTTCTTTGACTCTACCATTGTTGGAAAAAGAAGAATAAGGAAAGAGAATTATATTTCTACCCGTCTTTACAATGTACATGAGCAACCTTTATATAGTACTAGAAAGCTGACGAAGTTTGGTAAGGCCGACTAAGTTTGATACAAGTAATTACAAATCAATCAAGGTGAAGTTTGGTAAAGCCGACCAAGTTTGGCACAATCAATAAATCAATGGTCCTACAATAATTTTAATATTGTCTCAAACTCAAGATGGTACTATACATGCTAACTTGAGTTTAAAAATAGGATCATGAATGGATCGAAAAACTAATTTACTAGATGAAGAGCTGGAGTAGTAGCTCAAAAGTTGATGTAGCAAATTAGGAGTTGAGAGAGAAGGCAACTGAAGCTCGACGATACTTGTAGACAAAAGCACCGTAGAAGAAGAGCAAGAGATTTTAAACTAGATGATGGAGTCGGAGGCAGTAAATAAATCGAAGATTGAGGATTGGGGTGGCGCCATGCAGATGTACATCTTCATGATCGAGAGCGGGACCACGACTGCTGAGTTTATCTTCGACAAGATTCTGACGAGACGATGTGACGTGCCGCTGGGGTTTGGAGCAGGACCGCACCTGCTACGTTTATCTTCGCGAAGCTTCTAACGAGACGGTGTGGCGCGCTGTTGCTGGGATTTGGAGTGAGACCGCGCCTGTCGAGTTTACCTTCGCCAAGCTTTTAATGAGACTATATGGTGTGCGACGGCGATTGTGGATGTGCTTGCGATCCTCCTCTCCGCCGGATCGAGTGGCGGTCGGCAGCGTAGGCGCAAACGATGGACGCGGGCGGGTCTTCGCCAGTTCCATCTTAGGGGTTTTCCCCTTCTTTGGGAGCCTCTGCAAACAATGAGCACACAGAAACAGGGAGGGCACGACAAGAAAAAGAGTTTTTTTTTGTGTGTGTTATTCTCAGCTTGGGAACAACCCTCCCTCACGTGAAGCAAACCTCGAGAGAGAGAGAACACTGAGCCCCCATAGCATCCAAGTGGGCCGACGTCACTTTTCGATCGAAAATCAAATAAAAAATAATGAAAAAAAGAAAAAAAGAAAGAAAGAAGGCTAGGGTTTTATCACGATCTCGATGAGAAGAAGGGGGCTTTGAAAGTAGCCGAGATCGGAGCCCTGGCTACCCTCTCAAGTGAGGTAGGAGAAACGGAGGATCTGTGAGCCACAATATGGCAGAAAAGATGATGGCACATATTATATGATTGGTGACTCTGATACCATGTTAAATAAAGAAGAATAAGAGAAAAGATTTATATTTTTGTCTGTCAATTATAATGTACAAGAGCAGCCTTTATATAGTACTAAGAACCTGACGAAGTTTGGTAAGGCTGATTAAGTTTGGCACAATCAATCAATCGATGGTCCTATAATAATTCTAACAACTATAATAATAAAACAATAGTAGAAAAGGAACAACTCTAATATGGCTCCTTTTTGTGAAGCCTCCGTTTGCGAGCTTATTAATGAATTTATGGAAAAAGCCATCAAGTTTGAGCTTCTTCACAGTATCAAATTGCTGGGGAGTTCATCTGAGTAGAAATTTGTGTTAGGGGAGCCTCGAACAGGCATGTCTACCCATGCGAAAGACGAGAGAAGCTTTCCATTGCTTGGAGATGCTTATCGACATTACCTTATGCTCACAGTTCCATATTCATGTCTTATGATTTATGCCTGCAACTAACTCAATCCAGGCATGGTTCACACATCATAAAAGTTGTGGGGTTCTCAATAAATCTCAAGAATCTATGAGCCACCGGTGCCATGTTAGATAGGCAATCTTAAGGGCGGATTTAATTTCACCATCACTTAGAATGCGACGTGGGCATATCCACAGAATCTAATCTTTAAGTTTGTTAACATTGTGTGGTTTATTGAAAGAGAAATGCTGAGTTATGTGATTCTGACTAAGGAACCGAGGCATTTGAAAGGGAGGGAGATGACTAGCTAAATTAATTAGCAATACTTGCTTTAAAAAAAGGGGGTAGTTCGTGCATTTTTACTCAAGTGTTCGATCAAGTCGGTCTAAATTTACTTTTGTTTCGGGTAATTCCGCCTTTTTCACTCAAGGTGGTTCTCCAAATGGTCTAAATTCACACGTTTCTGTTTATCCATTCATGTTGCAACACGTGATTGGAAAATATTTTCTGAACCTCAAAATTCAGGAAAGATGGGCTGCCATGCTCTGCGCTTAGGAAGCTAGTGTGAAAAAGATGGAATCAAATTGAGTATTACTTCATGCATACATATATTTCGTGAGACTAATAAGATAGCTAATTAGATTGCTTCGTACGAGCATACTATATTAAAGTTGTGGAATTCATTTTTTATTTATCATGATATTTTGATAATATTCGGGTGATTAATACAAGTGGATATATTTAGGCCCCGTTTGGGAAAGCTTTTGAAGGGCCGAAAGGCACTTTCTGACCCTCTAAAAGCACTTTTAAATAAAAAAGGGTATTTGGTAAAAATTTCGAAAAACTGTTTTTCAGAAAGCTAAAACAGTTTTTTGAGAGAAACTCCATTTTGAAGCTTTCCCAAAAAGCTATTTTGAGCTTTGTTGGGAAGCTGTTTTTTTGATTAAAATATTCCCATTTAAAGGTCCCTTTTTTTTTCTCCAAAAATCATCTATCCGCCTCTTCCTTTCTCACCCATCCCCTCCCTCTCCCTCTCTATCTTCTTCTTCCTCTCAACACGGCTGCCCATTTTTTTTTTTCTTTTTTTTTTGTTTTGGGAGGCAACCCGTGGCTGCCCATGGTGGCAGCCATCACGCAGGCCACCACCCGTGGTCGGCGACCCCTCTACAGGTCGTCACGACGCCACTCATGGCGTGCGGCCGGCCCGTGGAGCGGCCAGGCTCGATCGTGGGGTGGCCGGGCCTCCGCTAGCTGCAGGACCGTGGCATCCCAGTCGTGGGACCGTGGAGGCGAGCCGAAGCGAAGCCCCCATAGCGCCTCCCTCTTAGGCCCCTCCCGCAACTAGCCGCGGCCGCCCCCTCCCGCGGCTAGCCTTGGCCGCCGCCTCTCGGGCCCCCTTCCACGGCCGCTGTGGCCCGGCTCCCTTCCAACGCCACCAGCCTTGTAGGAGGAGAAGAAAGGAGAAGAAGAGGAGAGAGGAAGGAAGAAAAAAGAAAAGAAAAAGGAAAAGAAAAGAAAAAAAGAAAAGGAAAGAAAATAAGAAAAGAAAAGGAAGAGAAGAAAAAAAAAGAAAAGGAAAGAAAAAGAAAATAAATAAATAAATAAATGCATAAATAAATATGTATATAAATAAACGAATAAATAAAATAAATAAATAAGATAATAAAATAAATATATTTCAATGAAATAAAATAATAAATAAATAACTAAATAAAAATAAAAAAATAAATAAAAAGAAAAATATAATATTTTACTCTAATAATAATAATATTTTGTATCTTTATTACTGTATTATACTATAAATATAATATTATATTATATTATATCATAATACATTGATATATTATGTTAAATAATTTAATTTTATATTAAATTATTATGCTATAGTATAGAATGTTATATTACTATATTATAATAATATTATATTACATTATAGTAATATTATACTATATTATATATATTTATATATTAATATATGTTATATTTTATTATGTTCTGTTGTATAACCTATGCAATGTCCTTTATGGCAATTTTGTTATACAAAAATATTTTCTCAACTTGTAAGTGTCACAATACTTTATAAATATAGTTACCAAACAGCAAACAACTTTTTATAAAAGCTCTACTTTAGAAAGCTCTATTTCCAACAGCTCTACTTCCAAAAGCTCTATTGTCAACAACTTTCCTAAACAGGGCCTTACTCAGTTACTCGGTGAATTTGCTAATTAATTAAAAAAAAAGAAAAGAAAGAGAGATGAAGCCGGTGGATGTATTTGCTCTAAGAATTTGTGAAGTAGCCTATCAATTAAAAGAGAGAGAGAGAGAGAGAGATGCCTGGATCGAAAGTAGCACCAAGAAAGACCAAAGAATGCATTACTGCACCCTGAATTTCTGAAAAGTAGCACCAAGAAAGACCAAAGAATGCATTACTGCACCCTGAATTTCTGAAAAGTAGCCCAAAGAAAGACCAAAGAATGCATTACTGCTCCCTGAATTTCTGAAAAGTAGCACCAAGAAAGACCAAAGAATGCATTACTGCACCCTGAATTTCTGAAAAATAGCCGAATGGCTTCAAATGGCGTGCCCTGCCCTCGCATCTCCCCAGACTAGAAAGGAATTAAGCTACTCCACTAGAGCACCATAAGCCGTGATACTTCGCACCAGAGGCTCATTTCACTGGTTCATCACTGCTGGTGAATTTTCGCCCGATCCTTTTGGAAGGTCAAGATTGGTGGAGCACTTTAGAACAAGATCCTCCCCCCGAGAATAAAATGGACCAAGGAAAGGCATGGGCAGACAGCAATCAACTAGGAGATCACTAAGGGCCCGGTATTGCTTTAACCTTCGTGCAGACCCCCCACCAAACTCAGTGAGTGTTACTTGTCCTTTTGTGTTCAATAATACATACATACATACATATATGCTTTCCAGCTTGTATTAACTGTTCCTTGATTGTTCCTGTCCAGTTTCTCTCCTCTTATACTCTCTAACAGGATAAGGCTGTAGCCAAAAAAAACAAACAAAAACAAGAGGTCATCCATAGATCAGTTGTCTAGATGATAGCTAGCTTACTAATAAAATCTCTTGATGGTTATATTAAATATATAAAATTAATCTGTCCCTTTTGTAATTTAGGAATACTCGAAGAATTGAGCTATGAGCTTAGACAACAAAGCTATTAGCATCACATCAGCATGGAGGGAACTAAGGTAAGATAGGAATGGAGTGTCCGCATTTTTTTTTATTTTATAATGAATTTCAACTTTTTCGATTGGTATATGACTTTTTTTTTGTTTTTTGAACAAAATGATGGCAAGCCATAACTTATTTCATTGATTAAAAAAAAAAGGTTGGAGGGAAGCACAAGCAAACTTAACGCACAAAGAGGGAAAAAAGAATAAACCAAAAGGGAAAAAGAAGACTTCGATACTCAAATATGTAGATACCATTCATCTCCACTACTCTTTTATACATACAAAATGGATCAAAATTAGATATCATGCGAAAAGTCGGCCCCAAACTAGAGCAAGAACAAGATGATATCTGAGAAATTAAATAAATAATTAGCGTGGAGGTGAATCAAAACACATGAATCTAGTAAACCTGAACTTTAAAATCGTGTTATCAGTTGATCTTAAAAATTTATAGTAACAGGAAAAAAGATAAATATCCATCTATTTAACAACCAGATATTCTGAGTTCAAATATTTGAGTCTATACATATGTACGTAACTCTAGTGCAAGAGGAATTCACTCCCTTTCTCTCACAAATGATAGGAAAAAGGTCAGTAATATATAATAGATTTTTAGTTTGTTGAATGAAACAACAACAATCAATCAAAGTAGAGTCAATTCTTGTTGATCCTTGTGAAAAATAACTAAATAATTAAATTCAAGGAAGGTTTTGATCAATTTGTGAGGTAGAAGTTCCTTGTCTTCAACAATGCTGTGGGGCAATTTATTGAATATAGCGATGCCAACCCATTACATAACGTGCTAATTCCATATTTTTTTTTAAACTGAAATTTCATCTTTCTAAGAGATGGTGATATTAGAAATTTTTCTCTTTTCACGACTCTACATATAAAAGTAAAACAGGCCGATCAGTTTAATCAAACTACGCATTTTCAGCTAACAAAAGATCAAAGAGATGCTCGCAAAGAGTATAAAAATGGTGACACTTGATTTTATTTCTTAGGCATGGTTTGCATGAACGGCGAACAACATCAGTGACAGGCTAGCATAAGTTTGATGCACTTGTTCAATTCTTATTTTTTGGATCCAAGGTGGCTGATATTAATCAATTTCACGGTTGTGACATGTTGGGTTGCATGGATAGGGGCAGTCGATCTTCTGAACGGCACTCCGGCCATAAAACCAGTCTGCAACTGCTTTTGCAATTGACTGCAAAAAAGAGAAAAATAAGAAGATAAGAAAGACTATAAAAGAGATATACTGGGAATAATCATAAATTCCATTTTGTAAGCATAATATTAAGTAATCTCCATTTAGATACAAAATCCTCGGTTCAAAGGCAACATAACAGCCTACAACATGCAACAATATAATACATCTATAACAAGAGTGAAAAGTTACAAAGAAAATAAATAAATGCATCAGTAGCCTGCAACTGCATTATAATTCTAATCATCCCATTTCGGGCGCAGAAGTTATGACAGAATACAGAATTCCTCAAGAAAAAAAGAAATTAGTGATCGACACATGAAAACTGCCACCTCTGTATATTTGGAATTAAGTGGGAGATGGTATAGCTTACCATCCTATCTATAGCAGGAGAATTACTGCTTAACCATGTTTCCTGAGCCCCTGATTGGCAGTGGGAATAACATGAGTCTATAAACATGCCTACTGATGGAGAATTCCTGGGCAGTGCACGTAGAAACTCTGATCTGAAACCTGTCATAACATCAAAAAATATGTTAATCTCATATTCTTCAAACGCAACAGAACTGTTCAACTGACCTGGAGAAACCATAATCTCCAATTAAATTAAACCTGTAATAATTCATGACTCCCAATTATTAAATGATGATGTACATGTTGCTGCTTCTATGTCATAACTAGGCAATAAGGAAGAATTTGTAATTGGGCATACTATATATGGATCTTGATACAATATCTGTTTTAAATAATAATGAACGCATGACTTGCTAATAGAATTTCTGTTTATAGAATTTCAGTGTTGGAAACTCTGAAAATCCAAGCCAGACAGGCGACTTGCCATACAAAAGAAACTTTCAGTGATCGGTATCAACTTAAAAGTGCTGACCTTCCAGGGCCTGAAGTTGGCTTGTAGAACACTTCTTTATATCAAGCTTGCATTCACTCCAAATTTTACGGGGATCAGAAGGACTTGGTGCAAAAATGTTCTTGATCTGCAATTTGAGACAATTTATTCACTGCTCAGTTGTTTTGTGAAACAAGCAATGATCTTTCAGTATATCTTTGGTCAAAAAAGGTTCATTCAGCCTATAAGAAGTTTCTAAGAACTGCAGAAAGGTTCAAGTCTGTTCTTCCATGGTAAAAGTCGGTGGGTCATCATCTTGGAATATTGAAAGAGCATATGTGATATACTAAAGCAAAGATCTTTTATTATATCTTGGGTGCATTAAAGGAAAACCATGGTATAACAGGGGCTTGAAGTATAGAATATAACCTCATTTACAGGGGCTTGATAAGAATGTTTAGTTAGCTGAAGAAAGATATTACGGCTATTGTATCAAAAATAATTCAGCAGAAAAACTCTTTGGGTTCATTAAGCGTGATAACTCAAAAGCAGCAAAATATATTTGAGGAAATTGTTACCTGCCATGCATCATATGCTGCATTTAATATGAAAAGTGGCGTGCGCATATTCTGCACCACATACTGTGGGAAAAAGCACTGCATATACATTTAATCCATGTTGGTAGGATGGTATTCTAAGGTTCATAATACCACAATTTTTTTTTCTGGTAATGCCTTAATACCACAATTGAGAAAAATATTACTTACCATGCTTGGCGGAAACCTTGAAGTGCATGAAGACGGCAAATTCTTTGCTGATCCCTAGAAGAAATACAAGCTCCAACTTAGCATGCATTATTAAATATTACTATTAGGACTAGATGGTATTACATAATTTTAAGCATGTCAGAAATGATATTATTATTCAACAAGTAATTATACTGGCCATAAGTTTATCTCGAGTTAGACTCTTCTATTTCCTTCTAAAATCACCTCATGGGCAGGGGCTTGTCGCTGACCCAAACAGTACCATGAATACAATAGATGGGTTTATATGTAGTCAATAAAAAATAATTAAGTAAACTTACATGGGTGGTCACAACTTGATTATAGAAGCCTTTGATCGTCTCTTTTCCAGAAACATCCTTCCTGTCATAATATTGCCAAAGAATGTCATGCTAGGATTTTTTTTTCTTATTAGCAAAGTTCGATAACTGGGAGTAGTTCTCTCGTATAATGAGCAAATTCTAACATGGAAGCACAGAATATGAGCATACGCATCAATAAAATAACCAGCATCTGAGAAGCATTTAACTCTTGCACCAGCTGGTAGAAGATCATGAAAGCTGTCACAGTGTAGTATGGATGCCAAACCACCAGCTGAACAGCCAGAAAGAAGAGCCTGCAACCATTCTTCATATTATGAGGACACCATATAATACAAATAAAACATTTGGCTACTTCACAGGAACCCACATTTTGTGCTTTGTTCATCCCCTTTGCCAATAGGTCGTCCACAATAGCACGCCAAACCCTAGCTCCTCTAAAGTGAAGATTTGTTGCCTAATTAGATGATGACAAAAAATCCAATGTTATATTCACAAATTCCTGATTTTTAAATAAAAGAGAAAAAATATTAACCAAATAGCAAGTATAGCACATTTTGCATAAGTGCAATGCAGAACAGACTTACAGGATTTACTGCCTCTATATCACCAGTAAATGATGAACCGTCACAGTATCGAATCTTTACCTTGTTCCAGTTATAGAAGTCTACATGTATCCCCAGAAACATTAAAAATGCAAGGAAATTAATTAAATGCAGCAACAGTAGATTGCTAAAATGAATGCAAAACTTAATCTCAGTGACCAATTTTATAAAATATAGGTAAATAGTGATCACTTAATTGTGATATATCAAAGAGAACCATTTACAAATGGCAGGTGACTACAGTAACAAACTAGCCCTTTGGAGGGCAAAGGTTAATAGTTAAGAAGAATAATTAGGTGTCCTCTAGCAAGAAGTTGCATTTGGAGTCCAAAGAGCAAATAATACTATTAATGAAGTCGTTGAAACTACATACATAACCAGGACTTTTCAAAAACAATTGTACTACTTGCAGAACAAGCCATCCCACCATGTGTGAGGAGATGATAGACTCATAGTACTAAACCATGGAGCCCCTAGTTTCCATTAAGCAATGTAAGGCCCTTCTTTGTATAAAGTGACATACCGGATATACCTGAGAGAAACATTCCTTGGTTTTGTTGTCTCATGGATTTTTTGCAAATGAAAAAAACGGAGTATGTTTTTAATGAGTAGTTTTCATTAATTCACATGATTTGCATGCAACTTTCCTATCTTGCCAGTCGATTCATCCAGAAGCCCATAAAAAGATTTATGCTTTATTTTTTTTCATCATTCAGGATTCTCTAGACCTTGGAAATTAGTTCACCTAACTTCATTCAGCTGCGGGATATTGGAAATTGGATAATGCGGCTTAGCCGAGAATCAGCTATCCCTGACCTAAGAAAACCTGGAGTACACTTATCCAGCCTTCATGACAGCATAGCTTCATCTAGGTTTGGTCAGGTAAGTTGGTATGAAGTTGATTATTTCGCAATGTTTTAGATGTTCCTTTTGCCTCCGGTTCAAACTGGGTTGCAAAAGGGTCGTTTGGAAGAAACATCTGGAATAATGGGAGAATTCAGCCGCTTATCTATACAAGGCCTAGAGAATTTATTAAAAGCTCTCCTTTTCCGTCTTTTTTTTTTGCATTCATTAAAAGAATAAATCTCTAGAAAACCTTCATATACTCATTATACCCAACTGCAACATAAAATTCAGATTAATTTCATTCACTAGTGGTATTGACAATATCCATCAAAGGAGATAATTGTTGAATGCTATACCAGGATTTAAATTTTGCTGGTTGCCTAAAATTCCAGAGAAGGAAAGCTGCTTCATATACTTAGAGGAGCCTCTGAAGTTCCCTGTGCGTTCTTTACACTCTTCAACATTACTGCACCATCCTCCTCCCTGAGAAAGATCAGTTAAAAAAGAAAAAAAAGACATGAGTCCATCTAATAAAAGGCGGAACCCGGGGAACTTGCGACATCCAACAGACTTAAATTTTTCCTTTGCTGGCAAAGAATTCGCCTTTGACTTTTAGCAACTTATCACGAGGGTTGTATATTTCTCGTTCCTCTGCACTCTGCAACAAGTATCATGGTAGATTATTTGTGTTGCAATAAGTATCTATATCCTAGAATTAAAAACTATATAGAATATCCATGAACGATTCTTGAAGTTGTTGCATTCCTTGTGGATCTTCAGCTCATCTACAACAATCATTTAAGGACTGGCAATGGTGATATATGCCAATGTTGGATCTCTTTATACCTCAGACTCAGCAACCAAAGATACTGATTCAGTCAAAATATAAGAACCCATCGTCACTTGAATATGAGCATCACAGAAGATTGAATCTGAGACTCCATACCAATGGATTAACAGAAGAAAGCATATTGTTTCTCGTCCTTATAAAATGAAACTGGGTGGATCTTCCATTTTTTTTGCTCAATTAAAAAAAAGAAAGAAGAAAGTATTTTAGTTCTAATATTCCAACAACAGCGAGAAGATCTAACCGACCTCCATGTGAACCAACCAGTTGTTCACCCCTGAGCCAAAACCCGGTGCAAAATGATAAGCTGGGGGACTTCCATCCAAACAGACTGCATATTAATTCAGAAACCATAGAGCCAAAGACATGGTTAGATTCAAGAAGAGGAAACGGGGTGTAGTTTCTGAACAAACAGAAAGTCCTAGTAAAAAGAAATCATGTTAGTCTGATAAAGTGAGAGCAACATTGCAGGTGGTAATGATAAAATTATCCGACCTGCTCCTTTGGCCACAGCAGCTTGCACAAGAGTGAGAGGAACATCGAAACCTTCCACTTTCAGCGAGATTAGTAGATTTAGTAAGATTAAAAGATAAATCCATGCTCCTGGTTTACCACCAATCATTCTGCAGGATCAATTTGAGCACATTAAAACAGAGCAAGCACCATAGCATCACTACTATAAACAACACACCTGTCAATAATAGCCGCAGCCATGAGGCTCCCTGGAATTTTCAGCCTTTCGTAAGAAAAACTCGAAGAGTGCGTCAAGAATTTGTCCAATGTTAATGGTTCCAAAATTTAAAATTAATAAAGCAAATTCCTTCATGCCTAAGTAAATATTGGTGGATGATTAGGTTTTGAATATATGATCGGCAACTGGCTAACAATTAGCACTAACTATAACTCTATAAGTACTTTTTCCTTTTTTTTCTGTTTCTTTACTAAATGATGAACAAACGTTTATTGGATCAATAAACATCAATTTCTTAACATCTGGAGGAGGAGCTGGAGAAGTCTTGGCAACAAATTTGTTTACTTTATTCCTGATTTGATCAAGTGAGCTCTCATCATCCTATTAAGGCAAACAAAACGTAATTTTCTTTACTATAACATCAATATAGCAGTTTGACATGCAGAATTTTAAGCAGACGACGATAATAACGTTTATATATATGAAGGAACAAGTATGGACTATAACTTATTGATAAATGCTGATTAACAGAAAATTTCAATAGGATCCAATATGAGCACAGAATTGGCGACAGCAGTTATGAGCTTCTCATGAAACTGATTTGTTGATTATATTGAAAAGTTTGAAAAGAAAACTGCAATATTTCACAGCCTGGAAATCCAGATTCCAAACCCGATAACCAAAACTTCCCTTTTATTCCTTTTCAAAAGCTGATGCTATCCACTTTTTAAGATTCCAGAAGACAGTGATGCCCACTCAACTATTTCCCAGATACCCTTCACCAGAACTAATTAAAAAAAGATCCAGTTCTTATATTTTTATTCAGGAATCCACTGCCTTCCCCTGCATCTACCAAACCACCACTAAAAATTTCAGAAAAAAAAGAATTTTCAGCTAAAAAAAATAAAAACAAAAACAAGACTCCATGACGGGAGCAAAGAAGAAAGGAAAAATAAAAAGCAAATCACATCAACAACACCTCACTTAGTCTACTGGGAACTGTTCAGAGGAGCACGGTTTTTTTTGCAGAGATATATAAAACAAATGCACAGCCTCTCCAAGACCAAGAATAGAGAAACTTCAAACCAAATGAAATGCATACAGCTCACCTGAAATATCTGGAGATGGCCCAAACTCCACCATTTAAGATCTCTTTCTACATATATTTATACTACCACAAGTTACCACAGAGCCATCTCTCTCTCTCTCTCTCTCTCTCTCTCTCTCTCTCTCTCTCTCTCTAAGGGCTTTCACGTGAAGAAAGACCAAGAGGGGGAGCGGCGATTCCTTTCCTCGTTGCTTCGGGGGCTATACCACGACCATCTTCGGGACGAGGCCCACTGTAACCGCGGTTTAGATTTTGCCAAACGGAGCTCGGGCTGATGAGGTCCAGCCAGAACAGCAGTGTTGGATTCGGCGCCATTAAGTGTGGGCTGGTTCGAGCGCGTGTCGAGTATTTTACGCCGTCCAGCTGCAATCTAACGTAATCTATTGACCGCGTGTTCTTGTCGGCGGCTCATCCGGAATGGCGTCAAATGTCGGGTGGAGCATCCCCGTCGGTACGCGGACCAGAAACCGGTTTCCAGCTGGTGGTTTATTAATCTTGCCCTATCTATTGTTCACGTGCATGCAGCTCTGATCTTGTCCTATTTATTATTCCCAGTAGGGATAAAAATAAATTAAATAATATATATATTATTTAAATTTATTAAAATATAAATGAAAATTTAGATATCTGACTAATATTTATATATGTATTCATATCCGTTAAAAAAAAATCCAAATATTCAAATAGGCAACCGTCCAATCTGTATTTGAATATCTAATTCCAATTATAACGTTATTTAATTTTATATAGTACTTTAAAATTTTTAAAAAATAAATATCTATATTAGCATGCTATCAACTTACTTTATCATTTGCTTAGTAATATTTTTTATTCTATAGTCATAAAATTTAATTATTTAATTTATATTTATATTTTCAGTATCTAATTTGTATCCATATCTATTTAAAATTAATATGAATATTAATTTTTACATCTGATTAATATTCGTATTCGTATCTATAGTTATCAAATAGAACAAATATGAATATATATATATATATATATACACACACACACTAGTATCTGATCTGATTTTAGCTCTCGTTACTAGCTACACAAAAAAAACTTTGAGAAACACCTTAGTTGTCTCTCTCCTGTCATACAATGAAGACTTGGGAATAACCTACAGACTTCAAGCTTATGTCCACTAGTTGAGCTACTCTTTATCTTTAATCTGGTTGGTAGGCTGTCGTCCTATGGTGAGAAGGAAATGGACTCCAATCATTGCTCATCTCCTTTGCATTGGGATAGCAACATCAAACTGCCATTCCTCTTGATTAGCGATCATTTTTTGCGTCAAAATGCTTCAGAATATAAGAAATGTCTACATTTTCCTGCATATACTCAATCGGCAGGAATTTAATACAAAGAGCGATATGTATGATTGCTGCTTAGGTAGCATGAAACATGTTCTCCATCTTGTTTTGCTTCACACATATTTACAAATTCTTGTTGCTTTTTTATTTTTTAAAGTCAATAATTACCTAACCATTTATTTCATTCAGAAAGTACATGAATGAAATAAATATTCCATGGCTTCCTTTGGTGCAGTCCATGAGTTGGGAGGTCCACATGACATGCCACATTGCAGCCAAACAAGACCTGCCCTTATTAAACAAGTCCTGATTGGAATCCCTTATATTCAGAAAATTATAGCCCAAAGCCATCTCATGGGCTGTTCGGCCCAGGGCCCAATTGGACTCAACTTGGGCCTTCAGGCCTTTTGGACTGCTTGGCCCATTAATTCAGTGGAACCCGCTACTCCAATTCAATCATGCAACGGAGCGCCGCCATCGTTATAACCGACCTCAGAGCGGAAATCGGCTATCTCCCCTCTGCACGAGCCGATCTAAAGAGAGGGGATGCTGAGAGGGTTTCCTCTTCTTCTGCGGCCTCCCGTCTCCGCGCCAGAGCGCTGGTACGAACTAATCTCCAAGAGGACTCTAAGAAACTTATAGCTGTCATGATTTAGGGTTCCAGAATTCCAATCTCTCTGCACGCAAGATCGCTCTTCTTCTCTTGGGCAAACCATTAGATGCGAGTTTCTGGATTCCTTTGTTTTTACCTTTTTTGGCCTTGAGCTGAATTCCGTTTAAAGGTTAAGTTCGAGTTGGGTATATATGTTTCGTATCCAAAATTTTGATTAAATAGAGTTATTTGGGTTTCTTTTTATTATCATGCATAATTTCTGATGAAGATTGCGAGATCGGTTTCTATTGTAAAATAACTTTAAATTAGTATTGATTTTGATGTCAATACTAGTGAAGGTCATTCGATGAAGTCTTTCTTTATAAAAATGAGATCTTGATCAGTTTCTCGGTACTCTCTTGGTATAGAGGTGTTGAGAATTTTTTTTTCCTCCCTTTCCTTTATCTGTATATATTCTCTGTTTTACATGTTATGATGTTTGACTAGTTACTGTTGATGACTTGTTCCCGTTCTTTCTTTTGCTCTTTCCTTCTTTCTTTTGATTAATATAGTGGAGAGACACCTCCTTGTTTCAACAAAAATGAAATAAGAGAGAATCAGAGGTGGCTAAATCCTCAAAAAGAAGAAAGACAAGCGATAGAACTCTCTCCCACCACCTTAAAAATAAAAAAAAATGGACGAAGAGCAATCAAGCAATAGAACTTTCTCACCATCCCAAGCAAGAAGCAGTGATAGAATTCTCTTCAACCACTCCTAGCATGAAGCAGTGACAGAACTCTTTCCCTCTATCCTTAGAAAGCAGTGATAGAACTCTTTTCCAAGCCCCATAGTTCACAAAACCTGCATAGAAACTCATTTCCAAGCTACAAAACGGGACATCTGCTCATGGTTATCAGATAACTACATTGTGGCGACCTTGTTGTCTTGTCGTGTGCCTATATCATCCCTGTCATTGTCCCTTGGCCTTTGTTGCTTTGAATGTCTTGTGCTTGAAGCACAACTTCTTCAGTCAAGTCAACCTCAAACTCAAATAGTCAAGTCCTTGAACTGAGACACACCTTCGCCATTTTCCTTAGACAGCACCCCTGCTCTTCCCTTCCTTTCAAAGCCCAAGAGTCACAGATGGACATCGAGGAGTTAGGAGTATGACATCCATGCAACTCACTTCTGCCTTGCATCTTTCCAGTAGCCAAAACACCTCCAAGGCCATAGACGTGGAGCCAATGAAGCATAAAATAATCAAGCACATATTTGGATGGAACAAATGCAAAGGAGAAAATAAATGTCCTTGGAAGCCAATAAGCACTTTTGAAGCTTGATGGGAGATGGCCCATGGGGAGATTTAGCATCCTACTTGGTTGAAAGCCCAAGCACATGAGCTGGTCTCTCCATGCCTCACTTAGTTGCAAATTCTTTAGATGAAGAACTCAAGCACAAGCTCTCCATGAAATGCATCCTCTCATGCCTTACTCCCTAACGTAGGGGAAGGATCAGTCACAACTGCTTTCACGTTGATTGGCAAGTAGTGGGTTGCCAATATATGCAGAAGTGGCCCTTGCACTGGACATAGAGTCTCCACCTGCAAACCTTAAATTGTTTTCCACAAACTACCCAACATTCTATTCTCTGCCAAAGCTAGCTTCCTTGGCATAGTGAGCTTATTAGCTCGACGCCTTTATCCTTCCCTTTCTCTATTCCAGAAGAACAAGCATCAACTGTCCCCTGCATTACGTGGATAGTCTCATCTAGCTTATAGAATCCATGTTCGATGCATATCTGAATTGGATACATGCTAGAAACTTGGATGCTTATCATTTCTTTTTTCTATTGTAGCTATTACAAATTTGTAAAGAGTTGGAATTGTTCGAAAATGAACTCAACTTTTTACTATGATAATGTTACAAGTGACATTTTATTCTTTTTAGAGATGGGTCAAGAATGTGGTCATTTAGGTACTTAAAATGGCATTGCAAAATGTCATTTCTCTAAAATCCCTAAGCTTTTTGGGAAGTTTCAATAAGAGATATGTAGATCACATGACCTTAACAATTGATTTGATTTAATTTTTTATAATATTTAAGTATATAATACTTTAGTCTAAATTATTTCTGTATACATCCCTATATCTTCTTTTTCTCCTCTTGTTGAGGCACCATATTGGAGACATTATTGGATCCAGTTCTTGTGACTGTGTTCATGGAACACTAGCTACCCACCCCATCTAGCAATACTAAGGACTCAACTTGACGGTGAAGTGGTTCATCTTGAGAACTATCCTTGCATCCCATCTTTTCCCGTGTCCCTCATCTAGAATTGCCAAAATCACCGTTGATCAAAGATGGGAAAGAAGCGTTACTCTCCTTCAATCTACATTTTACAGCAAAGAGAAAATTAGATGTTAGAGCATATTGGAACTCAATGCATACTAGGTGCTTGGTTGGAGTGGTAGAGCATGTCGATGATGTTAAACTAGTCCTTTTGGCTCAGCTGAGGGCAAGAGGACTGTAGATGCCCGCAAGCATCATAGTGGAAGCAATTGTTTTGTCACTCACAAGCAAAGTACTCCTTCTGGTCACATGGATAGCAATGGAAACCAGGGTGCTTGAGGGTTCTTTTCTCCTTTTCTATGCTTTCTATCTCACTAGTTGGAAATCTCCATTGGTGCCTTTTCATCTTCTCCTAACCATCCCTGGAAAGAGTAGGAGTGGAGCATCGCCTCCTCTTGCTCCTCAATACTCTATGCCTCGACCCTTGAGGGCTCCCTTAAATGACACCTTTTCAACTCTCCAAAGTGTCACTTCATAATGGGAGAGATCGAATTCCAAATATGTAGATGAAAGTCTGCATAGGTATCCTCCTTGGACTATTTGTCGAATACCTCTTGAGTTGATGACCTTAGGCTGGATTGAGTGAGGGAGGTGGTTTTAGAGAGGGAGGCTATAGTCGGTCTATTGAACGGGAAGTAGTAGAAAAAGAGTGTGAGGGGAAGAGAAGGGGGCTAGTTGTTGCTTTTACATGTGGCAATAATAGGATACAGATGGGATGAGTATATACATGATTTTTGATTGGGAGTGATCTTTTGAGATAGGCATTATGACCAATAGTAGGATATCAATGGGATAGTGACATGGGTAGAGGTGCCCTGCTCTAGAAGCTCTAGCAACATCTTATTTCTGTTAGGGAAAGGCCACTCAGTAAGAAGACTGTATATTGGAATGAAAATTGTGTGGGTGCATCACAAGGCTAAGTGGGACATCTGATTAATAATATTTGTCCGTGTCAATTTAATCATAGTTTATTGGTTAGTTCCCTTTCTATTTTTAATGTAACACAGAGACCTTGTATGTTGCACTAGTGGAAAATTACAATTATAATGAGAGTTAGTTTGAAGTCCTAGTCTAGTGTTAAGAGTTTGATGATTGTTCTAGATGGTTTAGAAAACAGCCCAAAGTTTGAACAATTAGTGAAAACTTTGGGCAAGACTGGACACTTCATAAACTTTTCACTGGCTTAAGACTTGTGTGAACTGGAGACAATGCCATTTTACAGAAAGATTGTCAGAGCTGTTGAAAATTATGGTCTGCCATTCTTTTCATGTAGATGATGATTATTGATGAATCAGTCATTTTCTGTCTTTTTTAATTTACTTATGAATTCTCAAGGTCTCCAAGAGTCCTAGGTCATTAAGGAGGCCTAGAGTCGATAAATATTTATTGTACCACACTTTTCACACATGGTTAATAAATTTCAGGTTTGTGAGGCTTTTTTAAACACTTATTCCTTGTGTGGTGCTGAATCCATGCAAAATACCACAATGCTCACTCTGTGGTTCACAAGTGGAGGCCTTGGTACTGACTCCAAGGAGTGGATCAAACGACCCTCATGGAACATCAGTGTTGATTTACTTTCTCCTCATTTATATTGCTTCTGCTATTGCTGCTTCGCTAAAAATTGCATGCCATCTCTGCATGTTACTGTACCAATTAGTATTAGATCAATCGGCTTACTCCTGCTTTTATCTTCTCTTTACTTTTTGATAGCTTCTCTGAGTTCTTTGTGGTTTATTCTCCCAAAGTGGCCAGCACAATTGCTCCAGCTATTTGAAGGTTGAGCATATCCAAAATATTGGTAAGGCTGGCCTATTTACATAAACTTAGGATTTGATAGACCTCAAAGCTGGCCACGTCACTAGCTAGTAAGATCCTGCATCAGATTACTCTTGAACATGAAATTCGTAAGGAAGAAAATTTGAAAGTATCCTCAAAAGGAAGAGCAGAAAATTATTCTTACAAATAATTAAAATAAATTAAATTATAGTATTCTTGTAAAACTGTGTAGATTGTATCTCGTGCTTGGTTTCATGTTTATGTATTTGATTGTGCCTTTGTTGGGAAATGGATTTCTTGCAGTGACAAGATTCATTATTGGTCATTCTATACTTAGTTACTCCATATGCCCTGTCATATATCATGGACAATGCTGCAATCCATTCCGATGTGACCAGAAAATGATAGAGAACAGTTTGAATTTTCTTTTCCTAGTGGGGGTTTTGTCACGCGGGGTTGGGGCATGACAGGTTTTCATAGATCAAAGCCAAATTTTATGTTTTAGATTTTGGATTTGAAAATGAGTTTTACATAGGAAGTTGGAAAAACAACTTTCACATATCTGTTCGGTAGAATGGGGTTGTTAATATCAAGAGAAAAAGTCTAGGGGTTAAGGTATTAGGGGGCCAAAGTTAATGGAGAGGCCTCCATAGGAAAACAGTTATGGAGATTGATGATAACTGGGATGGAGTGGAATCACAAAAATAGGAATGGATCAAGGTTGCCAACATGCAGGCCCCCAAAGGGTTTTGGAAAGGAATTGAAAAAGACTGTTTGCTTGGAGTTGGCAATAGCAATGGTTTGGGGAAAGGTGTGAGGGCGAGTTTTTGGTTAGATAGGATATGGAATTTATGAAGGTGACTTTGTTAAAATATTTTTCATTGTAAGTGTCCCATCATGGCTACTTGCATTGATTTTGCCCTCATTTGAAGAGAATTGGGAGAATTATGGCGTATGCATTATGTTCGAAGACAAGAGATGAGAATTTTTCAAAAGTGTAAGTAATTAGATGGTATGTGGTAGGATGCACCTTCTTGCAATTATCATGGGACTGGGGAAGATATACTATTTTTTTGCAGCGAAAACTAAATTTTTCTTCTCTTTTGGCATTCTCTATTTATTTTGCATTCTTCCCCATTTTGCTGTTAATATGCTTCATCATTTAGTTGAGGATGTGACTTTTGCTGAATTATTTTCTTAAAAAATAGGATCCTTATGGGAAAAACAAATATTTCTGAAAATTCCACTGAATCTAAACATTTTATATTTCAGAAACTGACAGTTATACAGTTTTAGAAATTTGTCAGTTTTTCCTATTAGATAGCTTAATCTTGGGTTGCCATCATAAATATTAATGACTGCTTTTTAAAATTGATGTTGTTTCTGCTTTAATACTGGTAGCTGTTACAATCCATTGCACACCGGTGTCATCCTTTCTGCAATCTTTGTCATTATTGAAGATGTTAAAATTTTCAGTTAGACAAATGAAAATAAAATTGCAAGATGCTTCCTTCCAATAGACTGTCGACAATCAATTGTTTAGGAGGATTTGCAAGAGCAAGATGAGTGGAATGCCAAAGCCTATCTGTCTGAAGTTTATTTCTTTGGAAGATGGAGAATTTACAACAAAAAATACTTCGAGTGGTATGTTTATTCATTTACTCTTTTGACAGTTAATTGTTAGGGATAACATATAGTCATTCGAATCTTAACATTTGTTGTTGTTTTTGGCTACTTTATTTTTTTTATTTTGCTATGATTTAAGGGGTCATCCTTTTACAATGATGTGAGTGAAAGTATCACTTAAGCTAGACATAATCAAAATTCTCAAAAGTGTTACAGTATTCTGTAGATATGGGCTGGTAGATCTGCTTGGCTTTTCTGAAATATTCTCGTTGGAGGTTTTGTTTTCTTTTGCTGTTTTCTTCTTGGCATGCTATTTATGCCTTCTAACATGAACTTGCTTTGAGAAATTGGGGTGTGATGATTTTGTTTCTGCAGTTCAGAAGCAAGGATTTTGTGTATTTCTTTGTGATTAAAATTTTTAGGTTGTGAACTCACATTTCTTCACGTGAGAAGACAAAATATTAGAAATATCAACACTTACATAGATGCATTTTGTTACCAGTAAATTCTCTATCAAACTTAGGGTCGTATGGTTGTGTCACATTGTAATGTTGTAGAATTGTTAGGTTGTGAGGCTGGCTTTCTTACATTGAAGCTGCTAAACCCTTTCATTTGCTATTAATAATTATTGAGTTCTGTTGTTGGAAGAATGCTAGCTTCTTTGGTTCTTTAATTTCCTTCATTGTCCAAAAAAGACCACATACACCAATTCTGTTAGCAATCCCCTCCTTCCCACCCACTAAATGGTGTTATCACGGTACAAAAATGAATGGAGTTCTCAATGAGGCATTTAAGATCTCTAGGGTTCATCAAGATCCCACATTTACATGAACAGCCATCACCACAATCCACCACCTCCTTTTGGTTGCGTGGTTTGATCTAGATGAGATGGCCCTTAGGCTTTTTATGGAACTCCATATCTGATGTGTGTTGTTTTGGTAAGAACAAGGTCTCAAGCAGTGTCCGCTGAAGCAATCTGTACCGGTCAGTTCAGCCCGTACCGGACCGGTACCGACTGGCACTGGTCGGTACGTGCTTCGTACCGGTGCGAACCAGCTCGGTTTGCACCGGTACATGCTCGAATTGGTGCGAACCAACTCGGTTTGCATCGATACATGCTCGAATCGGTGCGAACCGAGCGGTTCGCACCGGTACGAGGCTATGGTGATAAGTGCCAGCGCTGTGGCACTTTGAAAGTGACAGCGCTGGCCAGAGGCACTTTGAAAGTGAAGTGCCAGCGTTAGAGGCACTTTGAAAGTGCCACAGTGCCTCAATGGCTGGGTAGATCCGGATGATTTCAACCCTGCCATGCACTGTGGCACCTTCAAAAGTGCCACAACGAAGAGTAAATGACGGCATTTGAAAGTGCCATACGCTGTGGCACTTTGAAAGTGCCATACGCTGTGGCACTTTGAAAGTGCCATAGTGCTGGCCATTTACTTCACTCGTAGCGTGGTTATCTTAGTATTTGTTTGGCTATAGAAGCCGAACAAATGCTAAAGCCAAATCCAGAAATAAGGTGAAGGAAAGGCAGAGGGAAAGGAGGAGGAAAAGAAGAGAAAGACAAAGACAAAGGCGTGAAAAAAATTTAGAAGGGTCAGAGAGCGTCGTTTTTCTTCAAGAAAAATCTAGCAAAAACTAAATAAGGTAAAATTTCTTTCCCCTACATTGTTTTTTTAATATTTCATTTAAATTGCTTAAAAAAAT
>JAOXJJ010000819.1:12397404-12413712 GCA_025769935.1 Phoenix roebelenii
CATGTATATATATCTATATATATGTATATCTATCTATCTATATATATATATATTGGGTACTGGTGGAGAGTTAAACTACTAGGGAGGGGTTAAACCCCAAGAGGAAAAAAAAAGGATTAACAAGAATGAACATAGCAGCAACCCATAAACTCATTGAAATAGCAAAGCAAGCTCAGAATGAAGAGTGGAACTAGCAGGTATGTCTATATCCATATGCCTTCCAGCTAGCCATTCAGCAGCATAATTAGCTTCCTGAAGTTTATGGTGGGCCATGAAAAACTGGAGAATGGATATAGCTGATGAGTATCTCTGAGTAGAGGATGAGTACCATGTGTAAGAGGCACTATTGATCCAATTTACTGTAGTGATTCAATCACCATAACTTTGCTACATCTTAGAGTATAAATGGCTACCATCAGTGCCTCCAAAGCAGCTCGTAGTTCAGAGATTGGCATAGAAGATGCATGAAAAGATCTTGAACCTGCTAATAGGACCTGACCAAAGTGATTTCTAACAATGAGTCCAGCTCCAGCTTGTCCATCTTTAAATGAGCCATCAAAATTTACTTTCCCTATCCTATGGGGAGGGGTACCTAACAGACCATAGTTGAAGGGGAAGGGAGTGAGCTCCTGGAGCTGTAGGTATCCCAATGTCATAGGTCACTATTCAAGTTAGAAGATTGTGCCTCATAAAATTCATATGCAAGTTGGAAGGCCAGGTTGGCAATTGGGTGTGGGATGGAAGCCCTGTTATGTGAAAGCTTTTCATTCTTGGAACTCTATAAAAGCCAATCACAATGTGAAGTGATAGATTGTTGATGACCAGAACTCCCATCAGAAATGCAGCTTTGCAAAGACTTAATGGAGTCAAAATTATAAGAAGCAGAAACCTTTGGTCTAATATGGATCCAAGTGGCTCTAGCTGCATGACAATTTACCAAGATATGTTTGATGACCTCGATTCTACTCAAGGTTCGCCGGACCGACCGTACCGGCGTACCGGTGAGCACCGGTACCGGCTTGGAACCGGTATCGCGCGCGGACATCAAAAAAAGAAAAAGCAAAAAAAAATAACACGTCCGCGCGCGTCTGACGCGTCAAATGCCACAGAGTGGCATTTAATGCCACTTTCTCCGCGCGGGCGTGATTCCCTGCTGGGGAATCAGCTGCGGGCACGGTTCCTGCGCGGGGAATCGTGCGCGGGCGCGCGTTCTCTGCTCAAGCGTCCAAGCACGATTCCCAAAAAAAAATCGCCGCGTCCTTGCGGACACGTTAAATGCCACTCTGTGGCAATAAGAGGCCCACGCGGGCTCCAGCCGCGTGGGCGCTCTTCCCTGCGCACGGGTGCTCTTCCCCCCGTGGAGGCCGCGTGGGCGCTCTTCCCTGCGCACGGGTGCTCTTCCCCCCGCACGGGGTGCGCTGCCCCGCGCGTGGGCACCAGCGCGAACCGGCCCGGTTCGCACCGGTACAAATACGGAACCAATCGATTCCGACCCAGTTTGGATCCGAACCGTTTTTATACGCTGTACCGTACTGGTGCCCGTCGGCACCGGTTCGGTACAGGCTGAACCGTCCAGTCGGTTTAGCATACCTTGATTCCACTGATGTCACAATGGATTGATTGATGATTAATCTAGCCTCTTTGTGACATGAGAGTTCTAGAGGGGAGCCGATGCCCAGCAATTTTCCACCAAAATGTTTGAACCCTCAGAGCAGCTAAATTATTCCAAAACGAAGAAAAGGTAGTGTATGCGAATCAGAATGATACCTCAGAGCTTTATAGACATCCAGAGCCTTCATATACTTAGAGCCAGTTTTGCACCAGACCAGTCTATTATCACATTGAAATCTTGGTATAGCCAAAGAAGTGATTTCAGCGACAAGTTCTGATTGAAAGATCTCCTGTGATAGCTGCGAATTCCAGGTGTGGTAGTTAGTAACTTAGCATGCCTTAGCAAACGATAGCAGATCATCAGCAACCAACAAGTATGACATTCAAGGACCACCATGCCCTGGCTGAAACACTTTGAATGTACCCCTATTTATAGCATTATTTGAGGTTCTAGAGAGCTTATCTGAACAAGGTATAAACAGGAGGAGAAAAGGGCCAAGCTTGTTGCATACCCAAGATTGAAGAGAAGCACGATTATGGAGCACCATTTATAAACGAACGGGATTACAAACACATCCAAGTGTTGAAGCACTCAGAAAAATAGTTCCATTTAACCCTATCATTGGTTCTCTCTGTGTCAGTCTTGATCACCATCAATGTTTCTCTTTGAAGTTTCTTCTGTTGAGTGCATAATTTCTTAGGCAATCATCACATTGTTAGTAATACTTCAATTCTGAATGAAAGCCCCTGCTCTTCAGAGACTAGGAGAAACATAAGCTCCCTAATTCTATTTACCAAAATGTGCCCCCTATGCTAGAGAAAAATTTATCTTGATCGTTTCAGGAATGATTTCTGTAATTCTGGTGGTGACTTGAATAATAAAATTAGTCATGCAATTATTAGAATGTCCAAAAACTCAACACTAGCCTACTGTAGGACTATTTATTCTAACATGTTAAAGAATAAAGATATTCATAGGCACAGATGAAGCAAGGTGCTGAGCTTGTATGGCTGTCATCATGTACAGTTGTCTAGGCATACTAGAGTGGTTCAACCTGACACATGGGTTTGTTCTCCTTTGGTGATCAATACTATGCAGCTATACCAATAAAATCATATTTTTGGAAAAGATACATAAATTCCATATGCTTGGTGGTCCTCATACTTGAGGGCATAATTGTTCACTATCATTCATTGTTCACATTGGAATGGATCACAGCTGATCCATGATATATGACAAGTAGATATAGAATGTCCAAAAATGAATTTTGTCACTGCAATTAATCCATTTTGCAACAAAAGCATGATCAGGTACCTATTCATGAATCAAAGCACTTGAAATGGTTTGCAGAATCTTACAACTACACTATAGTAGGATAGTGTATTTTAAGTATTCCTAAGAAGGATTTCCTGTTCTTCCTTTAAGAAATTCACATTCTAGAGTAATCTAACTTAGGAACTTATTGTCTAGCAAACTAAATAGGCCAACTTCAAGATCTACCGAATCCTAAGTTTACGTAAGTAAGACAGCCTTACAAACAAGATTTCGAATGTCATTATTGGACCTTGTACAGTTTTTTTTTTTTGCCGCAGGGGGGGGGGGGGGGAGGAATGGTATGGTACCATGTACCAACACACAGTTATAAGACTGCATCTCATGCCAATACACGGTACCGATTCCAAAAACTTGCTGGAACAGTATAGTGCCATTTGTGCTGTCCCGTTCTGGTGGTATTCGAAACCTTGCTTACAAATTTCTTGGACATGCTTAACCTTCAGATAGCTGGTGTGATTGTGCTTGGTTTCTTGTCACTTTGGGAGCATGAACCTTCAAATGCTGAGATGTGGTTATCGAGGGTTTCTTGTTCATCTTGACGTAGAATCACAAGCATCAATTCCCATTGACTTCCTGAATTCTAAGATTCCTCACTGGTCTTCCTTTCTCTTGTTTGATTTTTTGGTGCGTTATCACGGCTGTCCAACAACATTCCTTTGTGAAATCACGATCAGCCAATTCCCTTTTTGCCCTGTTGAAAAGTTCCATCTTTTGAAAACAAGAAGGTTAGACTAGAGATCATGATTCCAAGACCTCTCAAAAAGCTAGGAGAAACAGCCCATATATATAAAAAGTTGAGATCAACTTTGGGGATTAAACTTATTTGGCTTAAAATTTCTAGGAATTAGTGGAAGTTCTTGGAATAGGGAAAGTTAATATCTTGGTTAAATGGAATTCTAATTTCGGTAGATTTATGCCAAACAGGTTCTAACTTGTGAAGTTATGGCTTTTTTAGGATTGTCTTTTGCTGTAATTTGGATACACCTCTATGTAAGGCTTGTTGGATCCGCATATTGTAATGTCTAAATGTACTTCTTAATGAGATGGAATATTTCATGTGGTGATTCCCCAGAACTCTCTTCTTTCTCTTATTTTCGTCTTCTCCACTCCCATCTTCTTTCTTAATCAAAATGTTGTAATTCTATCACCAGCATTACATAAGAAATTCATAAGTTTTGAAGTCTACTCATATCTATAATTGATTGCAAAATCCTTTCATAATTCTTGCAACATGTTGCCAATCATATTCTGTCATATCATTAAACGCCACTAGTTGGTAAAAATATAGGTGCAATAACAGTGATCCTCATTGTCGGCCTATAATTCTGCAATAGCTGGACTTGACATAATTGCAGTGCAAAATTTCTCCCTGCAAATATTTACCACATTTATCCAATAGATTATCAATTCATGTCTTGCATGTGATGTATAGATCATGTAGAAAGATCTTATTCTATGAATATACAATGGCTAATTTTAAGTCTTTACTCCATCTTGCTATGCAGGTTTATGTGAAGAGTTCCTATTTTCCACACACTCCATCTTCTTGTCTCAAGTAATTTTTTTTAAATCTCTATATTTATATGTGCAATCAACATGAGTCATACTTACACATATATATATATATATATAAAGACTGGATTTATGGATTAAATTATTAACTTGTGTAAGTTGTAATCCAAAAGGAAAGGACTGAAACACTCTTTTATTGGTGCCTTCAATTCATGACCTATGTTTTTCACTCTTATAGTGTTACCTAAATTCGGAAAAGTACCAAGCAAGAATTTGGATCTTGGTGTGTCCTGGTGGACGTAATACCATTCCAATGGGAGAACGGTACCTAGGATGCACTTGGGACCAAGGTATGCTGTACTGAACGGAATCGGTCGGTTCAGCCTGTACCGAACCGGTGTTCCGGTCGGTTCAGCCTGTACCGAACCGGTGCCTATGGGCATCGGTACGGTACAACATATAAAAACGGTTCCGACCCAAACTGGGTCGAAATCGATTGGTTCCGTGCTTGGACTGGTGCGAACTGGGCCGGTTCGAGCCGGTGCGAGCCGGGCCGGTTCGCACCGGTACAAGCCGGTTTTTCCCCGCGCAGTGGAGAACGTGCGCCCATGTGCGTTTTCCCGCGCGAGTGGAGAACATGCGTCCGTGTGCGTTTTCCCGCGCGAGTGGGGAACGTTGTGCATTTCCCCGCGCAGGAATCGCGCTCGTGCGCGATTCCCCGCTGGGAAATTGCGCCCGAGCGCGGTTCCCCATGCGGGGCACCATTTCCACGCAGGCCGCCGGCCTGCGTGGGGGCATTAAATGTCACTTTGTGGCATTTGACGTGTCCGAGGATGCGTGCGGACGCATTTTTTTTTTTTTGAAGTCCGCGTGCTCGTGGCCACGTGTACGGCTCCGGTTCGGTACCGGTTCCAAACCGGTACCGAACCGGAACCGTACCGGTGCCGGTGCTCACCGGTACGCCGGTACAGTCGGTCTGGCGAACCTTGCTTGGGACACTGGTTCACCCATGGACTGAGATGTCTTGACTGTCCTGGTTAGTGCACCAAGATGGTTGTGACTTGACACTTGGGAGTTGGGATGACCTGGCATCCTGGTACATCTTTTTTTATGTTTTCCCTCTACATTCTTGTTCTTAATGGTTGTTTCACGTCATCCATATCTATCCAAATATTGTACTGACATAGGACCAAACCAGGATGGGTACCTGTACATCCTTTTTTATGTTTTCCCTCTACATTCTTGTTCTTAATGGTTGTTCCACTTCATCCATATCCATCCAAATATTGTACTGACATAGGACCAAACCAGGATGGGTACCAGTACCAGGATTTTAATCCTTGTTACTAAGTTTCTAGTTGTCTTCAAGTTTCCAACATTTTAACGTCTCAAAAGATCCTGATAAGTACCATAAATGTTTGAAAAATATTAAATATGTAAAGATAAGCTCAGGGCTAGAGTAAGTTCACCAATCAATGGTACTTTTGTTAGATAACTTGCATGCATCCCTTGTTATTTTAGAGTAACAAACAAAATAGGTGTGATCGCTAGAAGAATTTGAACCATGGTTTGCCGTATCGATATCGTACTATACCGGTACATGGTACGGAGGATGTACCAACATAGTAATAGGATGATACTGGTATGGGGTCTGGTATTGAGAAAATGAACCTTGATATGAACACTTGAGACTGATATTATGTAGCAATAAATAGAGTATTATGAAGTGCAACAAGGAGTTTTTTGATGCACTCTAGAAACCTGTCCCAATTGATGACATTTCTAGTTAACATAAGCAAGATGTTCCATTACTTGAGTGCCACGGAGTGTTGTCTGATGTCCGGGAACATGTTACATCCGATTTTAAAGGAGTGTCAATGCTAAAATTTCCAAACACTTATTGGTCCTAGCATGTTCTACAGGGTGCATTTAGATAAATGATCTTGTGCCCAATTGATATTATGCATTCCCTTCAACACTTCTTGAGTAAGAAACCTCCTAACTCATGCATGTGCCTGATACTTATTCACTGCTTGCCATATATTATTACCTTAACATGTTTATATACATTGGTATTTTATAATTTTAACATGTTTATATATATTGACATTTGCCTACTATTTGGTGTCGTAGGTGGAAAGCTCGTTCACAAGCTATTTTGATGGAACTCAAGAACCTCAGTGCTGACTTCCTCTGCATACAGGTGCAAATTCAACTAGTGGTTTACATATCTTTGCTCTTCAAAAAACTCGAATGGCAGCTTATGAATTTGCTGGTTTTGTGCTTATGACTTAACTATGCAGATGCTTTTGTTATTCATCTTTTAATCCTCTCTGTGCCGTAAATCATAGCAATCATTTTAATAAGCTACTCTTCTGGAATGATTCAATTGACGCATTAAAGTTTGTTGCATTGGAAACAGTCCTCCATTTCATCTAAGGTTTACGAGCGTTATGCAACTATATTTTGAAGGGTGCATCACATGAAATCGAGGCCTATAATATTTCTGCATATGATTAGAACATCTGCATTTTCTGGGAAAGGAGCAATAATGGGAGGATATTTTAGCCATTTCTGTGTGCGCAGATCAGATTAATTCAATTATTCAACCATTTACGATTGCAAACTGCATGTAAATGCATATGTGGAGTTGATGTTCCATTTCTTTTAAGTTCAGTTAATCTTCTTAATGCTTAAAGACATATTATGTTAACTCATAATGTTATGGGTGGTTGTTTTGATGCTACTTGTGCTGTTCTTTCCAGTTTCAGGATTAGTGTTTTTCAAATGGCGATTGTCTAGTTTACGTGGGACTTTGGCTGCACTGCTTAGGCCCTACCATTTAGGCAGCCCTTATATGTGGACTGGCCACCTAATGGTCCCCTAAGCAGTCTTTATTTTTTAGTTTATTTTGAAACACCAGTTATTTTTTACTTATGAATAACCATAACTATAACCATCAAGCCTTGTCCCAACTCTCTGGGGTTGGCTTTATGAATCCTCACTTGCCATGAGTTCGCATTTAGCAATGATTTTGGTGTTATTTTGAGGTTTGTCATTTCCTTTTTTCACAATATACTATGCTTGTTATCGAGGTATTTCCCCTATCTTCAGTTCTTCCTACATTTTTCAACAATTAAGAAAGTTTCCTCCTTTTTGTGTTCTCCACTTCTCCTCAGTTTTCTTTGCATGTGCTCATACCCGGTCAGTCGATTCTTCATCACTTAGCTCTTAATTTGTGCAGCTCCTATAACACGCTATGTTACAATTACGTCAAACTAAGTTACAAATCTATTCTCCTTTTTCTAAGGCAACTGTTGTCCTGCTGGTGTGTTGAAGTGGTTGTGATATTGAAAATTATTTAAGATCGAAGTTTCACTTGCCACCCTTAATATGCAATAGTTTTGTCCTCTCATGTGATGGTTACCGGCTTGAGGTTTTGTCTTGTCTTTTTTTATCTGGATTTTCTCCTATAAAGAGGAGTTTGCTTGCTTCCTTTTCCTGCGTATAGGAAATTTAATTTACCATTTCAGGAGTTAGATGAATATAACAGCTTTTACAAAAGCAACATGGAGAGCCTTGGATATTCAAGTATTTACATTCAAAGAACTGGGCAAAAAAAAGACGGATGTGGGATTTTTTACAGGCCTAGCAGGTATAAGAACTCTGTATCTTTCTGTAGATGCAAAATAGTGCAGCAAATCTACTCATGTACATCTTTGAGATCCTAAAGGTAATGTCTCAGAAGACAGTTTCTGTAAATCATCTGCAGTGTTCTTTAAGGTGTTAGTGTTTAGCTTCATTTCTTTTGAACATCTCTGAATTATGTATCTGTAATTTTAAATACTGCTACTTTGGGTTCCCCCTACTTCTGTTTGGCATGTCTTCATGTCTGAGTAATAGCAAATTTTAAGTTCGTGCTTCAAATCATTCATTGAAGATAAAAATGGATCATCCCAAGAAATTTTTGGTGACCTAAAATCACCGCACATTTTTTTTTTTTGTATGTAAAATAGAGATTCTCAAGATAGAATCTAGAGTTATTTCTTTTTTCCTGAAGTAACCAGATATACGAGGTGACAAACAACTAGGAGTTGACTGCCAAATATTTGAGGATTTTGATTTAATGACTGATCTTATTATTCACTAGAACTCAGTGATGTAGGAAGATTTTGTCAGTGATCTTTTGCATGGCTTATTCCTTACATCAAAGAGTCAAAAGTTGGAAGGTTATTACCCTAGAAGCAGAGGGTGACGCCTTTCGTCTTGTCTAAAATTTGAATTGAATCACTAATTATTCTGCATAACTTCCAGCTATTTCAGGTACGAATGTCAACACCTTTGGGAGTTATTGTAGGATTCTGACTCCTCTAAATGAAACTTCTTATTTTTTAAGTATTCTTACAAATCAAATGTCATATTTTGATTCCTTATTTGTTTTTTCACTACCGTATAGATTACTATGACTTTTAGAAAAACACATTGATGTTAATTTGAGACATATGCGACATTTATGAGGAGTATATATGGATTTCTAGTGTGACATTCTTTTTTAAATGTTTAACAATGTCATGTTACTTAATCTTATACTGAGTGGTTAGATAGTTGTTGCTCTACTAGCTTGCAACACACTATATTAAAGCAAGATATATTTTTGAGAAATAAGACTTGGGATTAAACTCAAGAGTTTAAGAAATTTGAGAAAGCTTTGCATTTCAATGAAACTGAAAAATACTTTACAGAATTTAAGCATTGTGATTATATATCTTTCTAATCAAGATTCGATGAACCGATATTGAGGGACGTATTGATTGGCGACAGGTACGGTATAGTATGGTATGTACCATAGTGAGCCGAGGTATACTAGAACCAGAAGGATGGAGAGGGTGCGGGGGGAGAAGGAGAATGAGAGGGAGGGAGGGGGAGAGAGAGGGAGAGAGAGGCCTACCTCATCGTTGTGGAACCTTAACCCTAGTTGCTGTCGTCGTCATGGAGCTGTCGTAGTTGCAAAGTTGTTAGTGGTGGCGAAGCATTAAGAGATAGGGACAAGGGGAGAGGAAACTCCCGACAGTAGAATCAAGAGAGAGGGAGAGAGAGAAAGGCATAACTCGGAGCCATCATCGTCGTGAAGTCGTTGGCAGTGGAGGAGCATTGAGAGAGAGGGGGGAGGGGAGAGGAAGCTCCCAAGAGTAAATTGAGAGAGGGAGAGAGCAAGAGGAGAATCAAGAGATCGGGAGAGAGGGAGAGAAGAGTTGAGAGAGAGAGGGAGAGGATCAAAGGGCGGAGAGGTTTTATTAAAATAGGGGAACCCGATCAACCAGTCGAACTGTCCCGGTAACTCTTCGATCCGATTTAGTATGTCCAAAACTCCCAATTCAGGACACTTTGGCAGTCCTTGTTTTTAACTCTTGAATTATGTTCTTAAGGATTGTAGAGGTTTCTTCTTAGTCTTCTTTGAGAAGTATAAATATTAATTATTAGAATTTGGCATGTGCATTTGCACATGATATTTAGGTATGGATTTTTTAATCAGATTCACTATCATGAAATATCATAGAGGAATGGCATTTTCAAAGGGTATATGCTCAGAAGACATTTTTAAAGGGCAGTGCTTTTTTAGTAGATATACTCTTTGTAGCAGTGCCTTTTGGACAATATATATGTCTGAGAGGGAGAAGGAAACAGAAGGAATCCAGCTCATATAATGCAAGTGCTCTTATCAATTCCCAGATTGTCTCCAAAGGCAAACTTGGAAAGTAGGAAGAGAGCTATGACCCCCTAATGGCTTTGCAGTTTCAGGAGTCAATTGGAGTTTGAATTAACTAATAGTATAGGTATCTAACTATTGTTTCTGTTAGTTTCTTATTTCATATATTCATTATCCAACTGGTTGGAATAGCTTACGAGCTGATGTGCAGAACTGCAATTTTGTTGAATGATTCAATCACATTTCCTTTATTTATTTATTTATTAAGTTCAACCACAGAATGTATTGCTTCTTAATGTACATTTTGTTCAACTTCTTGCCAATTATTGCAGTGCAGAGTTGGTCCTAAAGGAAGAAATACATTACAATGATCTTGTGAACAGTATTGATTATGGGAATGTTTCAACTGAAATTGAAAATAATGACATGCTTGATATTGATAGAAAAGAGGAAGCATCAGGAAAAGGTATACAATTCCTTTATAAGCATTATTTTTCTTATACTCCATGCGTGTTAGCAATAGTTGTACTAGTGCACTTTGAGCTCTTTATCCTAAGGGTGTTGATTTTTGGAGGACTTGATGCATGGGAATGAAGGCAGCATTTTACACCTTTTTGATTGCATCCACTGATATATGTTTTATTTTGCAACTCCGATCATTGAATTTGGCAGTGGATATAACTGCATGCTATGTGTATTATAGCCACACAAATGCACAGACACACTATTATGGAAACATGTACACTTCCTCTGATTTAATTGACTTTGTGCTCTTTGTAAACTTTTCAAGGATCCCTTGTAATTTGGCATCTTCATATTTGGGCCGTTTGTTCTAGTTTAATGAAATTGACTACCTTAATCTATTGTCAGTAGTTGTCATTGAAATAACCATCATTATCTTGCTTCAAATTTCTAATGTCCTTACATTTAGTCATATTGTTTTGGTATCAAGTTATTAATGTTTTTGGATATAAGCTCTTTTCAGATTCGACAAAAGAGAACAGTTATGGCGATCATGGAGATCCTAGTGATCCACATGTCAGATTGAAACGTGATTGTGTTGGCTTATTGTCAGCTTTTAAGCTTAGAGATGCTTCTAATCACCTGATTATTGTGACAAATACACACATTTACTGGTAAATGTGATCATTTTCAATCTTTGCAGCTTTCATCACTAACAATGACATTATGATCCACCTAATTCTCAATTTCATATGAAATTTTCAAGTCTTGATCTATTGCTTTGTTTTGACTTGTTATTGAGCTATTCTATTAATGGATAATTTTTGGACATGAAGGCAGCAGTAGTTTTTTTTTCCTTTTTTTAATTATGCCCCTTTTTTGAAAATGCTGATTCATATTGTGCTTATTAGTTTCTTTATTGAATATTTAATTATTTAACTTGAAGTCCTGGTGTTGTAGGGATCCGGACTGGGCTGATGTAAAGCTTGCACAAGTAAAATATCTTCTAACACGAGTTTCACAATTCAAAGAAGTTGTTTCAAATAAATTTTGCTCCATACCTTCAGTGATTGTAGCTGGTGATTTCAATTCTACTCCTGGAGATGAGGTTAGTTTCTATTTTACCTTCTAACTAACTATCCTCTCTCTCTCTCTCTTATATGTGAATAGCTTCCTATAGCCTTCATATGGTCATACCTTGTCATACAGTTTTTTTCTTATGAAGGAGGGTCCAAACCCATCCAAATTTATTGGGAAATAAGAGAAAGAAACCAGTACAAATTACAGAGTTACAAATATTAGAGCTTGGGGGGGGGGGGAACCTTGGTACAACAAGTAAGAAAGAAATCAAGTTTAATTATGAACACAGGGAATAAACAAGGCGAAACTTCTAAGGGTTTTCCTAATTCCCAAGCTTGACCATGAGAGATATAGATCTTCTCAATCTCTTATTGTATTGAGAATTCACAGTCACCTCTCTTGTTTAAGCTCATTCCATATATCCTTGGGAATTCATACATCAAAGCCCCGTATTCTGTGTAAACATCCTTCCAAAATTTTGTGTCTTTACCATCCCCAATTTCAAATCTGTCTATTCCACAAAGCTGGTAATGTTTTCATGATGTCTTTCCAAATATGGGAAAATTAATATGCTTCATCTTTCCTTAAGTGGTCTCAACTTCACTTTCCTATGATAATTCCAAGCTACCTTTCTCTTCATAGGTTCATATCATATCCCAGAAACCTCCATCCCCACTTTGTAAGGAGAGCAAGATTCATGTTGGATAGGTTTCTAATTCCATGCTGCCTTCTTTCTTGTCCTTGCATATTGTTGTCCAATTTGCCAAACAGGAAAATCCTTTCGCATTTATAGCTTCCTTCTAGAAGAAGCCTATCCTCATGCAGTCATTCCCTGACTCAAAGGCATAAGCTGAATGCATGGCAGATGGCTGCACATCTGTAGGATTTAATCTCCACAGGACATGCCTTTTTTATATATAAATATTAACTCAAAATCCAGGCAGTGGTATTATTATAGCAACAATACTTATAGCATAATAAATTTAAAATGGCTGTCCTAACAATCTTATGAAACAAAGTAAAGGCATACAAATGTCTTATCTATTCATTAACTTAAGAAAGGTACATATAAAGTCAACTAAACCCTAATTTCCTTTCCGCTCAGCCCATAGTCCCCGGCCATTATACTTTTCGGCATTTGAAAAATATAGAAAGAAATGAGTGAGATAAAGGACAGTAAGTTATGTTTACCTCTAGTTGGATCAAGCATATTTTGCATTAAATATCAATTTTCATAATATAAGCTTTTCAATTATAAATAAAAGCATTTTGATAAATTTCCTTCCACAAAATATGTTTATCAATATAAATTTCAAAATATTTAAGGCATCTGGCAACATAAATTTTCAAAATATTTAATGCATATGATCAAGAAATATATTTCCAAATCAAGGTATATGAACTATCAGTTCTTTCTTAACCTTTGCGACTTTAGCCATGATCAGTGTATGACAAGGTTCGAAAGAGATTAGCTCCTAAATACAGAACACGTTGTCCATCAACATATGCTAGCAATCGGTCTTGATTAGTTAGGCTCAAAAGGAATTAGCTCTGGTTTACACGGCCACAATTCGTCCCATGATAAAACAAAGAGACTAGCTCTTGAGTACAGAACATGTTGTCTAAGAGTATTCAATAAATCCATTTCAAAATTGGTTTGCTCAGATATATGGTGAGCATAATTCTTTTAAATCGATTTTAAAACAAGATTTAACGACTTGTCTAAAATACTGTCATTATGCATCAATCATTATACTTATAATCATGCTCAAAAATCCAAACATGGTTTTACATTTCTTTCAAATACTATCATGCAAATCATTAATCATGCTCAAGTAAAATGCTTCATGCCTGATCTGTAGTTTTAAAATTATTCTTTTTGCCGAGCTTGTAGAATATTTAATTAAATATAAATATGAGTAAACAATTTTCATAAATTTAATTTCAAATATTTAGGATGTTTTCCAAACAAAGATATATAACTAAGCAAAATAATTTAAATCGGTGTATGGCATGCGTGATAATATCATTAGAGGTAGAGATACCTACAGATCAACTCATGAAAGACTAAATTTATCTTCAACCAAGTTGCATGCGACCTAGACTGAATATATAAATGATTAGACTTTCTTTAAAGCAAATATAGATATTATTTTAAAATTCTGGGAACCCTAGGCTTGCGGGACCCACCTGGGATTACTTCTCAAAGTCTTAGATTAGAGGTTGACTTCAGGTCTGCCAACTAGTAGCCAAGATTTGGATGCACGTCCTCGAGTCTAGAACTAGCCCCTAGGGATACCATCCCCTGATCACCTCAAATGCAGCATCGAGACTTCTAATGCATGACTTATGGTGATGCTGCAGGGTAGGCGAAGGACCCACCCTGCTAGCCTCACCAGCACTCGAAGAAGATAGAGAGAGAGAAAGATAAGAAGAGAGCACGAGAGAGAGCGAGAGGCAGGGGATGGGGCTTCATGGGAAGAAATAGAGAGGGAGAGAAGGGGAGAAGAGAGGAAATGGGGCAGGGGCTCACCATTAAGGTGACCTTGGCTCTCGATAATGCAGTGGAGGGTGTTGATGAAACAGGGATGGCCCTTTACCGGCCATCACATGGCCATGCAAGAGAGAGAAGGGAGGAAGAAGAAGAGGGAGAGGACTTATCGGCAAGGGCTCTGACAGCTAAGATGGTGGCAAACAGGTAGGCTCCGGTGTCGAGCTAAGCAGCAATCTTAGCTGCGAGGTGAGAAACAGGGGCTCTCATAGGGTGAAACAGGGAAGAGGAGAAATGCAAGCGTAGTGGGGGGAGAGCAATTGGGTTAAATAGGGAAGGATGGCAGTGAGGGAAGGCCTCCTTGAGAGGAGGTTTTGAGGAAGGTTGCGGCCTCCTTAGTAGTCGGTAGAGGGGGAGTCGGTTGGGGAGAATGGTGGTCAATCGGTTTAAATGGGAGGGTGAGGCTGTGGCTTCCTCTCCTTTAACAGACCAGCAGCCAACTGACGTGTCTCAAGGCAGGCACTGCAATCTCCAACGAGCGTTGCAAAATGGGATGGTAGGGTGGCTTGTTATTACCTTTCCTTAAAAATAGAGAACACCCTCATATTTATTTCTGTATTTGAACTAAAGTAGGCAAACAATCTTCTGACTTCCTCTCGTTAAAGTCGGCAAACAATCTGCTAACTTTGGCTTGGGTAACTCATTAATCCCCTTGCCAACCTTGGTTGGCCCGGATAGAGTTGGTCCAGATAGACTAGCTCTCACACATGCTGTCTATCTTTTTTATGACCCACTTTTACAGTAGGAAGATAGGCATATATTAAGTAAGTAGAGAACTTACTGAATTAAGCATTGTCAATCTTCCACCAAGGGAGAGAGATCTGCTATTCCATAATTCTATTCTGCTACCAATTTTTTTCGATGAGAATTCTCCATTTTGTTTTGTTTTTGACTTCTTGTCGACCAAGGGTAGACCTAGCTAAGTATTGGGAGATTTACAACTTAACAGGCAAGAATTTGAGCTGTTGCTTGCAAATGGTCCCTACCAATACCAAGAATCACAACACTTTTTGATAGGTTGATGGTCAGGGCTTTATTTATCTAGAAACTAATTGTAACAAACTATAATTTTTCTGTCAAAAATATAGGAATGAGTATTTTGGATATGGTAGAATATTTGAGAAATTGAGGGCTTGTTTGGAAAATCCAGTAAGATTGGGTTGGATTTCCTATTGGATTCATGGAGTGGTTAATCTATTTGAGTAGGTCCATATCAACCCAATATCCCCACAACCCAAATCCTATGGGAGGAAGAAAAAGACCGTCATGGGTCATTTTTTCTTTCTGCAGACCAATAGGCCCATAGATAGGATTTAGGCTGAAACTAGGACCGGCCTTTAGAAGAATGTGGGGTGGGTAGGCCAACAAGCTTGATTCCTGCAGAAAATCCAACCGAATTCTGCTGGATTTTCCAAACAAGCCCTGATAGTCATAAAAGACCTATGCCATTCCAAGGCATTGATCCTAGTGTGATTGCAACAATGGAATAGTTGCCGAGATTGTTTTGTTGACATTAAATGGTTGTTTGTATAGTTTTCCAAACTTTGATAATTGACAAAGTAGTTCTCAGAAATGTCCAACCGTATAGTTCCTATTTTCATTCATGTTAAGAGTCAATCGCTTTAGTCAGTTGTGGATAGACTTGTGTATTTTTTGGGCAAGGCTAGATCAAGTTCTATATCAACACAAAAATGGTCAATTTGAGCCTAACTTGATCTGTCCTTGGGCTTGAAATTTGTAGCACAAACCCAGTCTAGGGAGAGAAAAAGAGAGGGCCGGGGCTTGATTTGAGTTGTCCTCGACAACTCTGCCTTAGCTCGACTTGTTGCATGTTTGCTTGGCCCGATCCAAGCAGCTTTGGCAGCATGGTTGGGGGGGTGAGAGGGGGGAAGGAGGGATCAGAGTGAGAGAGGTGACTTGTCGAGTGTTGTTGGTGCCAGAAGGAGTGGCAAAAGAGAGAGGAAGAGGGAGGGATGAGATGGAAGAGAGAGTAGTTTTGGCATTGCGATGGGGGTTGAAGGGATAGGATAGGGGCAGGGAGGAGGGATT
>JAOXJJ010000819.1:12475286-12490206 GCA_025769935.1 Phoenix roebelenii
CTTTTGAGGCCTTCTTGTATTCTTTCAACTTGCTATGTTCCTTGCAAAACAAGTTATCTTTCTTCTTGCAACACAAGTATTAGTAATTATACTTCAAGGTTTTGTGATCATCAAAATTAATCTTTAAATCAATCTTTGGGTCATCAGTACTTTCGTGCTTAAACTTGTATTAAGGTTATTATTCATTATTAGGATCTTTTTCGATGAGTCTTTTGGGTCCCCTAAAGCATTTTGGGCCAATTGGGCTAAGAAATTTGGGTCATTAAGGCAATTCAAGTCTAGATGGCAGTATGTTGGTACAATAGCAACTCACACTAGACGCGCATGAGTACATCCAAAGAGATCAGAGAAAAGAAGATGACAGAGGGAGAAAGGAGCGGATACAATACTTTCATAGAGGAAAGCACCTGAATGGTATGCAACATAGGAGACTACCCAATCAGCAGTATTGTTCACCTTCTAAAAGATGTGGGTGGCCGAAAGGAGGCCAACCCTTCTGCGAGCCTGCAAATGTCTCAGAGCAATGGATGTCGGTCGACCTGGCTAGGCTCGCCCTGAATCCGGTCGATCACCGTGTCCGAATCACCCTCAAGATGAACATAATCTGCACCTACATGCAGCCTAGCATGAGTAATGACCTTCCATACAGCTCGCAACTCTACAGCAATGACAGACTCGTCGAAGATATGCCGACCCCCGACAGCAATAAATCTGGAGTCCTAATCTCTAATCATGAAGCCCACTCCTCCTCTGCTTCCAACTTCAAAGATGCTACCATCAAGGTTTACCTTAAAAAAACTAGGGGATGGGGACTCCTAGAAAACAAGAACAGTCTTGGATGTTATTCGAGCAGAAAGGAAACCCCAGATGTCCCTGGTCATTCTAGGTAAAACCACAACAGTAGAACTGGTGACCTCGGCTGTATGGAGAAAAGCTCTGTTACCACTATCCTCAGGTGCACTCTTCTACCCTGGAGGATATAGGCATTTTTGTCCAGCTATATATGGTATGCTAGGTAGGCACATCTGATATCTCACTCTACAGTACTAGGCTTATGCTGGGACTCTTTCAGCAAGCTCAGAATGTACTCAGTCGAGGACACAGTCTGCAATGAGGACATGATGCATCTCCAAATTTGAAGCACCAAAAGCAACCAAAGAGGACATGACTAATGGACTCCTCCACGCCGGAGTATCCCTCGCAAGCTAAGATCACTTGCATCTCCCTCCTCGTCAGTACATTTCTAGTTGGTAAACATCCCAATGCCACCTTCAGATGAAAAGGGTGACACAAGGGTGGACGTGCATCCTCCAGATCCAGTCTTCTCCATCCTGCGAGTCGACCCAAAGCAAACAATGTCTTGTAGGTCTCGAGTTCTAACCTTCGACCTCCTAGTTGCTCTCCATATCCTCCTATCTGTGGTCTTCCTAGTGGGTATCGAAGTCGCCCAAACCCTCTTGGCAAGCAACTCCCCGAAGACACGACGAACACGGTCCTCATCCCATCTGCTCTCCTTAGGGATAATCAGATCGCAGAGTCTGCAGCCCGCAAGGGAACCTAGGTCAAACATGGTAGGTCAGTGGCCAAGCGACAGCTCCAACATACATCTCTCCTCCATGGCATCAATAGCCTGTCCATCCTCAATTGTCCAACTGATCGAGGGGAGCACCGTCGGAGCACGGGCGCAGATCTTCCTCCAAATAAAGGATCAGTGGTGCTCGGTATAGAAGACAAACCAAGCAACTAGATCCCCATACTTGGCCCTCATCAATGGACACCAAAGACTCTCGGGCTCCAAGAGGTACATGACTGCATGCCTAGTCGCCAAGATCTCTCGCCTAGTAGTAAAGAATGAATGCCCAGCCCCCCACTACTAGTCGGCTGATAGATCACACCCAAGTAAGCAGGTGGATGCTGCTGTCTCTCTCTCGCTTGCCCCAGATGAAGCTCTAAAACAACTGCTCCAATGTCCTTAGCAGTGCCAGCTATACGAAGGTGTTGAATAGCAAAAAGACAGGGATCAAGCTCAAAACTAATCTGACCAGTGTGACTCTATCCATCATAGAAAGAGCACTCGCCTACCATCCCTCTAGCCTGTGCATGATATTCATCTCCACAATTGAACAATCCCCCCTATGAAGATGCCGCCCAGTAATAAGGACTCCGAAATATCTCATGGTGCCCTCCTACTCGCCCACCCCCAGAATATCTATGATAGTTTCCTTCAGCCGTGGATTGGTCCTTAGGCTGAAGCAAAGAGCTGACTTGGCCAGGTTCACCTGTTGCCCGGAAGCCCTATAGTACTCCTCAATGATTCTCCGAATTGCTTGTGCAGAGTGTCCCATTATACGGGCCATCAAAAAGCAATTAACCATCAGTAAATAACAAATAAGAGATCTGGAAGGTCCCAAAGAATAGCCCTTTTAGTTGGTTATCAACAATATGGTTGATCTTTTTTGTTTATTGGTTATCTCTTTGCAATAGAAAAAGATTCTTTTAGTTTATCAAGAAGCTTGCTAGAATCCTTTGTTGGGAGGAATTTACGTAGAGTTTATTCTTTTCATGTTTGCAAGTCCCTGACACCACCCTCCCGTATTCAATGAAAAAGGGAATAATAATAGCATGAAAATAATAGCTTAGAGGGCTAAGCACGAAATTGGACAAGCTGCTTGGGGTTCCTATAGCCCATTGATTGCCCTAATGAAGATCCTTTATAGATGGTTGTTTCTGCTGGGCAATAAGTACTACAAAACTAGTAGTGAATTAACTAGTTAGAGAGAGAAATTAATAGATTAGAGGTGCCTACCATTGAAACTGGTTCTCTCATCCAATTTTGATGAAAGGTAGTGATGGCAAGGGGCAATAAGTACTACAAAACTAGTAGTGAATTAACTAGCTAGAGAGAGAAATTAATCGATTAGAGGGGCCTACGTACCATTGAAACTGGTTCTCTCATCCAATTTTGATGAAAGGTAGTGATGGCAACGGGGATTGGATAGGCCATTATCCATATCTTCCCCATACTTGCCTTAGCACTGGGCAAAACTGGCAGATAGAGTTAGATAGATTGGATGGAGCAGGTCAGGTGAAGCTACAAATTTTTTTTTACCCAAGTTATAAAATGATAATATATCTCCATAATATCTCCTTTGCAAAAGTTCATATGCTCAAAGAACCGAAGAAGAGAGCATTTATAGTGTAAACATGTCACTTGGACATGCCACCACCGTCATACATGTTTAAAACCTTGTACGTACTTCTTGCCAGTGGAGAGGAGGTCAGCCTGCTGAGCTAAAGTGGTTGGCTAAAAAATCTCTAAATTCTCCTATATATATATATATATATATATACACACACACATACATACATACATATATACACACACATATATACATATATATATATACATACATATATATATATATACATATACATATACATATACATATATATATACACACACACATACATATATATACACACACACATATATACATATATATACATACATATATATATACACACATACATATATATATATATATATTTATTTATTTAGATACAACGGTAACTCATACTATATGTGAGTACATCTATAAAGATCAAAAAGAAGAAGTCGACTAAGAGGGGAGGGAGTAGACACATGACTCTCCTAGCGAAACTCTCCTAAATGATGCGCAACAAAGGAGGCAACCCGATCAATTTATAGTTTTTTTTAGATGATTATTCATCATTGATATTTTTTATATGGTTATTTGGTTTTCATTCCTTTTCATTCCACAGAAATCCATCTCATTCTGCAATCGTTCCACATTAATCTCACTATTGATCCACAAATCTGTGCTAATTATGGATAGATACTGTTAAACCTCTGATGGAGTTAAATCTCACTATTGCCGCCCAAAACCCGACTTGAAAGAGTTGGTGATCTAGCGGATGGAGACCGGTCCGCATTACTCGACCGAAGTGGGATGCACGGTATAAGAGCTAACCTGCAACCAAAGAGAAGCGACCAGAGATTGCTGGAACATGTCCGGGAAGGGACTCCCTAATGCTTAAGTCAAGCAAAGTTTGAAGAATGAATAGTAGAGATCTGAGAAGAGTAATGAGGTAAGAGCGAGGTGAAAAATCCCATATCTAGAGTCCTCTAATTAATCTGGTTTATATAATGAGAAGAGTGAGGGTCCGTCGCAATTCTGGCCATGTAATCTCCACACGAGCTATTATGCTCTTTCCTTATCAACCATTTTGGATAGTGGCATCCTTTCTTATCTCAAGTATCGAGATTGCACTATGTTGTACTATCTGCGCTAGTCGCTCGGAGACTTGTTCGGCCATTGATTCTATATGCCACATGACACCTAGCCATTGGTCAGCTGAGTGGGCTAGCGTGATTTTAACATGCAGCAAATCCGAGCCATATCACTCACGATAACTATAACAAAAATAATTAAACTCTTGAGCAATTGTTCAAAAAAAAAAAAAACATTCAACTCAAGGTCGAGCATATTGTCCGGCTTAAAATGAGATTTATAAAAATGCCAAGATCAAAGGTTCTAACATTTGAGATCTGTTACTATCATGCTCACAATTGTGTTGCAGCAAGTTGAGCTCGATCAAACTGCTACTAACATTTGGAGAGTTTTGGGAGGTACTTAGTGATGTGCAGGCATTAAGCAGATCACAAGATTCCATTCATATTCACATATCCAAGAGCTCATGTGAAAGGATTCAAGGATAATGATCACCTTTGACATCTATTTCTAAACCACAATATTGGAAGTAACTGGCACCACAACCGGAATAGACAAATGTGGTTCCATGCCCATCAATGCATTCCCAAACTCTGATTCACCCCCAGTTTCATGGCCAAAATACCGGCTCCGAAGCTCCTTTGCCTTGTTAACAAGGTATGATGCAGGCGAACAATTAATCTCTGGCCAGCAACAGCTTCACTCTCTTCAAGCATCGAATCGAACACTCGTTCTTCCGAGCCTTGGCTTGGACGAATGCATGATCTTGTGAATTCCGGTGGTGAGGCAGGAGGAAGGCGGAGGCATCGACGGAAACCACGGTGTCGTCGGCCACCTTACGAGCATCCGATGATCGGAATGTGCAGGTGCCGGCCGGGTGAGCTGCCATTTGCGTGTGGTTTTGGTGTGGCGAGGTGGGGTGTGGTGGTGAGCTTTTTAAAGAGTGGAAGGGTGAAGGAAGGGGGCAATTGGGGTCATTGGCTTTGAGCCGATGACTGTAGAGCCCACGTAATGTGTAGGGCCATGACGTGATTGACGTGGTTAGTTTTGTCATTTTCAGGGGACAAGTTTCTTAGGCTTGGTTCAATGGATTCGTGCCTCTTTCTGAGAGGGAACTGAAGGACGAAGTGACAGCAGAGAGCACCGGCTTCTTTTTTTTTCATTCAAATTCTTCTCTCTTTTTTTTCTTTTTTCTTTTTTTTTTTTGGTTATAGAAGGCTCGCAAATCAGCTATGCAGAATACTTGGTGGAGAAAAATAATTATGAAAAAAAATGCTACAGTCTTACGAAATGATATACGTCTGGATGACGACATATATATGTATAACCAACCACATTAGAACTATTTAAATTTACTTTGGATAAATAGTGTAAAAAGGAAAGATTGATATGTATAATCCGGCCCAATGCTTTGCTAATTGTTTAAATATCGAAATCAACTTGGGTTTTGACATGTATATTAAGATATCACATATATATCCTCGTGGTATTTTATCAAATACACGAGCATTGAGATCATGATCGGTTTCAAAAATGCCAACCTAAAGGTATTAGTAGCATTTAAAAAAGATATAATCATTAAAAAAAATACAAAAGTTTGGAGTTTATGAAAAAGTGGTGAATTGGATAAATAATATTACAAGAATATATATATGTATGTATGTAGGTATGTATGTATGTATGTATATATGTATGTATTAAAGCAACTTATTGCAACATAGCACATTTTCTAGAGAGGTACCGACAAAAGAAAGAAAAACAAATCCTAATTATTAACATATACTTGAGAGATTGTCCTTAGCTTAGAAAGTGTCCATATAAGTGCGCGTTGATGCGTCTACAAGCATGCCCCCTATTATATATATATATATATATATATATATACATATAACAATATGTATTTATAATTTTTTATGCTCGCCCTAGAAGGATACGTTGTATAGGACCGTGATGGCTGGCCAATGCATTTGAGGATGGAAGGACATTAATTTCTATACTTAAGCCTATCAGATTATAATGAAAAATCATTCATAATTTTCTATTAGAAAATCAGGATATCCACAAATAATTTCAAACAAATGATGAAACATGGCAAGCGCTTGCAAAAAGACGCCCGAAGTTCCAAAATTATTCATAAGTTACATCTGGTAGCAATCATACATAAATTATTAGATCTCCGAACTTTGAGATATTTCATGACATGAGAGTGACGTGTCACTACATGATAGGGACGTAAGATCGTGATCTCCTGGGTTCGATGAATTCGGCGTAAGATCATGATCTCCTGGGTTCGATGAATTCAACGTAAGTCAAGCCTGGTGGGGCACAAAACTGTGCGGCCAAACCCAAAGTCATTCCCCTTTCAATTGATGAGGACAAATGCCTTTAGCTTTGGGGACCTTAATTACTTGTCTCCTTTCTGAGGTACTGCAGTTTGAGTCTTAGAGACCCAGGGAGTGGCTCTAGTCCTTTGTGATCAAATTTTTACATCTAGGACGATGTGTGCAGCCATGCTAGAGAAAAATTCAAGTCCCAGCTTGGTAGAAGAAAAAAAAAATATCAGTTGCAGAAATTCTTTATAATTAGATAAAAAATCGTACCATGTACCATGTAATTGTTTTCAATTAAAAAAATCAGCCATGATCTTCAACTTTTTTTAAGGGATTGTAATTGGACATGAATGGGACAAGGCAAGAATTCAAGTGAAGCAAAACAATACCATGTACTTATTATTATTATTATTATTTTCTTTTGAGAAAAGGGAGGAGTCTAGGGAGGAGCAAAGATTACAAGGAGGGGGAACGGTAGAAGAAAGTTTACATAAAAGACCAAAGCGAAGTCTTAAGAAAGGAGGAGGAATAGGGAAAAAAGCAGATTGAACTAATTACATATATAATTAGGTGCCTCATAATGCACAGTACATGTATTTTTGAAGTCAATCTAACTGCTTCTATAACCAAAAGCCAGCAAATAACACATCTCATGTTATGATAGATTTTTCTAATATTTTCTAATCAATGATTGAAGCTAAAATCCATATGGTTACCGGGAATTCTAGGGTTTTGTACAAGCATAGCAGGTTAGGCAAAAACTTAGATATCTTAAAATGCAAGCCTTAAGGATGGTTAGGAAAAGATTAGATTCCAAATTTACATTTAAAGCTTTCATGAATGTGGGCGAGAGAGAGTGGCAGTGGGAGAAGAGTTGGAGGAGAAGGGCAGGGATGCATGCGGGAGAAAGAAAAGAAGGATTAGCATTCCATAACTTCAGTCGAATGTCCTGGAATCCGCTCTTAGATTGTCAAGATCTTTTAGCATTCCAGAGTCCGCCACCTCTTAGATTGTGATCTGATTTCAATCTTTCTACTTTCATTATCCTAGGCTAACCTTATAACCTGGATTGGATGTGCCCAATTCTTTCCCCAAAAACTAAAACCTACTTTAAAAAAAAAAAACAGGAATCTCTGATTTAAAACTCTTCAAACCTCAACTAATCAAACAGAACAAGAATTAACAGAATTATAACCCATAAAATCCCGGAAAAAAAATCCACATACACTAATGGTAAATGAAAGCCTCCTGCATTGTCTATCATGGATATAAGATCAAATTTTAATCATATATTATATCCATTTGTTGGCTTGCCCATAATAAAAGTTATTTTGGTCATTATTACCACTTCAAACATAAACCATAGAAGGTTCCAAACTGATTCCTTCCTCTGCTGCTCCTGTTGTCAATGTGGAAGCTCCACATGAGTACGCTAATAATATGTCGTCTCACATCACTCCCACAACCACAATTTTGGTCATCTTTATTTTTTGCTGAACAAAAGTTTTCAGAATAGCAGCCAGGAGGAAATTAGACTTCTGAAAAAGTTTGGCATGCCTGCATGACAATCCAACAATTGGTTCATCATGGATCTCCAGGTGGGATCCTCCTGTCATGAACTTCTCTGTTTCTGTATTATAATTATGGCAAGAAAAATCAATACTTCGATGCCAAAACAATTGAAAAGAATAATCAGCTCTGATCGCCCCTGCGCCATTGCAAACTACTCTTCTTTCTTCTCAGGCTGGCCACTATCCGGGATCCATGATGACCAACAGAGGGGCAGCAACGTGCATGCTGCCTGTATCAAGATGCCAACAGGGAGCCCCGAGAAGTCGGTCCCTGTTATACCCATGAATGCAGCAAGTGCAACCCCAAGGTAACCGCTGACAATAGTTGCAAGAGCCAATGCTGACATTAGGAATGCCATAACAGACCCCTCACACCCAGGCGGGCACAGCTGTGCCATAAGAACACAAAATGGCAGTCCCTTGAACTGAAGCAAAGCTTCTAGCAAGCCCGAGAAGATCACCACATACACCGAGTCTGGCACTCCCATGTCCCGGTAAAACCCCTTTACAAACAACACATCGGACACCATTAAGAGTGCTATGGTAACCTGCAGAGCCGACAAGACTTTCCTTGCAGGGGTCTTTTTGAACTGTTTATTATAGGCCACACTCCAAGCCATCAACGCAGCCTGTCCAAAGACCTTGGAGAAGCCAATGACAGATGAGTCAAGGTTCAAATGCTGGGTCTGGTAGAAGAACATGGTGCCAATTAACAGCGGGACCATGGCATAGGATGCCGAGAACCATGCAATCGAGCGCGAGATCTCTGGCTTCCGTAGAGCAATCATTAGCTCTGAGAGCTGTTTATGGATGCTAGAAGATTTTGATGAATTGCCTGGCTTCTTGGGGAGGTTGAGGGAGCTCTCAGGGACAGCAACAGTTGTGAAGAACTGGAGAACCAGGAGCAGGGCAAAGAGGAGGAACATGGTTCTGGGAGCGAGAAAGTTGATAGCAATCCCAGCAAGGAGGTTGCCAAGGGCACCAGCAGAGGCAAAAGACATCAATGCAAAAGACTGCAGTTGGCCTGACGCAGATGGAGACCGCAATTGCTTGCCAGCCTCAGCAACGATGGCATCATTGGCAACCTCGGCTATAGATGCACCAAGGTTCCCTAGGAGGAGGAAGAGGGTGAGACTGGCGATAGAAATGGACTCGGGGAGAAGAACGATTGCTAACCATGAGACTGCCTGCAACAGAGCTGCACATGACAGTGTTACTGGAGTGCTCTGTGAAGATTACAGAAAGGGTACAAGATATAATACAATATCTGATAATTGAACTATGCGAAGAAACATATTAGATGTGCAGTATGGTGCAAACAGTTTTTAGCATCTGAACATATTAGATGCACAATATGGTGCAAACAGTTTCCAGCATCAGAACAAGCTCAGGGTTATCCTGATTTACAGGAGGGCCAACTAATGTAATGAACGTATCTAAGAAACATGTGTCTTGGAGCTGCTCAAGTGAGTTGAAGCCATTTGGCAGCAATCAGCAACTCCTCTCTTGAAAGTTAAATGATCTTTCAAGTAATCCAACTCATCGTATACACTTATAAATGTGCTCAATAAGTGTGATGAGGCTTAATCTACATTAATATGTGCAGAAAGATGATGATTTTGTGTTGAATGCTAGGAAACTAACCAAATAATTAAATAGCTCTCTAATTGCATATCGCGCTTGTCAACTTAAAGTCCCCTAAACGTAGTCACAGTAAAACCTGAATTCTTCAGAACTTTGAGATACTTGCATCAAAGTTTTAAAAGGTAAATATTTATGTCAAGGACCATGAAACATGGACAGGAACACAAGATGCAGATAGACACAATATAGATACAAAGGCACAAGAAATCATGAAAAAGGTAGGATACGATAGGGGCAATCTCTCTCTCTCTCTCTCTCTCTCTCTCTCTCTCTCTCTCTCTCTCTATGTGTGTGTGCGCGCGCGCGCGCGCAGGGGTTTGCACATGTGTAATAGCTTGTATATGTAAATGTATGTGTCTGTATTATTTAGGATGTAAAATAGCATCCATAAGCATAGTGGGTTATCAAAATAGTAGAATTCATACTTTAGACAATAGTATCAACAACCACAAACTCTACCATTTAGTAATCTTCCAAATACATATATTATAATCCATACTTTATCAAATAACATCAATGTTGCAAACTCCAAAATTAACTATATATCATTAAAAGGTCAACATTCATCAAGAACAAAAGAAAGAAAGAAATTAAATAAAACCCTTCCATTTGGAGGTATAGCCATATAGGTGAAGTATTTCAGTCATATTTGAGAGGCACGCAAAGTCCTTTCTAATTTCAAAATTAAAAACATATCCCAGAAGTATGTGACAAGCATCAGTATTGGATTCATATTCAATATGGACATGCATAAAATTTGAACTACCATGATTCCTAGGCAAAAGGTTGCTAACAGTTCAACCAAATGACAACTATTGAACAGTAATTTACCAACTTCAAACTGTAGCTCGTCCTATCAATAGTAATACACTAATTGTTCTAAGATCAATGATATTTGTTGCTGCCAAGTTTGTTTTGTGAAGCTACAATCAAAAAAATGGTGGAAGCCAGGGTAGAACTCCTCATTATGCATTTGACATGAATCCGAGTTGTGACCATTCCCTCTCAACCAAGTTATCAGATGTTAAATAGTTATTCTAACTTGTTAAAATTCCATACATCTTTCTGAAACTTTTCCTTTTCTTTGCCCTTGCATTTTGAAATGTCAATGACCTTATACAGATAAATTAAAGCAGGTTTTATGAATCTTTTGCCTCCTGCACCTATAAGGTTACATTATTGAACAATATTGACCTTTTGAAATCCTTCCTCACAAGTCAAAATATTCACTTGTGCCATATTAAAATATTCCTCTCTTGTCTAACTTTTCAGAGAGAAGTTTTTTGCTCATGCCTTGTTATCTAGTGAACTGTCCACATTCTCTAACCCAATCCGCCGCAACAGAACTACAACTATGTCATCCATGTGAGGATTGTACTACGTGCTTTAAAACTTCTATTGCTGGGTATTTTTGATCCACAGAACACCATGGGTCATATCAAGGTCTTCGAAAAAAAATTTCTCAACTCTCGATCCCGATCAAGCAACACATCATTCAGCCTTTCTACCAAATCAGTCTGTCATTATGTATCACCAGTGGCAGAAGGTTTCAAAACATGTTTCGAGTTTTGATTTAGGCAAAGGAAAATCAGTTTCAATTCTGACATCTTTGATGGTCTCTACGCACTTAGTTCGAGTTCCAGACTTCCAAACCAAAAACAATCAAAACATAGAAATAATAGAAAAAGATAAATAATAAAGAGAAACATATCAGCTATATAAATGGAGATGCTTGGACTCTTAGTCAAGCAAGCAGAAATTTCACGCCATAAGGCCAGTCCTAACCAAGATCCCACTCCAAGATGACTTCTGTTAATTGCCCCTAGCTGCCTTAGAATATAACAACAAAGTCACTTCTTGTTTTGTATTAAAAGCTTGAGGGTCCAATTCCATGAAGCTAATGCAATATCAGAAATGTTTGATATCTTGATGATGTAGCAGCGAATCAAAATTCATGGATGCTTCGAACGAGTCACAGTTTATCTTGGAGTTAAAAAATCACTTGCTAGCAGGTAAAATTTGGGTCACGGAAGAAGCTACAAAGTTATTACAAGAGCAGAGGACCTTCCACCGAAAGGAACATTCCCATATGATACCCGTACCAAACCCCTATATAAAGTTCCGGGCATTCATATTTACCGAAAAGGACAAGTCTCCGAACCTGGAGAAGGACTTTGGGATGACCAGTCGCGCAAGCCCAGCTGGAAAGGTGAGACAAAGTGCTCGATCGATTCCAGAGAATTCCGACGAGTTTTTTTTTATTTTTGGTCGGCGAAAATAGATCGAAAAAGGAAAGAAAAGCAAAGAATAGGTGGAGACGGTGGCGATGGGTGTTTGCTTACAGCCGAGGGCGACGTAGGGGAGGCGGCGCTGGCCGCGGAAGGCGACGGCGTCGGAGAGGAGGCCGTAGAGGGGCTTGGCGACCATGGGGAGATTCGCCGAGTTCTGGAGGATCTGGAGGGAGGAGGCGGGGACGCCCAGCCCGTCCTTGAGGTAGAAGTTGACGCCCAGCCACGGGAAGCACCGGAATCCCTGCACCCAGAACCCCAAACCCACCACCCACTTCACCCGATCCATCGTCGTCGCCCTCGCCTTCCCTTTTTCTCCCATCTTCCTCACCGCAGACACCGAGAAGAGATCTCAGATATTTCGTTTCGGTGTCTTTTATTTCCTCTCCTTTTAATTAGGGTTTTTACTTTATATATTGGTGGTTGGGAAAAAGGGTCCACCTTTGGTCGTGCCATGATATCTTTTTTTTTTTTTAAGTTACACGTGTCTATCAATAGTTAACATTCGGATCTACCCATAGTTACACGTGTTTATGAAATTAAATTATCTATTTAATAAAATAATGTTGAGATTGAGTTAAAAATCTATAATTTTTTTTATTTATAAGTGAGTTTGAATTGATAATTTTTTGATCTACCTTGTATCCGAACGGATTCATATCTAACCTAGTCTGATTGCCGGCACTCGTTATCAGCATAATTATTTTGGCGGAAGAGTGTAAATTCATTTTTTTTTTGTGAATGCAGTGTATTTTTTTTTTTAGATCTGTAGCCCAGCACGAGAAGAAAAAAAAAAGATGTAAATTACATATTTGTCAAAGATGTTTGTGAGAATGCAATTGTTACAAAATTATGAAGGGTAATTGTTGTTGTAAGAACCGGGTCAGCTGGGTCTGACCTAGACTAAAGTCGGTAGGCCCAGGAGGCCTTACTCCTTCGAAACAGGGGATTGCGATCCCCTGCCGAAGCACCTCGAAGGGTTGCTGTTGCAACCGCGAACGGCCACTGTTGAGGCCATTAGAGCAACCAAACGAACGGCCGGTCGTTGCGGCCGTTCGTCCGAGCATGTCCCTTCTTTCGAGGGTTATAAAAACCCTCGATCAACCACCCAATCCGCCACCTCTTTCCTTCTTCCTCCTCCATCTTCCTCCTTCCCTTCCTCTTTTTCTTTCTTTTTTTCCTTTTTTCCTTCCTCTGTTTGGGCTCACTGGGCCCTCGCTCGTGCCACTAGGACGCGGCCGCAACACCTCCTTGGAGCGAGGTAAAATCCCCCGTCTCCTCCCCTTCCTCCCCCTCCTTCCGATTGACCGGCAATGGCCGAAATCCAGTAAAGGGCCGTCGGGATAAGGAGGAAGAAGAAGAAGCGGAAATGGGATGCCAAGATAAGGAAGACGAAGAAGAAGACGAAGAAAAGAAGAATAGGAAGAAAAGGGAGACCACTTACTTGGTAGTCGTTCCCACGGTCCTCGGCTGCAGCTACCCCTGATGCTCGATCATAGCCGTTGCTGGTGCTCGGCCGCAGCCGCCGACGGGTCAGAAAAAGAAGAGAATAAGAGAGAGAGAGAGAGAGAGAGAGAAAAGAAAATTCAAAAATAAATAAATAAATAATAATAATAAACAAACGAGAGAGGTTCCATCCTTGGTGCAACCATTCTTTCTTTACCGGATTTGTAGATCTAGGGCCGACTTACCCCGTCGGGACCTGAAGTCTGCTCAAGCCCATTTTGGATTGTTTAGAGGTTTTAATTAGATTTTAAATGATAAATAGCAAGTAATTCATTTTAAAATAATTTTGATAGGTGCAACGGAGTTGCTCAACTGAATCTAGGGATCTTTGGATGAACAGAGGTAAATAAATATTATACTCCTTACTAGTTTTAGAAATTATGATCATATTTTTCGTGCATAAAATTTGCATATGAAAATATCATATTTTTCCTAAAATTATGAATCAACATATGTGTTATGAAAATCATTCTTTATTATGAAAAATAATTTCATAAATGTGTTGATGAAAATAGATCTGTTATGAATATGATCATGTCCTTTAGTATTTTTCACCTATTTATGTGTATGTTTTAAGAAAAAGATATAAGTTTTCTAAAGGCTCTCAAATAGCTATAATCGCCTCTAGAAATGGAGGCCAGTAGCATCCAACGAAAACGACCCTCAGCCAATGAGTTAAAGTTCGTAACGAATATGAATTATGAAATCTTGTCGATTATGAAGACATCCCTTTCATGGAATTATAGTGACCATGGCAACACTAAAATCTGCGAGCAATGTTTTGAACTATGATATGACTAAATGACAGGAGAATAATTTATGCAAAATAAACTTGAAACTATGTTTGTAGAAAATAAATGATTTATGCATGCATTGCTATATGATTTATTTTAATATATGTGATATGAAATGTTTATCTTGAAATATCTATTATTTTTTTTAAACGATGCATTAACATAGAAAACTTATGCTTGATCCGGTAAGGTAGTAAAAGATTTACTTACTAAGTTGTGTCGCTCATATACTTCTGTTTTATTTTTCTTCTTGGACAAATAAGATTAGTAGGGATAAAGGTTGGCTTGGAGATCGCACTAGCAAGCTTGACAATATTATAGAAAAGTTTTAGTAGCGTAGTTAATGATGAGTTGGGCATGATGTTGGATTTTAGATGCTCTATACTTCTTTCTTTTTTATTAGTAAATAGAATTGAACAAATTTTACCATGCTATATAAAAGAATATAGCATCGGATCTAGGGCTGGAAGTGGGCTCGGGCCGGCCCGAAGCCCATCGGGTCGGGCCGCCCACGGGCCGGGCTATGGGCTAGGC
>JAOXJJ010000819.1:12495801-12508991 GCA_025769935.1 Phoenix roebelenii
TAACCCTCTGAAGTGAAGCCTCAATTGAATCAAGTCGGGCATTAACCTGGGTGGACATTGTGGTTAGGTCATGAATTTGGGCATTGTTTGCTTGGACTTGGGCATTGGTGTTTTGGACTTGAGCATTAGTGTTTTGAACTTGAGCATTAGTGTCTTGGATAATTTTTAATAGAGTTTCGATTTTGGAATCCATATCTAATTGGGACTCAGAATGAGATGGGACACGATCACTACGTAGATGCATAAAATGAATGAAGATATGTATAATCCTACCAACTATAGAGGTTTCTAAGTAGACCTAATGCATAAAAATGATGTCTAAAATGCAACGATATGCTTAATATAATCGGAAGCTAACTTTAGCAATTGAAATTGGTTTAATAATAAATCCAAGTAAGTAGTTGCAGTTAAATGGTACTAGTTATCAGTGTTGCAAGGCTGCACATAGCCTCGAAGAACTCCCAAAGATTAGGTACCTTACAATTAATAGCAAAGATAGACCATTACTAAGGTTTTGGTGTTGTTTGGAGTGGATGTGTTGAATTTTCAGAAAGCAATACCAATAGAGCATGTTAGAGTTAATTAATTCTAAATTTAGACAAATAAATAAAATTTGCAGTAAGGAAAGAAGGCTGACTTGGGCTGGGGCGACGATCAAAGTACGGTAAGCCGGCTCGTCAAGTGGTGCGGGGAGCCGAGAGGAAGGTGTTGTGTGAGCCTGCAATAGAATAGGGCCTGTTGGGCAAAGCAGCTTGGGCCCTGAGTTGGCACGGCCCTGTTGACTTGGCCCGTGAGAAGAAGGGGTCTGCAGGTTGGGGTGCTCGGCTTCTGGTGTTTGGGGCCCAAGGGCTTGTTGCAAGGGAAGCGGGAGGATGGGAGGTGATTTTGGGTTAGCTAGGCCGGATTGAAGGGCTGCGGCCTAATGAAGTGGGGTGTGGGGTGGAGGTGAAGTCGGGTCACAGGTTTGGGAGGCCCGAAGAGGAAGGGATGTGGAGTGAGGAGGAAAGGGGTTTGGAAGGTGCAGCGGAACGGGGGGAGGGGAGGAAAGAATGGGGCTGCAGCCATGGCGAAGAGGGGCGGCAGCGGCGGCTCGGAGAAGAGGGGGTGGCGGAGGGACAGTGGGATGTGTGCAGGGTGGGAAGGGTGGCAGTTGGATATGCTCCAATAAGTATACTTCGTTGTTTTTGTTGTTTAAATTGGAGTTAGAGTGTCGACCAAAGCCCTTCCTCTGCCATCCAACGCCAACTTGTGAGCGCAATGGCCGCCGAACCATCCCCATGAAAGCATGCAACAACTCCATCCAATTTCTCCAATCCGGAGGGCAAACGAGGCGAGATCTCCAAAAATCGCAACTCGGCATCTTGTGTCGGACCAGCAGCAACTTTCTTTGTAGGAATGGGTGATAAAAGTGAGTAATCCACAATTTTTAGAACATTGGATTTGCTAGAAAAACAAGTACAATTTTTATAGGTTTGTTCTGCGAATTGCAATGCGACCGCAACCCAAAAGAACCAGTACATCAGTTCAACTAGTATGGGAAAAGGCATATACAATAGTATCAAGATAAACAAAGAATCAATGGACTTCAAATGGACCACTTTACAGTTCAGTCTTTTTTACAAAGAAACAACCCTAGAACAATTATCTGATCTACTTGACAGGATAACTTCAAAAAAGTTGCACACTGAACTCATGACACCCATGTCCCCGCTTAAGAGAGTTAAATAGGATCCAACTCATAATTACACAAAACTGACTGAAAGGTATATTGGAAAAATATATGCCAGGATCATCCCCTCCCTGCATTGCCATAACGTTGATCTCGGAAATAGCTAAGAAGAGCGTGTGCCTGCAAAGCGAGATTCACATCTTAGGGTCTTCGTCAACTAATTTAATGAAATGATTTAACTAGACTTCACACAGATGGAAGGAATAAATAAATAAACAAATAGAAACAATGAAAATGGAAAGAAGATGGGTAACCATCCATTCATCCTTTTTTTTTTTCAATTCGACGAACTGCCCTCCAGGCAAAAAAAATTTAACAAAAGAAGTTTAATTTTGCACACCCTTCTATAACTTGAGAGCACTTCCCAGGCAGAAAGCAACAAGGTCTACAAAAACAAGATTACAAATTTGAGGGACAAAACCCAACCTCCACACCAAACTTAAATACAGTCGAATACACCAGCACAGCTGTCTCAATTTATCCACATGCAATGTTTATCAAACAAGACCAATTTATATTCCTACATTCTATTTACAACGACTGAGTTATAAGTCTTAGGGATATTTTAGAAATATTTGGTCTAACAATTTTTTGTGCCCACGAGACCATGGATCCACTTACAACCAGTCTCTAGCACTCTGCAATAGCTTTCCCTGATAAAAATGGCAGCTTTTCCTAATCTGTGTTTCTCACAACCTACCTCTTTTATTATCTGACCTTCTAATCCTCTTTCAATCAACTCTCTTGCGATTAATGGAAATCATAAATGCACATATAAAAAAAATCCTCCAAATCAAGGTTGTAAGATTCAGTTGAAATTGTTCCATTTTGTCCGGGGCCAATCTGAAAATGATTGAAACTTTCAATCAGTTTCAGCTGGTCTTGGCCAGTTTCGGCAATTTCAGCCAAAATTGACCGAAACTGTTATTTCCTATTTGTCTCCTTGCAGTAGGATTGCTGTTATAAAGCCACTCAAGTCTCTAATTCCCCTTGCAGCAGGATTGCTGTTATAAAGCCACTCAAATCTCTAACCATCCAGATAATCTGATTATGTGTAATTAAAAATTAAATTTATAATATATATATATATAGCATCTAACTTTTAGTCTGTCTGGTAGATCTAGTAGATTAGTACATCTACTGCTGCATGTCTACTGAAGACATGATAGGTTTTGCTATATTAAGGTTTAGGTGCCAGCAGAGCAAACAATGTACTCAGTACCATATCTTTTCGATAGTGACACAGGATCAGAATGGGTTGCAGTTATTGGTTCTCTCTTGAATTGAGACATCCGAACCATCTCGGTCCATCTTGACTGTTCCATTATGTTCCAAGTGTTGGGACCAAAGTCCACAATCTCGGTACCAAAAAACGTACCGGTACCTTATTAGTTCGATACAGTACGGTACGATATAATACATCTCTAGGCCGAAATAGCTCTCCAACCATTTTTTTTCAATTTCATCTCGGTACATCTTAATACAAACTAGTACGCACCTCGGTATGCCTCGATACATATCGGTATGCCTCGGTACAGGGCAGTACACCTCGGTACGGGCAATACGAAACTTGTACTGATTTGCAGGTGTGTTTCATGCCGGTACGGTATGGTACACCTTGGATGGGGCGGTACGACAAACCATGGTTGGGACACATTGGAACAGTCAAGACAGATGTGGATGCAAATTTATTTGATCTTTTTTTTTTTATTCTTATTGTTACTGATTGCTACCAAAAGAAACTTTTTATAAGTCGACCTAAAGGACAGACCATATCACTTTGGTTCTTGTGACTAGTTTGTCATGCTCTAAGTGGCAAGATTCCACCAATGATATGCTCAAGATTTAGTTAACTCCAAATTCATTTCCAAGAAGCCCCTAACTATCTTCTTCATCATCTCCACTTCTAAATATTTGAAAATGGAGAAGATCCTGTGCATGCCTATCTCTTGTTCCATTTATAACTTACATTTTAGGAAACCCTTGAATAGATAGTGCTTAGAAGTATGCTGCTTCATTAATCAAATTGTCCAAATTATGATCCTGGATAGTAACTTAAATACCATAAAGTAATGCAAAATAACTTGATTTCTTTTAATTATTTTTCTATTCTAACTTTTTTTAATAAAACTCCAAAACTTAGAGCGAAACCTCTAAAACCGAAACATTATATAGGTGATCAAACTAAAATGAAACTGAATTTAAAACCTCATTCTAAATATACAAATCCTTAATAATTTCATGTATCTTTTACCAAACTCTCTCCCCCAATTGTATTTTGATGTTCCAATCCCATTAAATCCCCTGTTCTTCGTAACCGTCAGGCCCATAGATTCTGTCCCTTACAAATCCTTTAATACTCTGTGTGTGTGTGTGCGTGCGCATGTGCGGCCCTTCTGTATTTCCTCGTGAAAACTAAATTTATCTTGCATTAATTCCAAATGCAAATTATTTCCTCACTTGCCAAAAGGGTAAGAGCCTCAGAGGAGTTATTTCCCAATCTTGGAATCTATCCCAATCTGTCCTCGCTTCAATGTGAAAGATGATGATCTAATAAGGGGGTGTTTGGATGAAAACATGATACAAGACATTGAGTAGCATCAGTGTACCAACAAGTTGTTAATAAGGTTGGGCAAAAACTTGATAAGAAATAGAAAAGGCTATATATAATATAGAGGCTAAGGATCACTTAAGCCTTACGAAGAAAATAAACTTTAAATATTTTAATAATTTAGTGTTTATATCAAAATACATACAGAATTTTCTTACTTTTTTCGATATATTCTATTTCATTAAATTATTCCCAACCACAATATGCCATACCGTACCGAATTGGACAGTATGAAGGTATCGTACCATACCGATTCAGTATCAGTACCCGGTACGAGTGGCATACCGACACTTGGTACGTCAAAAAAATTCTGTACCATACCATACCGACACTATGCTAGTGTGGCGCCGATACGGAGTCCGATACCAAGACAGCGAACCTTGGTTGTATTATTTATTTATTTAAGAATAGGGACATACAGTAGGCACCATCATTTCCTCTCTTTCTCTCTCTCCTCCCTCTTCCTTCCACCTTTCTTCTTATCTTTCCATCTCTTGTATATATTTGATTTGTCTTCTTCTCTATGATGTCTTTATCCATGCCATTCTACGATTTGCTTATATTGGCAGTTTATTAAAGGACAGTAAGCTCATGCTGTGATAAATTTCTCCTATCGGGGAAACCCAAAGTGAATCCAGAACAACTTGTCAGGCACTTAGTCTTTACATAATATTATAGCAACCATAAGAATAGTCTACTACGAAAAAGAAAAATAAAGATGTTTAAATCCATTTCTAGATTTTACATCTTTGTATAGGAGTCTACATGTATTCCTTATCAAACCCTTTAGACTTGAATACCACTAAATCATTGAACTCCTATCTCATTATTAAGGCCAAGGTCTGCTGTGCCAGAATCAAGGCCTGGACCGGTTGCCCAGCGGCACGGAATGGCAGGCCCCCATACTGTTTCATGCCGTGTACCGACACAGTACAGGAGGCAGGGGAGAGGGTGAAGGAAGAAAGGAAAAGAGAGAGAATGGAGAGAGAGGAAGAGAGGAGGCCGGGAGAGGCCAGCGGAGGATGACAACCCGTGCGGAGGAGGGTCCACAGCCGCGGAGCCCTCCTCCGGAACGAAACAGGGGACCCGACAGCTGAGCCCTCCTCCACGCGGCTCGTTGGCCCTCCGTCGGCCAGCCTCCACCTCCCCCTCTCTTCCTTCCTCTCTCTCCCTCCTTCCCCCGCTTGCTCTCTCTTTTTCTCTCTTTCCATCTCCTTCTCCCTCTCGGTCAATGCGTTTCATTTTCATTGCCGAAACCGTTCCGGTCCACCGCCAATATGGCTCGATATGCCCCGAACCGCCCAGTTCGGGACGATTCTGCCGACCCTGATTAAAGCTTTTCTAAAAATAAGAATTAACACTTCCCAAGATTATCCAATCAAAATCCATTTGTATATTTGACTACGATGTTAATATTCTTAACCCACCATGCTGAATCATTAAAAATAAAAGACTAAAATCTTATTATGAGACCACTACACTATGCTTCAAAACTCCTAAGCACATAGTTTTTCAATAGCTGCAAAATCTAATAACACCTAACAATGTAATCATAAACTCACAGAATATTCCTTGAAAATAATGCACACCGCAAAATGCATACGAGCACGATATGAGATGTGGAGAGATGGACTAGGAGCTTGTTTGGATGTCAGAATCTGGCAGCCCGTCAATGCTAAATCTCCATCTTTTTCAGATAAAGTAAATCACCTCATAAAGGAGACTGTTATACCTAAGAAATTTGGTTGGAGAAGAACAAACCAACTTATAAATTCTCTTAAACTCCCTTCCTTCATCCCTTTAAATGGAAATGCTCTCTCATCAACCCTAATGATCTGGATAGTGAGTCCCAACATCCAAATAAGCCATAAAGTGAAGGTTAGCATGGCAAGTACATGCATCGTTGGCATCATACTGGCATACAGCACTAGCACGATGCTGGATGTATGCTTGTACTAGGAACACCCTGCAGTATCTGCCTACCAGTGACACTACATCACATGCTATGTCAATGCCAAACTGAAGAGCACAGCATTGACAAATGACTTTTAAATCCTCGCTGTACGAGGCTAAGGGACTGCCTGGTGAGCAGATTGCTAATCCGTTGATAGCTTATGTGGCAGTTGTCGCCATCTCAAAAAGATGAGAATAATAATAGTCAGACTGGTGGTGGAAGGTTGCCAAGCTCTCGCGATTGCTTATTTTCGAGACAATATTATATTCCATTGGAAAATGGATTTAGCTTATCCCTACATTTTAGGGATTTCGGAGCGGCAAGGTCCCTCAATCAGGAAAAAAAAGCTTGCTTCATCGTGTTAAGCTATTCCATCTCTTAACTGTAAAGAGAACATTCTATGAATAACCTCTTCCGGCATCCAAACAGCCCGTAAATCTTAATGTAGGCTGATTGCCATAGAAAATTTGTTTGTGTTGCCAAAGCGACCTCATTACTCCATCACACACATCCTTAATCTAAAACACCACCTTTCTTAAAGATCAAACAATTACAACAAAACACACTATATATCAAGGGTTTAAGTGTTGGCACTGAGCCCTGTAATTGTTTTGTTGCAGAACAGTACAGTAGGGATGGACAGACAGTATCAACAAAAAAAAGGGTAAATGGAGTGCAACTTGTACAATTGGTGAGGATTTTCCAGTACACAAGCAATAGATACCAGTATGGTCAGAATGGACCGAGATAGTTAGTATAAACAAGAACAAAAGGCAGCCAATGTGCAACAGCCGATCAGCATGGTTGTTAGGACACAACCAATACAGACCAACATAGACGGGATGGACTGGTTCAAGCAAGAGCTAGTGTCCTGCACCCATATAGCTACCATTTTTCTATCAGAATAATACTTTACCAGTAGGTATTGTACCAAACTGACAGTATTTAAAAAAAAAAAAATCCTTATTATACATGCATTCGAAGTTGATAAAAACCATATGTAGATTCTCTTATCGCTAAAAATCTCTAACTGGTTACTAGAATAGGGATGGAGCATCCATGGTTGACTTCTTGACAATAGGGTTACAAGAATCAATCCACAACTATTGTTGTCATCTTTCAACCAAAGACTAAAGTACTGATTGTAATGCCCATCAAATCAAAGGTTGGCATGGTGTGGACATGCAATGCTGAGATTTAATGGTCAGTTTCCCAACCATGTGTGAAGGCTTGTGGCAACTAAAACCGGTCCTTGCAAAAGCATGCAGAACTAACACTCGCATGGGCCAATATGGACCAACACGCATACCTTGTACCATGCTGAAACAAGCACAATACGATGCCCTATTCCATGACTTCAACATCAATTTTCAATCACCCTTACTAATAACTTTATATTTTACCCTTATGTCCCATAGGAATTCATCCAACTCTGTAAATCACCTTTGTTCTTATCAATACTCTTATATTTTCCTTTTTTCAAGTTTTCACTAAATAAAGCAAGTCCATCAAGTATTGAGCATAATTCTACCTAACTCTCTGGTATCCCAAATTTCCTTCCCATTTGGCAGCAATTTTAATGCTTGCTACTTCAATAATATGATAGAAAGACAGTGCATATATGGTTCCCCTAGCACAATCCTATAGATGACCTTTTCATGGTTTCTAAAGAACGAAGACTATTTTACCACCTTTAATAAATCTCACTCTCTTACCAAAAGCATATTGTTTTACTCCATGGGCAAAATTTGATATACTAGGAAATCAATGCACATGGTGTGCATGTGCCTTCAACAATAAAATTGTCACTAAATTAAGAAAGAAAAAAAAGAGTAGTATTGCTATGTCTTTCTAAGATTCCTCTTATTTAAAGAGCAAAAACTCTACAACTATAGATTTATATGCAACAATGATATATCTTCTACTGGATTGCGCTTAAAAAGTATGCCAAACAAAATAAACAAAATATAGATATTAAGTAAAAACCATTCCAAAGAGCTACCAAGATATACTGAAACTAATGGAAAATCAGAATAATCAAAGAGTAAAAGGCTCAATTACTTTAAATCTTCTATTTTTGATATCTCTTGACAGCTGGCATGGTCAGACGGTAGGCATTTAATGATTTCAATTTTCCACAGCTGTCCAACATATAACAATAATTATTATAATTGTTTTGAAGACAGGATCAATTAAATGACAGCTAAAGTTGGGGTATATATGTAAACATCCAAGCCATTTAGCAGATTTTGGTGCTGTACAGGGTATTCCAATCCCCTCACACATTAAGACATGTCTCCAGTGTACCTTACCAACCTCTGTGTGGATTTTCTTTTCTAAGCATAACCTACCAAACTAGCAACCATAACCTGCACACCTAGCCTCACTAACTTTTCCATGTTCTTTCAATGGTTTCAGTGTCAACTTGCACGTCATATGTTGGGGTAGTAAAGACACCTGGCATGGATCCACACGCATCTTTTTAAATTTTCCTTTTAATATCTATGAAAAAAAAGGTTTCCAAATTTTCTTTTACCTTTTTTTATGTTTTGGCATGATTAATAGAAATTTTCTTTTGTTCTGTCACTTATGAAACCCCAGAAAGTTCTACTTAAAAAAATATAAAATTAAAGGCAAAAGAAGAAAAGAAAGACAAAAAAATATAAAGGTTGATATTAATTAAAGATATCAAAAACAGTCAGAACATTGCCACTTAAATGTGGTTGAATGATGAGAAAATTTATATATGAAAATTAATATCTGATTCATTTAAAAACCATGAAATTTAATAATACAAACACAAAAGGAGCCTGTTAAAAACAAGAAACATGCTTATGTACATACAGATTCAAAGCCAGAAAATGATGATAAAACAACAATACCTTTTCTTTAGCTCGTGGTGTCCCTGACTGTGATAATGCTACTAATGGTGGCACAGCACCTTGTTGAAGAACTCGAGTACAAAATCTATTGCTATTTTGACAGAGCTGAAGCAAAGCTGCAGCAGCATTTTCTTTTCCTCTTGCAGATCCCAATTCAACAACCTCCACAAGGGGAAGGATCCCATCCGAACGACCAATTGCTGTCCTGCCTTCTTGGATAGTAGCTAGGTTAGCCAAAACAGCCACAGCCTTATCAACCATACCGGCAGCTGGGTCCATCAGCTCCACTAAGTGATTCACGGCCCCAGCCTGCACTATACGAGCCTTGTTCTCATGAAATGTCGATAGATTAAACAATGCAGTTGTAGCATCTTTCTTTCCTCGAGGAGTCCCATTTCCTAATAATTCAACCAGAGGTCTGATTGCGCCCGATCGTCCAATCATTACCTTGTTTTCTCCAATTACTGAAAGGCTAAATAAGGTTGCAGCTGAGTTCTCTCTTGCTTCAGTGTTCCCTGTCTCAAGCACATGAATAAGAGGATCAATGGCACCAGCATTTGCAATGGCAATCTTGTTGTTGTCATTGAGCGATAAGTTCAGAAGTGCAGTTACAGCATTCTCCTGAGTCTTAGGATCCGTCGAATGAAGCAGATCAACTAACAAGCTTATAGCTTCACAGTTTGCAATGACAACTCTATTTTCCATATTGCGTTTAGCAAGAAGACGCAGCTCTGCTGTAGCAGATCTCTGCACATCAACTGAATCAATTTTCAAATCCTCAATCAGCTTACGAACTTCAGTCTCAACACCTGAGAGGTCAGGCCTGGAATCCATAGATGGAGATGATATGATCCTAGGGACGGATGACCATCGAAAAATGGTTTGGCTTCTAAAAAGAGCCTCATCCAACCTTGGAGGGAATTCAGGTTCTCTCTGAGGAGCAGAGGAAGCTGGAGTTTCTCGTGTAACTTCTCCTGAGGCATCACTGCTGTAATGTGTAAGATCACCGGAAACTTGTGACACCACATTTGCATCTCCAGTATCTTGATGATAATCATTATCTGAAACAGAAGTGCAGGCAGAGACACTTCGGTTATGGCCCTGTAACTGCTCATCAACTACAAGGGATTGAGCATCCTGTTTTGGTTGGTTGGCAGTTTGGCCACCAAAATCACCATGTCTCTCTCCCGAGCTAGACTCTTTCACTTCAGTCGTCACTAACGATAATCTTGCAATATTTGCGTCACACCTGTTTTCAATTTGCAAAGATGATGCCACAGGTGGGGTACTGTGCTGTGGAGACAAAGGCTTCTCATGCAAATAATTTCCCTGGAGGTCTCCATTGGACAAATGTGAATCCTTATGTGAACTCACCATACACCTGTTAGATTCTGGTGATCTTGGATGGTTAGCCCTTGGAGAATGACCAGAATGAGGACCATTGCAATCATTAGAACTTGAATCTATGGGGCTAAGAGAAGACAAAGAGAGATTCATCTTCATGGATTTCATGGGATCTGGAAGCTTGATGTCATTTGACTCACACCAGTTGGCAATTAATAACTTGACAGTGTAGTTGGGAATCAAATTAGTGTTCCCAAGTGTTTGATGTGTCTTGGGACAAACATTGAAACCTTGATCAAGCCATTTTCTAATAAAAGCCCGCTCATATGTCAGGCCAGAATCCACAATCACCGGGTCGGACATCAGTTCTAGGGAAAGCGGGCAGCAAAAATTAGCAGGAATAGGTACCCCGTTAATGCTGTGCAAACGTTTTATTTTAAGCAGGCACTCATGCATACTAGTGATAAGTGCAATCATATGATCAATCTCTTCCACTTCTATATGGTTTTCACCACGGCCAGCCTTCACTTTAAGCTTCTCAAGGGCAGCAGCCTCCATCAGCAATTCTTGATTAGATGACAAGCTCAGAGAGTTCGAAATTTTATGTAAAAGCTCAGGCCCAAGAATAACTTTCTCCCTCTGATCTCTTATGGCCTCTTTAATGACATCAGATATCCGTTCATAATGCATGTGCTGAATTTTCTGTACATAATGCTGAAATGGTTTGTCCGAAAAAACCTCAATCAGAGTATAACGGAGATAAATATATCATGAGATGGAAGAATGAAAAGCAGGTCAAGCTTCACATGTGCTTCATTACCTCGATAGATGTTGACATATTATTAATTTTTACAAATGGAAGCAAAGAATTAAGTCGTCGGCATACTTCAATGGAATATTTCCAGATATTTGTTATTATGGATTCAATTTGCAAAACCTGGGAAAAGCAATTCAAATTCCAGTTAGAAAATAATAGCGTGAATGATTCTTTAAGAACTACCACAGCAACATGCTCATTCCCTACTTGATCACATGTATGTCATTGAACTTAACACAAGAAAGCCATAGTTAGATAGTGAAGCATCACTACTGGATGAAAAGAAGGGTACTAATATTACCAATCAATTAACTGAAGATCAGAAATCAGTTGTAGAGAAAACTATATAATTGTTGCACTTAAAAAATGCACTCTCTCTATGAAACACCAACAAGGAAAAAGAATGAGCATGTAATCATCACGTCATAATGACCTTAGAAGTAGTAACTATGTTTACATTAGCTTAAGAGGTGCTTCTCATGTTTTAATATTTTTTAAGTAATAATGAAAGACTTCAAAAGTTACTCTATAATGATTTAACAAACATTATCAAGTTCCACACTCTGCCAGCTCAAGTTTAAATAGCTTACTCTCCAATTGCAGAGATTAGATATACAATCCAATAATGTTTTCTTTCCTGTAAGTTAAAACTGCTATATAGCAAGTTATAATGCTATCAATTCTTTGTCTCAGGACATGAGGATGCTCATAAATAGTGAATCCTAAATTAACCAACTAAATCATTCGCATCTCCAACCTTGCTGCAGACCTGCTATCACAGTTATCAAGGCTAGAATTGATATGAATCAACTAAAACCTGAGGGCAGAATCTGGCTAAAATTTCACTCTGCAACCTAGGAGAAAATATTTCCAGTTCAATGCAGACAACCATAACATTAGATGAATCAGTTGTGGACAAAAGCAACTAAGAGATCAACATATTTTGTAACATAGAACTTACTTTCCATGATAAGAAAAACATGGAAAAAAGAAAAGATTCAAAAATTTATTTGTATAACATAATTTTTTATAATAGAAGCAAACAAGAAAGGCTAAGTTTCCAAAATAAGGTCAATGTAACATACAAAATAAACTTTACTGGTCATTGGGTGCCAGCACCCAACAAGTTCCCTAGCTTCATTGACAAAACCATCAAGTTCTTTCAACAACTGAATCAGGTTCCCATCTGATGATATCTCAGAAGCAACAGCTTGATCAAGCACAGGTTTCAAAAGCTCCAAGATTTCATCAATTTTTGGGCAGTATCTTTGAACCAACTCAGATTTTATAGTGTTGCTAGATGACAAAAGATCAAAGCATCTGATGCTATTGAGCAATGTCTTGAGCAATGATATCTCCATTATACCTGTTGCAAAAACAGAAGCATGAGTATATGACTATTTAACTCGTAATTGTAACTCTGCCTTGAACAAGACAGGTGCTTCCAGCTCCCGGAAATTCATACAAAATGACATCAGCTACGCAACATTTGAACAGTTTAGTATATCAAAAGAAGCTTATTAGGTTTTGTAACTCGTGATGTGACATGGATTATGCTACTCACAAGAGACTGAATAGTGAAATGAATCTGTGGCAAATGATCAAGAATGGCTTTAAAATGTACAAGCAAAAGTCCCACAAAATCGATCGTTGTATATGTTTGATTTCATCAACCTAAATGGTAAAAGTAGCATCTAATGAATCCATATAAAATGATATTATAAACATTAATATTGTACCAGATAGTGTACTTATTACCATTCTCTTTACATTCATATTGCTGACCCAAAGATTGATTTAAAGATTGATTTTGATGATCACAAAACCTTGAAGTATAATTACTAATATTTGTG
>JAOXJJ010000819.1:12514417-12537609 GCA_025769935.1 Phoenix roebelenii
GCTGCGTCCAGTCGGCCGTGACAACTCCCTGATTCCGACCTCGTCTCCTACGGCAAAGCATTAATTCACCTGATCGTTCACCAATTCATGCGACGTGCTCAGTTGTACGACAACCTCGCCCCATCACATCACAGGTAACCCAGCGTTCCTCTATAAAAGGAGAACTCCTCTATTTAGAGGGGGCTGGAAGACAAAAAACTCTGGATACACATTGTTTCTCCTCATATATACTTGCTCTTCCTCTGACTTAGGCACCGGAGGGCCGGCGCCGAAAAACCTGGCCACCGACTTTTTTGCAGGTTCACCGAAGGATGCCGTCCGCCGACGGACCGACGCCCGCTAGTGTTCGCCAGAGCTTCTTCTTCTCGGTTGACCGGTCGCCTTCGGGTCCAATTTCCAGCAACATGGGGCAAAGCTCTTGACAGCATGGAAAAGTCTCTCCTATATGAGATATGTGCTGGGGGTTGGATGCATCATCCTGAAAGAAGATTCGGCCTCATTGAGCGTCAATGGGAGAAGGGGCGGTCGGAGATAAAGCACCCTCTTCTCGGTGGCATGAGACAGATGCTATGGAAGTGCCGCATTATTTAAGGGAGGCACATTCTTGAGAAGGCGAACCAAGCTGTTGATTAGGTTGCCTCGTTTATGGTCCATAATTCTGGAGAATTCTACTGAGCCAACCGACCGCTGCTCCTGCATTTTGCTGCTGGTGATGGAAGTGGGTGTGCTCGCGTGAGAGCAGCGTAGCAGCCGATGTAACAAAAAAAAGAGACCTCGGTGACGGCGGCGAGGGAGCTGCCGGCGACGATGGGGAGGACGGACAGCCCGACGTGGTGGGGGTAGAAGCGGCCGACTCGTTTCCTTCCGATGAGGTCGACTCGTTTCCTTTCCCTCTCCTCTACCTCCTCTTCCCCGACAACTTCTTCTTCCTCTCGTTCCATCGAGAAAACTATCGGTGGAACAAAACCTTGTTTAACAGAGAGAGCCTTGATCGAACGATGCCGATCCAGTGCTCTCACGGTCGAAGACGCGCTCGATTCGTTCAACGCCGCGGTGGCTGCCGATCCCAAGCCTTCCATCTACGCCATCAATCTCCTCCTCGATGCTATCGCCGGAATGAAGCACTACCCAATCGTGATCTCTCTGTGCAACAAGCTAAATGTTTTATCAGGAATCCAGCCAAATGTCCGCACTTATAGCATCGTGATCAACTCGTGCTGCCGAATGAGCTTTGTGGACCTGGGCTTCGGCTTCTTAGGAGGTCTCCTGAAACGTGGCCTCTCTCCCAAGACCGCTATCTTCAACTCTCTCATCAGTGGCCTAGGCACCGAGAAAAGAATCGGGCAGGCAGCCATGCTGTTCGATAAAATGTCTCTGATGGGATGCCAGCCGAACGTGGTCTCATACAATGCTCTCATCAAGGGGCTCTGCAATACCGGAAGTACTGCTTTGGCATTGGAGCTGCATCAGAAAATGGCTCTGCTGGGAGATAGTTGCAAGCCTAACGTAATAACATACAACACTATTGTCCACCACCTTTCCAAAGAGGGACACGTGAGCGATGCATGCAAACTGCTCGAGGAAATGAGCCGTGTAGGTGTTAAACCGGATGTTCGCAGTTACAATAGCATTATTTATGGACATTCCACTTTAGGCCACTGGATGCAGGCTGTTGGTATTTTCAAGGAGATGATGGATCGAGGCTTTTCACCAGATGTGGTGACATTCAGCGTGCTGATGGATTCACTTTCCAAGCATGGGAAGACTGCAGAAGCCCATAAATTATTAGATTTGATGAAGGAAAGAGGTGAAAAACCAGACGTTATCTCGTATACTATATTGGTGCAAGGATATTGTCAAGAGGGCTGTCTCGCTAATGCCAGGGATGTCTTCGATTCCATGTTGGTTGAGGGTCCTGCTCCTAACAGTCACACTTACTCTGTCTTGATTAATGGCTTTGTCAAGAATCAAAAAATGGATGAGGCCATGGACCTATTTGAGAAAATGCAACGGGAAGGAGTAAAGCCTGATATTGTTACCTATAGTACTATACTGGATGGACTATGTCACCTTGGAAAGATGGAGGATGTTCGAGGCCTCCTTGATGAAATGATGAGTCGAGGAATACATCCAGATGTGGTCACTTATAGCTCTATAATGTGTGCATTTTGTAGATTAGGCAAGTGGAAAGAAGCTTATCAGTTGCTTTATGAAATGACAGAGCAACAAATTAATCCTAATGTCGTGACATTCAATGTATTGATCGATGCCATTTGTAAAGAAGGAATGGTTCCAGAGGCACATGAATTACTGGAAGTGATGATCTGTAAAGGTATGGAGCCTAATGTAGTGACTTATAATACACTAATGGATGGTTACTCTATGGTAGGACAACTAAATGATGCGGTGAGAGTTCGTGATTTAATGGTTTCAAAAGGGCATGAACCCGATGCTTTTACATACAATATATTAATCAATAGCTATTGCAAAAGTGGGAGGATTGATGAGGCTTTGAGTCTCTTTAATGCAATGCCTCATAAGGGAGTGCAGCCTACAGTCGTTACATACAACACCGTGTTAACTGGATTGTATCGAGTGGGTAGAGTTGCTGATGCAGAAAAATTGCGTGACAAGATGCTTGCTGCTGGGATATGCCCTGATCTTCGCACATATAATATGATCTTGGACGGGCTTTGCAAAAACCAATGTATTGATGAAGCTGTGAAGCTATTTCAAGATACATTATCTTCTAATGTTAACCTCGACGTTGTCTGTTTCAATACCCTGATTGATGGTTTGGTCAAAGCTGGAAGGTTCGAAGCAGCCAAAAATATCTTTGATACTATCCATACCAAAGATTTGAAGCCAAATGTTATTACTTTGAACATAATGGTAAATGGCCTCATCAAGGAAGGGTTGTTTGATGAAGCCAATAACTTGCTCTTGCATATGGAGAAGTCTGGTTGTCCTGCAGATTCTACCACATTCAATACCATTATTCGTGGTTTGCTGGAGAAAGAGGAGATGGAAAGGGCAATAGATATGATTAGGAAAATGAAGGAGAAAAGCTTTTCTTTCGAGGCATCAACTGCTTCGCAGATATTTAATTTGTTCTCAGAGGATGGGCAATATCATGAATATCTGAAGTTGCTTCCAGATTTTTCTCAGCATTGTGCAAAGTGATGGGAGCAGCATATGCATTGAATTTGGCTTTTGATGATCTTATGTTCACATAAGCATTTGGCGTCCTCTATTTTTAGCCTGGGCCTTATTCTGTCATGTTGAATATATACTTATGCTCCAAATGGGAACTTATCCTCTAAGAGTTCTTTCAACAGATTGAAGAGAGATATCTGGGAACAAGGTCTTGTTGTCGGTGGTCTCCTCCTGTGGAGGTCAGTGAACTAAGAAGGTAATGGTGACAGGGATCCGGGACCGTTTCAGCCAACTTGTCAAGGCTTCCAATGAGGGAAAGCTTGATGTCAGCAGAATGATCATGCCTGTTGTCAGGCAGCATAAGTGATGGGGCTTCACGTCATCTAAAGATGATACCAGAGTTGTAGTCACTGCTAAGAGAGATGAACAAATCCGGCTATTACAAGACCAAACAGAATCCTGAAAGGAATTTGCAGCCCTTCAGCCATAGAATGCAACTCACAAGTGCACCTAGTGTGGCTAAGTAATAGCATCTGTAATCCTGGTTCGCAGCATTGTTTGGACCATAGTTTGGTTTTTAAACGCCTTCACAATTATCTTAATATCCTTGGGAATTAGGTATTCAATTAAACTTTATAGAGTTTTGCAGAATTTTGTTGTGTTTGCAGTTTGGAAGAAACTATATTTTAATCTAGTCATGCTTTGTTCTTCAAATATCCTGAAAACTATGTTTCCTGCATGTAAACATACTATGTGTGACTAGGATGGGTACTTTGATTGGAGTTGGAAAAACGATTTGAGAGTATCAAAGATGGTTAAGATTTTTTTTTGCTGAAAATAAAGTTAAAAAGGACCCCAGATAATAGCACATTTTGGTGACAAGTGTGACAGGAAGAAACCTGAGAAGGCAGCATCGATGAGAGAACTAACGTGATAAAGTTTTAGATATTGTGATTTCAGGTTCTAAGCTCCAAACTTGAAACCACGATGATTCAAGATTCAGGTTGGACTCAAGATTGCGAGGCTTCAAGTTGTAAGTTTTCAGTTTCAGAATCTTGAAAGTTTCGAGAACTGAAAAATGAGATTCCAGAATATTCAAATTTTCCTGTAAGATTACATATAGCTAATGCAACTTTATCATACTATATCTATATTATATTTTCACAAATATTTGCTATGATATTTTACTAAGGGACCAAAGAAAGGATTAAAAGATTAGTGATGATTAAAACATTTAAGATATGTGGGTGGCATTACAATAAATGAAGTTTGAAATGCCACACAACTGGGGAGACAGTAGGGTTTCCCCATTTTTTGTTCTGCTCTAGAGTCCCCAAGCTTGTGAAGTCATGGAGCCTAGATTGAATTGACTAACTTCATCTACTACTTCATTAAGCACTTCTCAATGGTTTTTAATAATAATTAGGAATTATTAGCTTAAGGCCCTTTTGGTATTTGATTTGTGTTGGATTCAGCACGTACAAATCCTATTAAAAGAGGAAGTAGTGGGAAGGGAGCAAAGTGGTTTCAAGAGTCACTCAACACCCAACTTCTAGGGCCTTCGCCTCTGGAAGTGGGAGCCCCTTGCCCTACTTCTCGTCTCCGATTGTCCTGTCTCCAGTTGGGCCATCTCAACGGTGTTCGGAAGGTTTTAGGATCCGGCGAACATACGCGGAGGAGAAATCTCCGCTTCCTTTGTCTATCCAATCTCGCTTTGAGATTCATACCAATGGAAGAATGGTGGTGTGATTAAGGCTGCAAATGAATCGAGTTGACCATGATTCGACACAACCTGATCTGTTTAGACCTGATCCAACCTATTTTTGGAGGACTTGTGGGGTCGAGTCGGATCCTAAAATTGAGCCCGTTCCATTTTCCGGGTCGGGTATGGATTTACTGTTTATACCCGATTCAACATTTTGAATTTAGGCAATTTTGGATTTTCAATCTTACAGCCCAACCCGACCCGAATCTATAAAATTATTTGGGTCCGCGGGTTGCACCTGTGAGGTGCAAACACAAGTTCTGATGCCATAGACGGGATGACCCGAATTGGACCTGAATTTTTTGGTTGGATTCGGGTTATACACGGACCTGACTCGACCCGAATGCCTATTGGGTCAAAAATTGTAGCGGTGGATCCAACCTGATCCTTCTTGATCTTCTATCGGGTCAGGTCTGGGTCCAAAATTAGGACCCAAATAAGAAACCGAATTAGGTCGGGGTCACTCATGATCCGACCCGACCCATTTGCACCCCTAGGCGCGATATGAGATGCGTACCGGGGGTGATCCAAATGTTGTTTCTTGTTAAAAAAAGTAAATTCTTTTTTGCCTAAAAGATACAATCATGATCCAACATCTCCAAATCAATGGTATCTTTGTCTATTTTCTCACTCCGTCCATGGTGTTAGAGCCCAGATAGATAATTGGGCCACGTTGCAATGAAAATTAAACTTTCATGGTTAATTGAAGCTTTTGGAAAAATTGGGAGCTAAGTATTTAATATTTATGCCCCAAAGCTGTAGATATGTCTTTTAATTTACTCTAAAAGCATTGATATTTTTACATAGCACAGATAAGGATGTGGATGAGAGCAGCACGGAGTAGCTTATGACAGATGTCAATGATTAATCTTTCTCAAAAAGATAAGATTAAAAAAAAAAAAAAGAAGAAGTAGAGAGGGAGAGGGAGAGATTTTAGATGATGTGGAAATAAAGGGGCTCTTGAAACTTTGGAGAAAAGGTCTCTCCTAATTAGAAACATACTTGGAATGCACGAGGAGGAGGAATGGCATCGTTTCCTTGCCCTATCTTCTACCTCCTCTTCCCCAACAACTTCTTCTTCCTCCCGTCCCATCAAGAAAACTACCGGTGGAACGAAACCACCTTTTTTAACAGAGAGAGCCTTGGTCGAGCGATGCCGATCCAATGCTCTCACGGTCGAAGACGCGCTCGATTTGTTCAACGCCGCGGTGGTTGCCGTTCCCAAGCCCTCCATCTACGCCATCAACCTCCTCCTCGGTGCTATCGCCAGAATGAAGCACTACTCGGTCGTGATCTCTCTCTGCAACAAGCTAAATCTTTTATCAGGAATCCAGCCAAATATCTGCACTTATAGCATCGTGATCAGCTCATGCTGCCGAATGAACTCCGTCGACCTGGGCTTCAGCGTCTTAGGAGGCCTCCTCAAACGTGGCCTCTCTCCCAGAACCACTATGCTCAACCATCTCATCAACGGTCTCTGCTGCGATAAAAGGGTCCGGGGGGCAGCCATGCTGTTCGATAAAATGCCTCTGATGGGATGCCAGCCGAACGTCGTCTCATGCAGTGCTCTCATCAAGGGACTCTGCAATACTGGAAGTACCGCTTTGGCACTGGAGCTGCACCAGAAGATGGCTATGCTGGGAGATGCTTGCAAGCCTAACATATTCACGTACAACACTATTATCCACCACCTTTGCAAAGAGGGACGTGTGAGGGATGCATGCAAACTGCTCGAGGAAATGAGTCGTGCGGGTGTTAAACAGGACGTTCGCACTTACAACAGCGTTATTTATGGACATTCCGCTTTAGGCCACTGGAAGCAGGCTGTTGGTATTTTCAAGGAGATGGTGGATCAAGGCTTTTCACCGGATGTGGTGACATTCAGCATGCTGATGGGTGCACTTTCCAAGCATGGGAGGACTGCAGAAGCGCATAAATTATTAGATTTGATGAAGGAAAGAGGTGAACAACCTGATGTAATCTCGTATACTATATTGGTGCAAGGATACTGTCAAGAAGGCCATCTCGCTGATGCTAGGGAAGTCTTCAATTCCATGTTGGTTAAAGGTCCTGCTCCTAACAGTCATACTTACTCGGTTTTGATTAATGGATTTGTCAAGAATCAGAAAATGGATGAGGCTGTCGAGCTATTCAACAAAATGCAGCGAGGAGTAGAGCCTGATATCGTTACCTATAATACTGTGCTGGATGGGCTATGCCACCTTGGGAGAGTGGAGGATGTTCGAGTCCTCCTTGATGAAATGATGCATCAGGGAATACATCCAAATGTTGTCACTTATAGCTCAATATTGTGTGCATTTTGTAGATTAGGGAAGTGGAAAGAAGCTCATCAGTTGCTTCATGAAATGACAGTGCAGCAAATTCATCCTGACGTCGTGACATTCAATGTATTGATCGATGCCATTTGTAAAGAAGGAATGGTTCGAGAGGCACATGGATTATTGGAAGAGATGATCTGTAGGGGCATGGAGCCTAATGTAGTAACTTATAATACACTAATGGATGGTTACTGTATGGTAGGACAACTAAGCGATGCAGTGAGAGTTTGTGATTTAATGGTTTTGAAAGGCCATGAACCCAATGCTTTTTCATACAATATATTAATTGACAGCTATTGCAAAAGTGGGAGGATTGATGAGGCTTTGAGTCTCTTTAATGGAATGCCTCATAAAGGAGTGCAGCATACAGTCATTACATACAATACCATGTTAGCTGGATTATATCGAGTTGGTAGAGTTGCTGATGCAGAAAACTTGCGCGCCAAGATGCTTGCTGCTGGGATATGCCCTAATCTTCGCACATACAACATAATCTTGGATGGGCTTTGCAAAAACCAATATATTGATGAAGCTATGAAGCTGTTTCAAGATGCATTATCTTCTAATGTTAATCTCGACATTGTCTGCTTTAATTCCATGATTGATGGTTTGGTCAAAGCTGAAAGGTTCAAAGCAGCCAAAAATATCTTCAATACTATTCATGTCAAGGATTTGAAACCAGATGTTATTACTTTCAACATAATGGTAAATGGCCTCATGAAGGAAGGGTTGTTTGACGAAGCCAATAACTTGCTCGTGCATATGGAGAAGTCCGGCTGTCCTGCAAATTCTACCACATTCAATACCATTATTCATGGTTTGCTGGAGAAAGAGGAGATAGAGATGGCAATAAATATGATTAGGAAAATGAAAGAGAAAGGCTTTTCTCTTGTGGCATCAACTGCTTCTCAGATATTTAATTTGTTTTCGAAGGACGGGCAATATCATGAATATCTGAAGTTGCTTCCAGATTTTTATCAGGATGGTACAAAGTGATGAGAGCAACATATACATTGAATTGGGCTTTTGATGATTGTATTTTCACATACACATTGCTTGTGCTCCATTTTCAGCCTCGGCCTTCCTCCGTCGCATTCAGGTTATACTGATCCCCTCAATGAGAATGTAAACCTCTAGTTGTTCTTTCAACATATTGAAGGGATATTTCTGGGAACAAGTTCTTGATGTCAGTGGGCTCCTCCAGTGGAGGTTTAAGTGAACTAAGAAGGTAATTGTGATAGGGATCAGGGATTTTGTCAAACGACTTCTCAAGGCTGCAAAGAGGGGAAGCTTCATGTCAGCAGAATGATCATGCCTGTCGTCAGGCAGCATAAGTTACAGGGTTCTACATCATCTAAAGATGATACCGGATTTGTAGTGACTGCTCAGTGAGATATGAACAATTCCTGCTATTACAAAACCAAATGGAATTCAATTAAAAATAAATCTGCCAACAGTTAATTTCATTTATTTTTTTAAAATAAAAAACTTCCATAAAAAAAGCTGATTATTCTCTTATAAGAAGCTTATAGAGGACAGCTGATTGTTACAATCAACAGACAGTTATATGTACAAGTATGATGTAATTGTGTGAGTTAGTCCTTATTTGATAATATTTTTTTTCTCTTTTGTCCATGTTGTTGACTTCAATTTGCAGTTCATGACTCATTTATACAACTGTCAAAAATCCTAGGTTATTTAGTGTTGAAAACTCGGCAAACCTAACCTTCTTATTAATTTGCTTAGCAGCCATTATTAGTAAGGGTGCAAATGAGCCTAGCAACTCAGGAGCTGCTCGAGCTTGAGTACGAGTCCAAGCTCAACTCAGTACGAGTCCAAGCTCAACTCAACTCATCTATTACCAAGCTCAAGTTGAGGTTGAATAGCTCGAAAAGTTTTTCGAGTCGAGCTCGAGCAGCAAGATATTCAACTTGAAGACTCGCAAGCTTAGTCGAAGATATGTATTTTTAATAATATTATATTTTTATTTATAATATATAATATTAATTTAATATTTTAAAATATATTGTTTATATTTTTTAGTCTGATCTAACTTTTAGCTTTTAATTATATTTTTTTAGTTATAACCAAGGCTTAAACTCGAGGTAGAGTATGATTTGGTAGATATTTGAGTCGATCTCAAATATTGCTTCTTTTTTTATCGAGAAGCTTGGATATTACGACTCGATGGATCTTGAGTCAAGTTTCGAGCCTAAGTTTTTTAAATCGAGCCTCCAAATACTTGACTCAGCTTGATTGTGCCCCTGATCATGGGTAACAAGGATTCATTTTTAGTCTCTAGCTCATCACCTTAATTGATTTCTAGAATCCACTTCCCACAAACTGATTCTCCTTTATATATTGTTAAATTTACTAATTATCAGTTATATCCTGTATAATATGCCCTCTTTCTTGCCAAAACTCTATTAACGTGTCCTCTCATTCCCACTATTATATCAGCCCATTCCCACTATTATATCAGCCCTCTGTTGGCATTGACCTAGCTTGTTCATCTTAAATAGAGATTATCAATGGCCGGGCCTCGGGTCTAAACTCTATTCATTTTTAATTGGGCTGCAGGCCGGCCTATGTAAAATTCATTTTGTATACCCAAGTCAGGTCCATGAGCAGCTTTAATATTAAGATAACCTCATCTATGCCTATATTTATATTTAATGATGGGTAAGAAATATTGAATTATATTATTTATATTTAACTGGAATTTGTGCGGAAGTACAAATCGTATCCATTCTTTTTTTGAATGACCCATTGGAGTATTTGCCCAGAAACTTTTCACTGTCAAAACATGAGGCTGTAATTCTTATTAACAAGCACTGAATATTCCAAAAACAAAAAACAATAGTTATATGCTTGAATTTATCCTATCAAATTGACAAATGAATCATCTTTTATTGTTATTCTCTCTGCTCTTTATATACTAGGATGGGAGGGAAAAAAAAAAAAAAACAGGCCAAGAAAAGAAATGTAAAAGAGATGTGGCAGGACGGAGCCATTCAATTATTTAGGCTGTTTTCTTCTTGGCAACAGCTTTGTTTTCCTTCCTTTCCATCGCCGTGGCCTGGGAATACAAGAATGTCCCGAGCATCGCAAACGCCGAGCCGAGAGCATTCAGCGGCCGGATCGGATTCCTGAAGACAAGCACCGACGCCACGACGACGACCACCCGCTTCATGGTATTCCCGACCGAGAACGTCAGCGGGCCGATCTTGTGAAGCGCTCGGTAAGACGTCTGGTTGTGGAGGTGGTAGAAAACCCCGGAGAGGAGCAGCCACCCGCAGAACGTCCACGGCGTGGGCACCGCGGCGAGCGCCAGCCGGACGCCACCCGCCCACCGGGATCCCTCGACGAGGACGGCGACGGGGAGGAGGTAAAGGAGGGAGATGATGGCGATCCAGCCGTAGAGATCGAGGCCGCTGACGTGAGGGAAATCGTAGAGGCTGTGCTTGGAGTAGATGCCGCAGAGGACGAAGCCGACGTTGGAGATGAGGGCGGTCCAGAGGCCGCAGGGGTCGAAGGAGACCTCGGTGGCGGCGGCGAGGGAGCAGCCGGCGACGATGGGGAGGACGGAGAGCCAGACGTGGAGGGGGTAGAAGCGGCCGTGGAAGGCGGAGAGGACGACGGAGAAGACAGGCTCGGAGGTCCTGGTGACGTGGGCGAAGGAGACGGCGACCTTGGAGAAGGTGACGCAGGCGGAGACGTGGCCGACGGCGTGGAAGAGGGCGGGGCCGAGGAGGGCGGCGAGGAACTTCTTGGAGACTCGGGGGAAGGGCCGGAGTCGGGAGGCCCAGAGGAAGCCCATGCAGAGGGAGGCCACAAGCAGCTGGAAGGAGGCGAGCAGCCAGGGGTAGGGGAAGAGGTCGAGCACCTTCTTGTTGTAGATGTTGAAGACTACGTTCTGGAAGTACCACAGGCCGAACACCAAGGCCAGGTGCAAGGCACTGGTTCTGGACTTGGATTCATTCATCTCCGGTATGATTCTGGTACAGCTGGAATCTTCTTCCTCGTCCTCGTCGTCATCATCCTTACCTTCATTTGCTTCATGTTGATCTGGAATGGAGTCTTCTCCATCTTTCAACTCTTTCAAATCTTCTCCATCTGCTGCTGCTGCTGCTGCTGCTGCTCTGGGTCTCTGGAGGAGGACAGAGGAGGGCAGAAGGGTGAGAGTTTGGGGACAAATGAGAGTGGTGTTATGGGATTTGCGGATGGGGGCTTGGATTTTGGTGTGGCTTAGGAGAGCAGGTGATGAAAAGCCCAGCGGTGTGTGCAACGAAAGCATGCTTTTTGCTTCCCTTTAGCCTGCTAATATTTTGGCTTAATTCCTCTTCGATCTGAAGGCTTGAAAGCGAAGAGACAGGGAGAAGGGAGTTTTATAAGTATCGTTCGATACCGTGAGACTTTTTTTTTTTTTTTTTTTGATGATCATGATGATGCTGTGAGAATAATAGATGAGAGGGGGAATATAACGAGCGATAGCATGTGCTTGCGATGCGGCATGTGAAGTGGGTGGGTCTTCTCTCTGTCCTGTTCGAGTCGCTCGTTCTGCGTGGCATCCGACGCGGGCCGGACATGGACACATCTTGACGGACGGATGAATTACTCTCCATCTGGACCGTCCTTTGATGGACCTCTCGTTTCAGTACACGTGCAACCCGTAGAATACATATATGTACATATGTACATATACGTACATATTTATTTATTTATAAAAACAGCCTTTCATATAACTCCGTCGATGTCTAGACAAGTTAAGAGAGAGTAAAGAGTAAAAAAAAGGAAGAATGTCCAAATGATCTTTTCGGAATGCCGGGCAACAAAGAAGACGACTCAGTATGCAGCACAATTCGCCTCTCAAAACATATATAGTGTCTGAAAAGAGCTCAGCTCCTATACCAGCTTGGACCTAGTAGCATATAACCTTCGCTATATCATTGAATAATTGTACTCCCCGTGGCAAAAAAAAATAAGACATTTGTAATCATAAATAGCAAATCCATAACGCAAAAAAAGAATTGTTTATTTAATTAAAAAAACAGTATAGAAATTTGAATATGCAAATATGATTTTGTTGAGATAATCAATCAAAGTGTTATAATTTTAATGAGTTAATAATTATATTACAACAACTACAGTCTAAATGTCTGTATTGTGTTTATTTATCTAGTTAGTAGATCAGATCAACTAGCTATCATATTCTCTGTTTCTTCTGTATCTATATCATTAGATGACAACCTTTAGAAGCATCATATTTTTATGAACTATTGATGCCTTGACCATCTTTTATTTCATGCATTTATTCTGGTCAATCATAGAAAGGTGTGATTATGACCACTTTATCATGCATAGAACGAAAACAAAAGAAAATTAAACTATTTAAGGACATGCATGCACTCTAAAAAATTATTAAATAACGGTCATTAATTCTCTGCCCCCCCCCCCCCCCAAAAAAAAAAAAAAAAAAAACAATTTCCGAGACTTGACAATTGCAGAACAACATAAGCCGAATGCAGTCCATGATTAGACCAGATCTCAGTACAATGAAGGTGAGTTGAGGAAAAAAAAAGCAAACAACAAAAAACATTAGATAAATCATTTACTAGAACCTGCAATTTGAAACCACTTCATATCATTCATTTTTGCACCCGCATATTAAAGCCTAACAATACAAGTTGCATGGTGACCAGGCTGAAGAGGTGTGTGCCAAAGCTGATTCCATTTAAGATGTTTGATGTCCAACAACTCTATGTACAAAACATCCTTCAACCATTTCTATCAGCTTTAGAATCAGCTGAGGAGAGAAGATGGTCAAAGAGAGAGGTCCTCGATCTTGCAAACCCCTTGAATTTTGAATGCTAGAAATCACCTAATATCGTCAATGTGATGGTCTAGATCATGTGAATCCATCGTTTCCAATAGGGTCATGGCTCCACCCATTGGAATTCCTAAATTCACCTTTTTAATTGATAGCAGCGTTGCCTTTATAGATGTGCTAGAGATTACAACTCTATAACCATATCATGATCCTGCAACATGCATTCCATCTGATGCTCCTATCTGATTATAAGGTATCCTCACATATCATAACCGGACAGTGCAACATCCATAATAGTATGCAATACTAATTTACGTTCATGATCTTATATCTTTCCAATAATATCCTTCAAAACTTGTTTACCACTGTCTCAACAAAAAGAATCAATATGAGATATCACACTAAACGTAATTTCATCAACAAAGGAAACAATTACTGCATAAAATAGGAAGAGAAGGTAATGAGCTCTATAAAGTAAGCAACAGTCTGTTCTGGATACTTGTGCCTCTGTTTGGTCATTGACATGGCATTTTATTTTTTGAAAAAAAATATATTCGACAAGGCAATTAATTGGTTTCAACCTGCATCAGTGGCATGTGTTTTAACTCGCAAAGGCCATGTCGAGGGTTCAAAAATAAAATTATCCTTCAGCTGTCAAAATCTAGGTATATTTAAAAATAATATATCCTTGCTAATATAATTTTTGAGACTATATCAAAACAGTAAGGGAAATATTAAACACTTTTCTAGAAACCTTTTTCTCAAGGCAAGCCTCTTTCTTTCTGTAAGCTGCCATAAGCCAAGGCTTTGAGGTGATTTAGTAGAGGGTTGGCATTAGGTTTACAGTTGGCTGCAAGAAGCATACTTTGGGGGAAAAAAAAGACTGGCTGCCCAGAAGAGCTTATTGTACATAGATGAGAAAAGTTTGTTTATTTTAGGTTAGCATCTCATATAACATCATTTTATGAACACAATATTATGTAAACTTAGGGAGGTTTATGTTGCACTCGTTTCATCTTTTTATTTTCTCTCTGTCTCTAGTTTGAAAACATTTGGGACACCATGACATGTTGAATGGAATGATAGATATTCTGTCAAAAGTAGGAGGAAAACGTATAAGCCGTTAGACTTAAGAGAATAAAAAGCAAATGATATAAACACCTGCTAATGCACGCCGCATATCACCAAAACGCACAGTAGTCCAAACTCCACGTTCTATCCTATGCTGAGCGGCCTTGGCAGAAGCTATCTCTAAAGCACTGCAAGCCCAAGTTACAATACCAATAGTCAAGTCAACTACTAAACAAATTGTAATATCTCAAGAAACACATTAAAACCTCCTGTAGAAGATAAACGCTGACCTCACATTGCTATCTGACTTTGAGTTCCTTTCCCCTTCAATGCTTGATCCATAAATGTGATTTGCAGCATGCGCTGCTCTCAAAAATAAACTGCTAGAATGATCATACTGGAATGGCCAGAAAGCATCTTTTAGATTCCTTAGTACCTGCAAAGAGTAATAAATTGAAATAAATGGATCAGAAGTTTCTCATGCCCAATTTAAGAAGTCTATCCTGAGAAAAAGTTGATACTAACTTGGCTGAATCAATACATGGAGAATGAAACATGTTGCTTGAAACAGACATCCAAATGCATATATATGTAAAAGTTTAAATGAGAAAGACCTTATTAGTTTGTTCCAACTCTTAAGTACTAATGCTGGAGAATGAAAAATCCAAAATCCCATCAAGTTCTTGCCAAGCAGTATGTTGGGCCTGCAAACTAATTCACCTATTTGCTACCAAAAATAAGGTAAAATCAAGCATCTATATTTTGTTATCACTGTTAACAATCTACAGTGTAAGGGGGCTAATAGAATACTTTGCTGACTGTGGAGAACCACAATGAGTGATTGAATCTACCAATTCCTCTCCAAAGCTCTCATGAAGTTCCAGAAAAACATGTTATTTGACAAACTAAAGTCGGAAATATGCAGTAATGCAAATCAATTGCAATCATGTATATACACCTTGTTGAGATAGATCTCATCAACCTCCGGTAAATTAAAAATGAGACAATTTCTTATGGTCCACCCTTAGATAATTATCAACCTTTACTGGTCGTCAATTTACTCAACTTTGTTAATAAGTACAACTTGTCAGCCAATCTTTTGCCAACTCATTGTCGAAGTCTAGAATGAGTTGGTCCAGTTTCTCAATTCTTTATGACACTTCTAGAGTTCACCAATTTCTATATTCAGATGATCACCTTTCCTCCAATAGCAATATTAACAGGAAAATAATATTACCGAGGTGTTATGGCGCCGTATTCTTCATTTTGTTTGATGCCGGATATTCCTCTTTCCAGCAAACAAAAAAAGTTAAATACCTCAATCTCTTGAGATGAGGCAGAGCAACTGTCATCCCATGAAGCACAACTCATTATGTACATGTACCCTCAAGGTGATATGGGGATCACTAATTACATATCTACTCTCCCTACTTTATGATTGTGGAACATCATGATTGATTGCTCCCAGCTGTGTCTCTACACTGGCTAATCCCCTGGTTGCTATATCTTCCCTCTGTAGAAACTTTTATAGAAGAGACTTATACTGTTGAAGAAAATCAGAACTGTCATTCTATGGTTTATGATAAACTATAATCTTGTGAAGGTTTTTTTTGTTCAGTTGAGGCAAAAATAAACTTTAATATTTAATTAATTTTTAACAATTAACTACTAAAAACAATAAATAAATTATTAACAATTACTGGACAAAACTGGGTTAGTAAAAGGTAACAATGACTGTAATGGTATAAATAAAGCACGTGATTTGAACTAATTATTAATACAAGAATTATAAATATGTTATTTTCAACTATAAATTCCTAGTGCCAATAATTCTCCATATATCATGTAAATTAGTGTACTATATCACGTCAGTACAATGCATCATTATCAAATACAGAATGATAAACTCACCTCTACAAGGAGTGACTTTGATGTCATAATATGAGGTTGATCTGACATTTTACTTTTCTGTTTCTGATATCCCCTAGGAAGACCAACAAAGTCATGGGGAACGTAGATCTCTGCATCAAAATCCAGAAAGCCGCATATCCTTAGCAATTTCAACATTTCTGAGTATATAAGTGACAGCATAATTGCAGATCCTGATCGACATGTCAAAACCTGGTCATAGTATAGAAAGAGAGTAAAAGAGATGTCTCATCAAAAAAATAATAATTCTAATATTGCAAAATAACACAAATTAAGATGAGAAGAACATACTGAATGGAGATATAAAGCCTTTGCATCAGACGTGATATCCACCCTGCGAAACCCCTGACAAAATGAGAGAACTAGCATTAGTTCCCTATAACAAGAAATAAAACAATATGCTGTAAATGTCAAATGTTCAATACTGATTGAATTCCCAAAATATAAATTGCCTCACTCAAATAAGCTGAGCAACCATAAGGTTGAATTAAAATAACTTCACGGAACACCCATCTATAAATTAAACGCAACAGTAGCGAAACCAGAAAAAAGAAAGCACACTTAGCATGATGTTGAAGTGTCATGTCAAGCAATAAGTTATGAACATGAGAACCCTAGAGGCCATAAAAATATTGTTCGAAACATGCAACACAGCTGCACAAGTAGACAGCCGAAATACTACATAAAGCCTGTATAATAGTGCTCATAAAATGGATCTTGAAATTGCGTTAGAAAAGGCAAGTGAATTTCAAGTCAGGGTAGTCTTACCCCAACCATGGTTAATATTACTTGCACCAAAGTTTTCAAATAGCCCAGCCCACTCTAGGTGATCCCATGCGATTGTTCTTTATACAAACCTACTCAATTAGTCTTCAGTTCAACAGCATCGACAATTTTTCTTAAATATCAGTACATTAGCATTTATATAAGTGTAAAGCATTAAAAACACTTTCAAGATATCAGTGGGCTTCTGCCTTGATGCCCAATTTACCTCTTGTGCTGCTCTATCATATGATAAATACAAGTTGATAAAACTCATATGTAGATATGTTGTCTTTAAGTCTAACCATTTCATTCCATCGATTGCCTTACCAAGAAGATATAGCCTATTGATATAAATGCAGTTGGTTTTCCGATATTATTTTTATTTTTCTTAATTTTTGTTGTCCATTTTGCCGTAAATTTTCATCCCCGGTCTCAACAATTTATTTCACTACAAGTGTTACTTGTCTGCACATCACCTTTATTTTCATATAACAGCAGTACAATACCTCTGCTCCAGTCAATCTTCTCTTGTTAATTTCCGAATTCTCACGAGATAACTAGATCAACAAGTTTTCTCCCAACAAATGTTTTTTAACTCAATTTAAGTGGTATAAGAAATACTTTAGGGATATTAATTTCCATGCTTATGTATTATGTATGTGTGTAAATGAGAGGGGCAGCCCAATAAACCTGTACACGCTGAGCAACTATTGATAATTGTGGTTGATTTCATCCATCAAACCCATAAAGCTCTTCTGCTTCTCCGATTTCGTGGAATTCGATTGCAGTATCACATCTCCAAACTAGAGGGGCAACACTAAAATGCAAACAGAGCAAGCATCTCTAACTTGAATTAAACCGATCAAAACCTTTACAACTTCCCTGAACCCTTCTTTAGTTTCAGAGCATCAGGGATGCATACCTTGTGAACATAGAAGTATCTTTCCAAATTCCCAAAGAAAACCTCCGGCGCCGCATTGGAGGGGGGCAAGTAAAGTGAGCAGAAGCCCATGGAGAGATCATCGAGCCGGCCGATAAACGCATCGACGGGGAGCGGAACCGACGAGTGCGAGACGAGAGAATCATCCTCCGCCGCAATATGAAGCGCCGCCTTGGCAAGATCAGCCCCTCTGCTGATGGTGATGCTCGTCTCCGAGTCGATCCCGGACAGCTTTCCCACCTGCTGGCAGAAGCTCTCCCTCGCAGCCTGATTCTCTCACAATTTCCCAATTCAGCCACCATGAACCAACGAACTAACAAAAAAAAGAAAAGAAAAGAAAAAACTCAACCGAAAACAGGAGTGTGTATGATTTTGGAGGAGGTCGTCTCTCACCCTGGCGAGCCGGGTGTCGATGCCGGCGGTGTCGAGGGAGTCGTGGAGGACGACACGGGGGAGGCCGGCCGCGGCGACGGCGGCCTCGGCGGCCTCGGCGCGGGGGAAGCGGCAGAGGACGAGTTTTTTTCTTTGAGAGGAGAAAGAGAGGCGGAGTTTGAGAGGGGAGGACGAGGTCAGGGGAGAGCAGCTCATGGTTGGAGCTCACAACACAAGAACGAGGAAATCCTACCGGTTTAGAAGCAGTGAAGGTACGTCGGAGAGCCGGTATATAATAATCTCCGACGGTCTTCCTTTCTTTATTTTTTTTTTTCTTCTTTTGACCGAGGTAACAACTGATGGCTCAACTTCTGCAAGCGAACTGCATCCACCTCAAATAAAAAAAAATCGGCTACTGTAGTCGAGTGAATTTGAAGGCGACGTACTGCAAGGGACGGGCAGCTTTTCCCCTACGACATCCAAAGGCTCGTCGGGCTGTGACTCCTTCCATGCCATTTATATTTGTCAGAAAATAAATAATATAACTGGCTGGATGATATTCTTTGCGGCGCGTTATTCTGATAGATTTTTTTAAATAAATTAAATAAATATTTTTTTATTATATTTTTTTTTTTAATTTTGTTGATAGTACTCATAGCCCTGTTATGTCACGCGTGACAGTGTATATACATAAAAAAAAAAAAAAAAACTCTGCAATGCGAACCGGAAATGTGAAGGATAAGAACTGCAGCAGAGATGGCGGCATTCTTGCCATTGCATCATATTTGGATCTTTGTGTTTTTGGATTCTGTTTTTATTTTATGACAATGGCGTGGGCGTTAAGTGGAACGTGGTGTCCTTGGAATGAAGCTGGCTTTGATTGGAACGGACAGCAGAACTTTGTTCAAAAAGCAAGCAATAATAAGGGGAAAAAAGATGAAGAGAAACAACATGATTTAAGTTTTATTAGAAGCCAGCTTTTATTTATTTATAAAGGACTAGTAATTGATTCAAACTTTGGCATATTATTTCTTTTCACACTAATAACTAATAACTAATAATATGTGCCTTTTCAGCTAAAGGTAATGCACATGCACATATACACCTACTCATCCAAATGAACTCATGAAACATATGAAAATTAAAAGATCGGTCGGGACCTTTTGAAATACAAGGAAAGCAAAGAGCAGACACAATGATAATTTTCTTTTTTTTTTTTTTACTTTTTCTGCATCAATGTGCCCTTTTGTTCTAAAATTTCCTATAACATCAAATATTCTTTATTTTTTTTAAAAAAAATAGTTCTCTTTGTTACCATAAATGTTGGCAAAGTGGAGCACTGCTAAATTCAAACTCTTACCTCAAGATCAATTACTACCGCAAAACTTGCTCTTGGAGTGTTGATTTATGGTTCTAGGCATCATTTAAGTGTTTATATTCTCTTATTACTTTTTATTTTATAAATCTAATTTATGATTTGATTTGGTAAATTACAAAAACAATACTTATTAAACTACACCCAGAATCTAAGATTGTAATGAAAATCCAATTTGCATGGTACCATGAGACTTCTACGACAGCAATATATTAGCAAAACATTATTTTCCTTGAAATTCTTGATTTTTTTTTTTTTTTTGCCTTTGTTGAGTGTTGTATAAAAGAATTTTTTCCTTCAAATTATAGAAGAATGAGAATTGGAGAGAAAGCTTTGGCTTGCCTGATATCTACATTGTTGGTGATGGAGATAACAATGCCAAGCTTGAATAAGGAATGGAGAACCAAGGAATGAGGTGTCAATAATATCTACCCAACATTCCCCCCACTAGATATCTCATATGATGTTGTTGGTCCAACGAGCCAGGCAATTGGATGCATGGAGTCAAAACATCAATTTCAAATGTCTACACACGCACTAAAGAACTCTGGTATTTTATCTAATAGAGATAAGAGAGAATCATGACAAGATGTTAAAGTAGAATCTGAAAATGAGACTATTAGCGAACTTGTCATCGCATCGCTAATCCTTAGCTAGAGGAGACAATTCAAATGTTTAATTTTAAATAAGATCGAACTAAAAGCTATTATCCAAATGTTTAATTTTAAATAAGATCGCTACTATTCTAGATCGAGAATTTTCAAACAAACAAGCTATTCATGAGTAGCCTACAGTCAACTTGAAATTCAACATGCTCAATTACTGAAACAAGACAAACTAAAGCTAGTCATGGCTCACTTAGGCTACACTCGATTAAATTTATCTAGAATTAATTTTATATATTATAATTTTAAAACTATATAATATTTTAATATAGTAATAAAAAATAGTGTTGTATGGATGAAAGTTTTGAAAGATCTTAAAAATCTTACTAGGCCTTTGGAGCAATCACCTATGGCAGCCTGAGTTCAACTTGACTTTAAAAAAAAAAAGAAAAAAAAAAGAAAAAAAAAAGATAGTGTTGGAGATTGAGGGTAAAACCTTGCTCCATCATATGATATGGATCATATCAAGATGTTGACCCACAAGCTCCAAAACAGCCACATTTTAAGGTCTTAACCAATCTGTTCTAAATATCTAGCCTAACAATCCAAAAACAAGCTAACGGCTAAGCCACTCAAAATTGGTCGACGTAGACACTTGCTTGGACGATACGATGGTCGCAACTAGCAGAAAATTCATGGAACCAGTGACTGCCTTTTGAGTGTCCAAGGGAAATCAAATGCTCTAAATAAATGGTGTACGATTGGCCGCTGAGCTGGGAACACTAGGAAGCTTATCTCCACCTTATCCAGTGGAATTTAGCCATGTTTTAATCTTCAGAAACAAATTAATTTACAGTGTAAAACACTTGTCGGAGTATTTCAAAAATTATAAGCCTATCCTTTGTTTTCTTCTCTATACTTTCTTTAGTCCCACATTAGAAAAGGTGAAACTCAAATAGTTTTTATATAGTCTTCAACCCTTTTATCTTGGTGAAACAAAAAAAGTAAGAAGCCCACGCGCTTACGAGCCCAGTTGAAGCCCAAGGCAATTTGATAGATCCAATTCAAAAACGTATTAACCGGGCGCATCGCGCTCGATCATCACGCGCAAGGAGGGAGCCCCCCTGCGGGAGTTAGGCCTGGCTTATTTTTGGTAATCATCGTGTTCTTTTAAACACCTCTCTTTGCACTCTTCTCTGTGTTTTTCCCTTATATGTTTGTGAGCGAATCTAGATTGTTCACTTGTCACCGCGAGTGTACACTTGGAGTAACTGATTGTTGTACCCTAAAGGATAAGCCGCCATTACCTGCTACATCGAGATTTATTCTCCGAGGGGCGAGATCTATTCTTAAGAACAGTGATAATACGTCTCAACTGACGCGATGAGTTTTCTTTCCTCTTTTACTAACAGCACTTACATCAATCTCTAGGGGAGAAGATTATGGCAACTAATTAGTTGCTGGAAAACTTCATGAAACCTTTTCTTTCTTATTCTGGGTTTTATAAAATTTTGTTAAGAAGGGCTTTTCGACCAACTACATAGCCAGATTTTGATCAGTGCCTGTCCAAATGCTTAAGAATAAGAGGGGCAGAAACTTAGCATATGTAGTCCAGAAAAAAAATCCCAGCAGAAAAGAAGCCTAATATATATCACACTCTCTTGTTCTTGGTCGTTTTTCTTCACACAATTCTTGGATGTTATTTACAACATTTTTCTAAAAAACAGATGCACCAATTATACTTGTAACCATTAAGGTTTAGTCTCCTCATCTTTGCTGGCTGCTGAGAATAGTGAGGTTAAGTTGCTTGTGCGCAGTGCATGAGTTGTACTTCAGGTTGCATTTGTCCACCGTGAGATGAATACTTGCTGCATCTGAAGGTAGGCGTGATATGCACAATAACATCCATGCTGTCGATAAAAATCTAATACATCTCTGTAATGGATGTTCAGGTTATACCAAGCTTTATACGCATGAATGCCAATATTCATATGTTCCGCCATCATTAAGATCCATTGCTTAATGTGTAATAAAAATTTGGCTATTGAAATATTCCATGTATTATAATTTGTTACATCGTCGTATTGCATTTTAAAAATTGTTGAAGAAAAAGAAAACTTGAGCCTTGCATATGATATGGGCCAACGTGACATTGGTCTTAATAAATAATAATGGAGCTTCTGGAGTCTTAGCTCTTGCAAATTTCTCCTGCCTTATTAATGATAGAATTTTTTTGCACGAGAATCATTAAGTTTATGAGTTAACATGCAAAAGAAATTTAGCTATTCAAGTTTTTCAAGAGAAAAAATATACTCCAGGCACTGTACAGTTATATACTAGTTTGTTAAAATTATCCTTTTTTTCCCTTATAATCTTTTGATAAATTTTCTCCTCTTAATTTGCTATTATTCTGATATTTAGCATGCTTTTCAAATATTCACACTTAAGTTGAATGGTTCGATGATGTAGCACAAGTGCAGAGGAAGAGGAGAAGGAGGAAGAACAAGGAAGGGAGAAGGAAGAAAATGTTATAGAGACGCAGGAAGAAAAGAAGGGGAGGAGGAGGAAGAAGAAGAACAAGAAGGAAGCTAGGATTTTTTCATTCAATCATCAATTGCCTCATACATGAGAAGGGTGGTCTTTATATAGACCTTACATATTGACCCAATTATATAAACCCAATTGACCGGTCTAATGACAAAATAACGGACCAAATTGACTTGACTAAAACAAAAACAAAAATAAATAATGCAATAAAAAAAATGACTCGGACTCAAATGGACCCAATTCGGGTCTGACTCAATCCGGGGGCTAAGGATCATCTGGACGAAGGGTTCTGATGTTCCCATCAACTCCTCTCGGATGGAAAAAACTCGACCCCGTCGAGTACAGATCTAGCCGGCTGTCGTACTGCTCCAAAAGATCGGGGTCAAGGCGCTGCAACTGGGCTCTGGAAATCCACGTCACGTCAGACTTTGGTCGACCTTTCCACCGAACAAGATAACGTTGGTAACCACCGTTCCTGGTTGAAATAACCTGCTCATC
>JAOXJJ010000819.1:12539694-12555005 GCA_025769935.1 Phoenix roebelenii
TAATTAAAAAAATAAAATACATACATTATATTATATTTTAAAAATTAAATTAATATTATAATATATATTAATAATATTTTACATGTATATATATATATATATTTTCGTATGAGTTGCATATTTTGCCACTCAAGCATAGTGACGGTTGAGCCAAGCCGAGCTTGAAACTAAGTTGAACTCTTGTAAGCTACTTGAATCATTTACGTTTTTAGGAAAAATTGAAGTTAATATTTGTCAGTAGCCATATCATTGCTTCACAGCCTATATTTCAAAAAATTGCACCTATATCATGTTAGCGATGCACCATAGAAACAAACCGTGGCGAGATGAGCGGGCAACAATTTGAGACGAGCCCATCATAAATAGGGTCCATAGAAATAAGAAGAGATGATTGATGTGGTGCACCGCCACGTGATGCATGCGGTGTAGAGTATAATTTTTTCTTTACTATTTGTACATTTTGTCATTTCTCATTAAGCTCCATACCCAAGTGAGGTTGCATAAAAATGAGCCCCTCACGGGACAATGTCACACAGTTGTTAATGTTAATAAGTTGTTTGGTTACTAATTAAGCTGAGCTTCTTGTCTTTTTATAAGTTTGCCTGATGGATTGCATCATAGCTTGACAAAGTTTAATCATCTATTGTGATAATAATGATTCATTGGGTTCAACTTTGAATAACCACATTTGTCGAGCATCTTAATTAAAAAAAAAAATTACATACATATCCTTCTAAATATTAAAATTTACATAAATATCTTTCAAAATTGATATTTGTATACATATTCTCATCAAACATTTGTTTTATATGTATAACTTTTCTTTTCTTTTTGCATATATACTCATGCCATCTAATGCCATTAAGAAGTTAACAGTATAAAATTAAAATGACAAAAATACCTTTTTACAGATAAACAAGCAAAGAAAAATGTTTATAAGAATATATATGCAAATAGCAATTTTGAAGGGTATTCATATAATTTCATATATTTGGAAGAATATACACGAAAAAAATTCTTAAATTTTTGCATAAATACTTTTCTAAATATTTAAATTTGCATGAATGCCCTCCAAATTAATATATACAACATGCCCTCACAAAATACTATTTTATATAAATATTTTTGATATAGCTATTCAACTAACATGATTAGCCAAAATCATATTTACTTAAATTAGAAATTAATTAAAATTATGAAAGTATCTTATTATTCCTAAAGTGGATAATAGATTAACAGGTCTCACTGAAAACTAATATCTCCTTTTGTTATCTTAATTATCGAATCAATTTTTTTCTTAAGCAATATTTTTATGAAAAATATTGAGGAGCAAGTACTAAACAAATCTCAGTGTAAAACAGGCTGAAATAGAAAAAAAATAAAATTAAAATTTTTTGCACATAAACCCTTTTAAACATGTGAAATTGCATGAATACCCTCACAAAGTGTTATTTGCATATATATTCTTATAAATATATTTTTTTTGCATATTTGCCTATTAAGAGTAGTTCAGTTATTTTTAATTTTAAAACTCTAATTTTTTAACGGCGTTAGATGGTGTCGGCTATACAAAAAAAAAAAAATGAAAGGTATACACGCAAATGAGTATTTTATAAGGGTATACATTCTAATATCAATTTTAAAAAGGTATTTATGCAAATTTTAATATTTAGAAGAATATGTACACAAAAAACCTTTATTTAAAAATTAGTAGCCCTGGCTTTTCACATCTTTTCTTATCACCTTCATGCTGCTATAGCTCTTTTTTCCTGACTTTTCTTGCACCTTTCATCACAAATTGTATCTGATATCGGTAAGTCTTTTGATTTTTCTCATTTTAAACTTCTTCCTAGTTTTACTGCACATCCATATATCTAGATATTCTTGTTAGATCCACTTCAAGAATTGGCAAAAATGATTAGTCCATACATATTGCAAAAAAGGTTAATTATGACGACCAATCAACTCAAACCTAAACCATTTAAGAAATTGATTTTTTCTCAATTGATATTGCCTGTTGTTCAATGAAACAGACACTAGCATCATATTCTACCATCATCAAATTGTCATAGGAATCACCAATTAAACGACAAAGACCATGTAATCACCATAATTACTTGGATAAATCTGTCTCTGAACATATGTACATGTGATATTGCATATCCAGATATTAAAATTCTCTAAATTTGATTATCTACACTTCCTTAAGCAATATGAAACTCAAGCTAGTTTTGTGGAGATGCTTTTCCGACGTGCATTAGCCAAGTTGTTCATCTTGGTTTTGGCAGAGATGGCATTTCTTCCGGCTATCGGAGTAGCAGGCCATGCACCTGAATTCACTGCCATGTCTTTCAAGTGTCGGAGTCCCTCAAGAATCTGAACTGCGGCCGACATTCTTGGACGATCGTTCGGATTAGGGCTAATACATTGTAAAGCCAGGGAGGCTACTTTGCGTGCCCCTTTGATCGAGTACTGACCACCAAATTTGGGGTCTATAATACAGCGTAATTTTCGACTGCTCGTCAAGTAGGGTTTAGCCCAATTTACCAGCTTTTCTTCGCTTTTTGATCTATTTTTATCCATGGCCCTCCTTCCAGTTAACAGCTCCAACAACACCACACCGTAGCTATAGACATCACTCTTGGTTGTCAAGTGTCCTGTACTAAGTCATGTAAAATAATCTCCATAAAATAATCTAAGAACATTAAAAAATATTTGTTTACATATGAATTGACTCAAAATTTGCTTCATTTTTTTTCTTTTTATAAGTAGATTGTTCAGTGGATTTGATCGGTCAGAAAAACCGACTGATATAACCTAAGCACAATCAAAAACCCTAGTCAACATTTGGGGGCACTTCTACTATTGATGAAAGCACCAAAACTCAGTTAATTTGAGTTCACAAGTGATTAATGGCCCCTAACCTCTATTTCTCGGATCACTATGTCCTATCTAATTATGTCAATTCACCTGCTCTCATTCCATACAACTTAGGAAAAGTTTATGTTATAGTCTGTAAAAAGTACTAGTATTTTTTTTAAGTACTTTTCAAACTTGGCAGTTGCTACCAGAGCTGATTAGAAGATAGTTCTTATGACAATCCAAAGCAAAGTTGAATCCCTGAAACTAATTCTAGATGACTTTTCTCAGCAAAAAAATAAAAAAAAATCAGAACACTTGGGAGATTTTTCTCTTAGCAGACATGTTCTTTCCATAAATGAGGAACTATTTATCAGTTCTTAACAACAGTAAGTTTTTACCTGTCATGACGTATTCTGGTGCAGCGTAGCCATGAGTGCCCATTACTCTGGTTGTTACATGCGTGTCCTCGCCCTCTGGACCCATCTTGGCAAGTCCAAAATCAGAGAGCTTAGCAGTAAAATCCTAAATCACATGACCAAAATTAATTAGCTAAACCCATATAGAAGTGTGAAAACAAACAACTTAGATCGCTAGAATTATGGTTGATCCATAGAAGCTAATCATGGAGGTTCATAATTGATCAAAAAGAAGATGCTCAGTGCGAGTTACAGACAGAATCCAATAGGATGTTAGAGGTCTTGAAGTCGCGATAGATCACAGGCTTCTCCGAACCATGCAGGAAGGCGAGACCCTTGGCGGCGCCGATAGCAATCTTCAGCCTTGTTCCCCATGACAGCGTCGCTGATATCCCTATGATCAGAAAATACAAGCAACTCCAATCTCTGGTCATCAGAGAAAAAATTATGCAGTGTACATGCAAACAGGTACAACCAATGATATTCCTATAATCAAAAAAGACCAGCAACTCCAACTTCTAATCATCGAAAAAGTACAAAAATATACATGAATAAAGATATTAATCATTTTCAAATGATCTTAGCCATGTTAAAATTATTGTGCTTGCAAGGTTCATTGATATGCATCCATTTCAACTTTGTTAATCCCATGAATTTATATGTGTCATTAAATACTAGTGGTAAACTAAGAGTCTAGATGGAGTCAATGATGAGTCATTGAAGTGCTGTAAATAATGAAGCCAAAGAGTTAACAAAGTTTCCTAGAGTTGATTATTTTGAAAATTCTGATTGGTATGAAAGATCTTTAGAAAAGCTGGTCGCTCGTTCAAATAGTGTGCTAAGTGTGTCCAAATCGGTTCTATTATAATCTTGCTTGTTTGAGTGCTCATTCCTTCTCTAACTTGTTCTTCTTTCTATTTTTATTTGATCATTCTTGTATGATAATGGACATGAAGTCTATAATGTCTAGCTATGCTTTGAGAGTGATCATACTCTTCAAATTATAAACTTTTATATTAATACAAAATTTGGGCCTAATCGTACCATTACCGCATACAAATTCATAGGCCTAATATCACATGCCAAGCTTTGCATACCACATACCAATTAACAGGCCTAATGTCACATGCCAAGCTTGGATAGGCATTAAAATGGTGCCCAATCATGTGTTACTGATGGAAGAAGGTAGGGAGGGCTTACTCTTGAACAGATGGTTTTCGAGGCTGCCACGGGGCATGAATTCATACACGAGGAGGCGTTCCTCATCCTCGCAGCAGTAGCCAATGAGTTTCACCAGGTGTGGGTGCCTGAATTGTCCCAGGAATATCACCTCGGTCTGTTTACAAGAAGATAGCAGAATGCCAGAAAGAATGGTAAAGCAGTAAGGTCCTTGTGTGTAGCTGTAGACCCTAGGTTAAGGAACCTTGTAAGTGTCTCTATATTGAGAATACATTAACATTGGCATCTGTGAGAATAACTTTTTCACCTTAGGATGCTGATAATTCACATTTTATTGTTTCATATTAGAGTTAGCATGATATGCAGGTGATGCCAAGTTAAACTCTTTTTTCACTAATATATGTCTAAATGCAGGACAGAACAAGTGCATTTAAGAAAAAAATATTGTTTTTATTAGGTCTATAGTTAAAAAATTGATTCAGAAAATTTATTCAATCAACAATGATTTGGATCCCCATAATTTTTTGTTATTCATTATTATTTTAATTATAATAATGAATAATGACCATTATAAACTGCTATTTTAAACATCAGTAATATGAATTGGGGGGACTTGTTAAATACTGAATGTCATATATAACTATTGCAACGAGGGTTCATTATAATGGGATAATGATAACAATCGAACTTTGCACTGTTCATTATTCACTAAGTAATTGTGGAACTAATGTGTAAGACTGGATTTTAAAAAAATATCTTTTGATCCAATGAAAACTAAAAATTTTATGGAATAATTAGTATAATAGTTATATGATAGACATTAGCATAATCTTTGATTTAGGTGGACATTATTTTGATTCCCTTTATGTGTATGTGAAGTATGTTTGCAAAACTAAAATGATAGACAACAAATCACTTGGCTACTATTCTAGATATCATTCTCCCTGCAATTAGTAATGAGGGATAGGAAAATAGAATTTTTGGAGTGAGAAAGATGTGAGTTGTGAGGGACATTATTAGCATAATCCAGCCTTTAACTAATTTTTTTTGCGAACAAAAAAAGTTATTTTCTATAATTGACATTCTTAAGCATTGTAGAAAAGAAATTATGAGAATCATGGCAAAATAACATAATTCTAAAAATTAAAATTCATGGATTATCATATAATTTTTATATTTATACCTCCATATATTCAAAAATAATAATAATAATAATAATATAAAAAATCTACTATAAATATTGGACAAATCAAATTATGACCACTATCAAATGTTCATATATATGACAAAATCAAGAACTGCTGTTTTAATGTTATATGTTGTTAACAAAATAAACTTGTTATAAGTTATCATATGCCATTTAAATGACTATTTAAATTGTTTAGATGTATACAAAAAATGGACTGCTATTTTTTGAATAGCTCACATGGGAAACACATGCGAAAATACTACAATTTCCACTTGGTCTCATTGTTGGAATGTTATTGAGACCTATAATGGCCCAAGCCCAGCCTTCATAATATGAGCTCGTGAGTTGTGACTTCTTCAATATTGCATATGCAACAATGATAGGGGTGGTAATCGAGTCAGGTTGGATCAGATACAGTTTGGATTGAATGTAGGTTAGATCAAAAATTCGTGAATCGGAATCCGACCTATTTATTAATAGGTCAAAAATTCATACCTGAATCTGACATGTTTATTAAATAGGTAATCCGACCAATGCCGCATATCTATTTATTAAATAGGTCAAGTCGGATTAAACAAGTTTAGTAGATTTTTAACGGATTAAACAGGTTTAAATCGGCTAAACAAGTTAAGTGGATTAGATTAAACAGGATAAAATTAGGTTAAGCAGTTTTAAATAAGTTAAACATATCTTAAACATGTTAAATGGATCAGGTTATAGTCCGACCGAATTATTAAATGGATCAAAATGGGTTAAACGGGTCAAAAATCTAAATCCGAACCTAACTCCTTTAATAAATAGGTCTACATGGGTTGACGCGTTTCTGAACCAAACTAATTTATGTCAAATCCTAATCTACTTAAAATAGATCGTTTGCAGATCGGATTGACAGATCGAACTATAAATTGCCACCCATAGCCATCTTTTATTTATTTAATATATATACATATATTGTGAGAAAGTGGGACTATCTTTTATGAACCAACCCAAAGCTCAATTTCACAAGAACCAATTACTTGTTTGAATAATGGTGCCCTCACACTCCTAGCACTGAGATTAGGCTTATATCAAAAAAAAGTCATTCACCTATGCTAAGAAGCAATATAAAGCAGTCCTACAGATGGCTAGCAGCAAAAGAAATAAAGAATGAAAAGAAGAAAGATGCGTCACCAGCCATTCTCTGTGCCCCTGGCGCCCCTCCATGTCCAATAGCTTGACCGCGACGGCCTGAGCCTTGAGTCCCGGCCGCATCCTATCATCGACATACCCCTTGTGCACCGTGCCAAATCCTCCCTCCCCGAGCAGGTAATTGCTCGAGAAGTCATGGGTTATCTTCCTCAGCTCGCTAAGCTGGAACGCATGCAACCCCGCCCCGAACGAGTGCGCCAACTCCTCGTTGAATCGAGCCGACGACGCACCGCTGAGGTCCGAGGACGAGAGGCGGCGGAACGAGGCGAGCTCCGCTACCTTCTTCTTCGAGAACTGCGACCGCGACGGCCGGCACCGGCTCAGGTTCCCGAGGACGACGTGGTCCTCGACGGTGCAGCACTTGGCAGCGGCGAAGGGCCTCCATGGTCTTGGCATGATCGGATTGCCAAGGACGAAGATGGAATGGAGAGGATAGTGGAGAAGTTGGAGACTTGGAGAAAGGAGGAGAAGAGAGGGTTGGGTTGGGGGCTTGCATGGTGGCATGACACTAATATTAAGGGCTGGCAATTCCATCACTCTTTCTAACTACTCCAACCACTCCTCCAACGGATCGATCATTCTTTTATTTACTTTTGCCATGCTTGCATTCCTGCTTGCGTAATTAATTGTTATATATATATATATAGAGAGAGAGAGAGAGAGAGAGAGAGAGAGAGAGACCAAATCTGATCCAAATTGGCTCTGATTATAAGATTTAAACTTGGATCCAACACATCACTTGCCGAGCCTGTTGAGTCTCCTCTTTCACATGCGAGCTACAGTTTTTAATGAGAGACCGAAAATTCTAACCTAATTTTTGCATGTCAAGGCAGGTCCATCTTAGCTAGGTCCAACGTAATCGAAAATTGAATCTAGTTTTGGGATACCTGCCTGACCCATATATGTCAGCTTTGTGTAGGAATTAAGTTTAGTTTGCTAGTTTGCATCAAATTGAGGTTTAGGCTTATATCCCACCTAGGTGTGAATCCAAGTCTAGCACAATCCAAACCTGCCCTAAATTAGCTCTGGTTCTAAAATTTAGATTTGGAACCGACGCATCACTTGTCGAGCCCGCCTGAGTTAGAGTTGTTAGTGCGAGACCGAGAATTCTCGCCTAAGTTTTGCAGGTCAAAGCAGGTCCATCCAGGTCGGGTCCAACCTAATTGAAAATTGGATCTAGTTTTGGGCTACATGCCTGATCCATGGATGTCAACTTTTTGTAGGAGTTAGGTTTACATTAGATTAAATCAAAGTTTAGGCTTAATTATATCTAACCCAGATATGGATCACATCGAACTCATTTCATCATATTTTTCCCAACCTAGCAGGCGATTAGGTCTAGGTTAAATCAATGTCCCCAATTATCTTATGGCTTAAGGAAATGCTTGGATCATGAATGGATTTCACAAACTAGATGAGTGGTCTGCAGGCCCCCCATGAAATGGATGCTTGTGAGGCGCAAGTAACAAATCTATCCAAGCTACATCAGACCTTAAATGGGAGTCGGTGGGAATAGGGGTGACGTGGACGACCATCGTCCTACTCCTCTCATAGATACGTTCGGAAGGACTGTGCTACACCTACTATAAAATAGATTAACTTTTACATTGGAAACCGGAGCAAGAAACACGTATTAGTAAGAAATATTTTTATAATAAAACAGGCCCAAGGCTAACAAATTTAGAAGACACTGAAGGCTTCTTTCGTTCGTGTGCGAAAAATATGGTTGGTAAAAAAAAAAAGAAGATATCTCATATTTGATTAATTTTTTTTAAAAAAAATAAAAAACTAGTTTTTTCATAGAAATAATATTCTCATTTTTATTTAAAAAATTCAAAAATCTTTTTAACCTTTTAGGTAGATTGAGGTAAAGTCATTTCTTTATTAATAGTATAATTACATAATTTTTTCAAAAAAATAGATAATTAACCAATTACAAGCGACTCTGAAATATCTCACTTTTTCGTGGTTAACCAACCATAAAAAAACTACTTTCCGATACATCATAAATTCAGACATCAGCTTTCCAAAAAACCTATTACGAACCAAAAACTCTCAAGTGCAATCCAGTTCTCATATTCCTATATACTAATTCGGTTAATGGAGTAGGATATCATACAAAGTTACTTGGGTTGGCCCACTGCTTACCGTCCACGTGTGATTTAGACTCATGCTCCAAGTAATATATTTTTGTTCTCTTGCTAGGCATGGCATAATCTTTGAAATAATATTATGGCTTCTCTAAACAAGTAAATGGAAATTTGTTCTCAATAGTGAGTCTGTGGGCTGTGGCACTTGCTACTCCACTAGAATTTAAATTACCAATAAGCAAGTGTCCTCGTCCGTTAGGTGGCTTGGTGCGGCGTTCGTCACCAGCATGGGGGGCTTCTTGGGGCCATATCACCTTGGGCCTCATCTGGATTTGCATCTAAGCTTATCTAACTTCACTACACTGAGACTGACTATTATGAAGGTTTGGAACTATAATTTTGTAGCTGGATTTGAACCTTGTGAAGTTTGAGGAAGTTCTTTTTGGTTGGACCTACTTTTATTTCTAAGCAATGCTAAACTAGTTTATAATCATCAATGAACAGCCTTGAAGATACAAGCTTGACCTTTCTCAAATTCTAGCCATAGCTAGGGGAGTCAGATGAATCGAGCAGCTCAAGCTTGGCTGAGCTCGAGATAAGTTCGGATGAAACTAAATTTGAAGCTAAATAAACTATGCGGTAAAATAGGTTCGAAATTAGTTTTAAGTGGAGCCCAAAAAAAAAATCTAGCCCTACCAAGCTTAGCTCCATAGGTGTCGAGTTTATTCGAATTGTATATTATAGAATTTATATCTAATAGATTATCGAATTAAAGTTTTAATTGGTTTTTTTAATCATTTAGATCTAAACCAAACTTTACACCAAAACTTGTAATCAAGAACCAACTTTCATTTAAACTTGAACCAAGCTTAATTTATTCTCGAGTTAAATTTGTTTAACATTGTCAAGTTGATCAAATTCTGCTGAATTTATAATTAAAATGGAATTGAGCTAGAAATAATGATAAATAAATCATCTCTTGGAATTCAATGGTGTGCCTCCATCGCTGCATTTGAGTCTCAGAATTCAAGCTTAAAATTAATTTCAAGCGAAGTTAATGTCGGCTCTAATTATATCCCTGGCCATAGCAACTAGCCATCTAAGTAAGTGGGCATTGTCTCTATTAGTGATTAAAAATGAGCGGTGTTAGGAAAGAGGAGGTTGTAATCTATTAGCTACTACCACTAACCATAGTAGGTAATGTTCCATTTTTGTTGTTAGGACTAGATCTAAGATTTCATTAGATCCCTAGCAAAAACTGAAAAGTAGATTATTGATTGTTACTACTACCAAAGCTATCAAACTTTTTTGACAAGAGGAAGGTACATTTATCTCTAAGGAAAAAGGCCAGTCCATGCGAGATTGAACAAAAGAAGAAGCTCTCTAGTGTAGCTTATATAAATTTAATTATTGGTAGAGTTGACAATATAGATCGACTAGTAGTTAACTTCGGTGACATACAAATACTTATGCTTGGCATTAAAGGGATGCATATATATTTTAAGATTTTTGCAATGCAAATTTGCAAATGTTTATAGAATATTCGTGACACTTAAATTATGAGTCTCAAATGCCGACTAGTTAATATTGACATCTTAATGGAATATTTTCTAGCTAAGAAGTGAAGCAAACCTGCTCTTATTATCTTATTGCAAAAAATATTTTCCAAGTAGATAATCTTCTATTAAGAAAAATGTAGCAACTACTTTTTCTGGATCTCTAAAGCATGTAAATTTGATGATTAGTTGTGATATTTTTGGATGCATTTATGTATTGCAATGTGACAACTAGATTCAATAGTTTTGAAGTTCTTTTAGCCTTATCATTTTTTTTTGGTACAACGACGGCTCACACATAATGGGTGTGGATGCGGCCAACAAAGTTAGAAAACAAAATGCTACATAAAGGTTCTAGCATAGACCCACTGTCTAACCAAACAAACTCACCAGAGTGATGAGCTGCAAAGGAGGCAACCCAATCTGCAGTCCTGTTTGCCTTCCTGTAGATGTGTGTATCCTGGTAGGTGTAGCAATCCCCCAGTAATCGATGAATCTCATGGATTAACGGCCAGTCCTCAGCTATGCATCTTCGACCCCGAATCCACTCAACCACCATGATCGAATCTCTCTCAAGAATGATACGGTCCGCACCCAGTGCCCGTCTCACATAACAGATACCCTCTTAGGCTGCTCTAAGCTCGGCACATGCCACTGATGAGTCAAAAGTCCGCCGACCCTCCGCCGTAACTAGTCTAGCATCGTGGTCTCGAATGGTGAATCCACACCGCTGCATCTCCCGTCATCAGCCATACTACCATCGAAGTTCACCTTTAGAAAACTAGGAGGTAGAGGCTCCCAGGAGACAAAGACAGTCCTGGATGCTACAAAAGCATAATGGGGGCCCTATATGTCCCTAGCCAACCCCGTAGACAGTACCTCTGCAGTGCCGGTGATCTCCGCCGCATGCAAAAGCGTTCTAACCGCTGTCACCCTTGGATGAGGGCTGCCACCCTTGAAAACTAGTGCATTCCTATCTAGCCAGCATTGGTAGGCCAGATAGGCAGCTCGAGTCCCTCTCTCCTCTGACTTAGAGCCTCGTACGAGGCCTCCAGAAAATGCAAAAGGTTCTCAATGGGTCGAAGCATAATGCCACACCTGACTGACCCATGGGCAATCGATGAGGGCGTGATAAATGGACTCATCAACCTCCGGACAGGACACACAAGCTGTCGGGATCCTCACACCCTGCCTCCTTAGCACTGCTCTGGTGGGTAGGCCACTCTAAGCCACCTTTCAGAGAAACAAGGCAACCCGTAGATGAATGCGCATCCTCTAGATCCATATGCTCGCCATCTGTCGATTCGCAGGCCACGGGACTAACCCCGAGAGATCACGGACCCTCACCACTGGCGAATCGGTCATACTCCATACCCTTCTATCTGTTGTCGCTCTCTCCGTGATCGGCATGGCTAGAACTTGCTCGGCCAACTGCTCCCCAAACATGTAGCTATCGAGGTCCTCGTCCCACCTCCGCTCTCCTCTGACTAATAGCTCGCATACGCTGCGACCCTCCATCCACCCGTGGTCAATCATTGTGGGTCGGCCCTGCAATGAAACTTCAGATAACCATATGTCCTCTAGAATCCCGACTGTCCAGCCAGCCCCGATCTCCCACTTGATCTCCAGTAGCACCCTCGGGGTGCGCACACAGACCTCCCGCCAAATAAAGGATGCTCCTCGTCCAATGCACATGGCTATTTGGGATTGTGGGTCCCTGTACTTTGCTTTAAGCAGAGCGCCCCAAAGATTCTCCGACTTTAGGAAAAATCTAGCTACTAATCTCGTCATGAATATTTCTATGCGCTTAGTTAGTGAGTGTACTCCCAATCCGTCCCGGCTGGTTGGCTAACAAATGGTTTTCCAAGCCACAAGATGAACACCCCCTCTGCCCCCCCGCCACGCCCAGATGAAGCTCCTAAACAGCCTCTCGAGACCTCGAAGTATTGCAAGGGAACCAGGGTGTTAGATAGCAAATACATGAGAATGGAGCTCAAGACTGACCGTACTAGTGTGATTCTGCCCATCATCGATAATGCACCCGTTTGCCAGCTCTCCAGTCTGCATCTGATGCTCTGCTCTATGCTCGTGCACTCCCCCTTGCGCAGGCGACATCCCGTGATCGGCACCCTTAGGTACCTGAGGGTTCCCCCCTGCTTGTCGATCCCCAGATTGCTCATGATAGCTATCTTCACTCGCGCTTGGTCAGGTTAACCTGCTGACCTGATGCTCCACAATACACCCTCAAAATTCTGTTGATGGTTAAAGTTGAATGTCTCGTCGCACAGGCCTGTAACAAACAATCATCTGCAAATAATAGGTGGAAAATCAGGATCATCTCCGACGCCGGACTATAGGCTAATATATATATGATAATACTAAATATATGAAGTGTCGATAAATTAAGTTCAAATTAAGCCTGTACCAAGATTCATCCCTAGTGTTTATCACTTATGAATTCCTTGTGACAATTACCTAATCTAGCAATGGAACTTATTGTCGTTAAGGCAAATGGCAGAGAGGTTGAAGAGGCAAAGCGCCAAAGCCCCATCAAGTATGATACGACTTACACGTGTCTGTGAAATCCTGCTGTCGGGGTGCTTCGATACCTTTCTCCGTGAGCATTTGCCGTACACGTGTCCCTCCTCCGGTCCCACCACTTGGATCCGATATCTACGTGCTCCCTCGAGATCCGTCCATCTTTCTCCCAAGACACACACACTCTCTCTCCGTCTGCAGATCGGATGGCCTCCACCGCGGTGGCGCCGCCGCCGTCGCCGTCGCGGCAGCTCCGTCTCCGACCACCACCGCCCTCCCTCTGCATCTCCCCGCCTCGTTTCTTCCGTTCCCTCCCCTCCCCTCCTCTCCTAAAACCCCACTTCCTGCCCCTTAAACCGCTAAATCCCTTCCTCCCCCCCGCCCCTCTCCTCCTCCGCCGCCGCTCCCCGCCCTCCGCCATTTTCTCCGCCGCCTCCGACGCCCCCCACCGCCCCACCATCGAGGTGAACGACCCAATGCCCTATTCTCTCGCCCTTCCTCCTTTCAAAGGCCTGACCCTTTCTTGTCGAAATCTTCTCCTTCCAGGACTCCTCTACGTTCCGGGAATGGGACTCCCTTACCGCCAAGTTCGCCGGCGCCGCCAACGTCCCCTTCCTCCTCCTCCAGCTCCCCCAGATCGTCCTCAACGCCCGCAACCTCCTCGCCGGCAACAAGGCCGCCCTCTTTGCCGTCCCCTGGCTCGTGAGTGCCTTCTACCTTCCCCCCCTCTCCTTAAAATAAAGAAACAAAAGAAAAGAAAAAAAAATCTTTTTCTTGATTAAATTCCTCAATCTTGGAGAAATTGGAGAACTTTGGCAGGGGATGCTGACGGGGTTGCTGGGGAACCTGTCGCTTCTGTCCTACTTTGCGAAGAAGAAGGAGACGGAGGCCGTTCTCATTCAGACTTTGGGCGTGTCGTCGAACTATGTGGTGATCGCGCAGCTTGCAATAGCCGAGGCCATGCCCCTGCCTCAGTTTGGGGCGACATCGGCTGTCGTGGCCTCCGGGCTTGTTCTCAACTTCTTGAATTACTTTGGTTGGCTTCACGATTGCATCTGGCAGCTCTGGGAGGACTTCATCACCATCGGCGGGGTTGCCGTTCTCCCTCAGGTGAATTTTCAAGGTTGTGGTTCTGAATGGTGGTAATGCAATTGGCTTCTGCTTCCTTTGATCGTGCGAACTCTGGGTTTGCAGGTGATGTGGTCGACGTTTGTTCCCTATATCCCAAACAGCATCTTGCCTGGGCTGATTTCTGGTACTGTAGCTGTTGTGGCTGTTATTATGGTAAGCTGGTATATGCCCTAGCTCCACTTTTCGCTTTTATTCATTGCTTTGTTTGGAACTTGATAATAAGCAATCTTTGTATATATATATATATATCATAGCCAAGTTGGCATTGTTCAGTTCATTAGCTCTGAGCCCAAGAGAGAGGCTACTGGTAGTACCTCGGGCCAGACTAGGAAACTACTTTTTGTGAGGGTTTATAGGCCAAAGCATAAGCGCCGGGGAAAAGCCTTGTTAAGCCAACCTCACGAGGGTAGGGAACTGAGCATAGCCAGAATGGCTGGCTAAGCTACTGGTAACGAAAGTATATGAAGGTATGATGTTTAGATCCTAAAAACTTTATTTTATTTTTTTTTCAATTATTAGGCTAAAAATATTTAGAAATGTCTTAAGCATCTCATCTCATGCCGATTATATGCTGTTAATGAGCAATGGTCCGTAGGAAGGCCGTCTTTGCCCGTTAATGCCGGAAGGGCGAGAAAGGGCGTTTAAGGCCACTTCTGTGAGGGACTTATTGATCAAAGCTCAGAGATAGCATAGCATCTGGCCAGATTGATAGGATCATAAGACAACTCCTGTGATGGGATAAGTATTTAGAGTCTAATGATTGGTAGATGATCATAAAATAAAAGCTTCTAAGATCAATAACATCATAGCATCATATACTCAAGTCATCATTTAGCCAAACCCATAGAAACATCTTTCATAAACTCCCAAGATAATAATCTTGTAAAAAATGCTCAATTAGTAGAGTATCCGAAATCCACGGATGATATATATAATTGGACAATTCCAAAAATAATGCCCAGTGAAATTTATCCCATAGGATTCCTAGATTTCAGTTCTAAGATGGTTATAAAAACTATAGAATAGATGTTCCAAATGGATGGATCACCTCAAACCCTTAAATTATTAATGAAAGAAGATATTGGAAAATATAAGAAAAAATATCAATTCCTACATATAGGAATGATTCAGGTAGCATTTAAGCCTTTAACTTTATTAGGAA
>JAOXJJ010000819.1:12564225-12600693 GCA_025769935.1 Phoenix roebelenii
TATATTTGTTGTTTCCTTTCCTTTCCTCTGAACCTTCCAACTCTATAAGTCTCATTATCTTATTGTTTTTGCTGCAAACGCCAAGGATGTGTCTCATCTTGAAAGTTGTCCTTATCCAAGAACTAAATGTTCCCTGAGATAGTCCTTATCCAATGGGAAAAAAATTGGAATATCGGCACAATTTGTGCAAAGGTTGATATCTTGCTGAAAGCTGGTTGTGAAATTACACTCAAAGTTTCTTGATGCCTTCATGACATTGTGTTTTTCTTCACAATCTACCTTGTAATATATGCTGTTGTTCTTGTATTGGAGGATAAGACTGAATATTTTCCTTTTTCCAAACATCATGATCTTAATGTGGATAGGGGCATGAGGATCTAAGGAGGAACTTGCATCCCATTTTATATCAATTATTAGACTATTCATAGTAGTTACTAACCTGCAAAGTATTGTTATTATGGTGTCCTGTATTTTGGTGAGATGTTAATGTTAGTCTTACACCTTGCTCATTGTATACACATTCTTTCAACAGTTGTATTCAAAAATGTTTTTTCCACATCCCACTTTAAGTTACAGTTTCATGCCTCACATCAAGGTTATACTTAATGTTGTCGAATCTGCAAAGTTTGACATTTGTCCCCATACCATTGAAGCAAATGATAATTCACTAATTGTTTAGAATCATCTTTTCTTCAATGAAGATGATCAGAAGTTTTGGATATCTTATTCTTCTAGCCTTCACCTCCCACCCCTGGCCTGGAAATAGAACCCAGCCCCACTTCTGATCCATTCATTTTTGCAAGCTGGCGGGATCCAGAGCTAAGTCCCCTCCTATTCGAGGCTGGGTGGCCTCACCCAACCTTCCTTTTGCTCTTCCTTCGGTTGCTCCCATACCATTGAAGCAAAGGATAATTCACTAATTGATTAGAATCATGCTTTCTTCAATGAAGACAGTCAGAAGTTTTGGGTAGTTGTCTCTTGTGCAAGGCACAGATAGAGTCAATAATTTGAGATTACATGTATCATACATGGGCTTGGCTTTGTTTGTTCTTTATGTTCTGCCTTTTTGGATTTGCTAATATTATATGCTTCTAGGAACTGACAAATTACTTTCATATAACTTTTTTCTCCAATTTCCAATGCAAGTATGATGAAATTTTTGGCTCGACTGTGATCGGTGTGCCTGATACTTTCTGGTAGTTTTTGTTTTAATGGCAATATAACATATTCATGGCAGGGATCGGCATACATATATGTTGATTATCAACTCTCTGGAAACTGTTCTGTGGTTGAATGCTTGAAGTTATGGCTTAAAAAGAAAAAAAGCAGCTATATGAATCCCTGATTTTTTCTTGTTATTTATTGTTTAGTCCTATTTTTTATATTTGATTATGTTTCAAAATAGGAGTTAATAATCTTGAGAATTCAGAACTGATAATAAAGTTTTATTGCCTGAATGTGTAACTGTTGTCTGGACGATGATTCCTTTTCTCCTTCCATCAAGAACTATCTATATTAGTTTTTAAAATTGAAGTTTATGTGCCCATCTTGATTGCAGTTACTAACACATGTAGGCACGATCTGGGAAACTTTCTGATAGAGGAATAAAGTTTGTTGGGTCAATATCTGGATGGACCGCGACTCTACTTTTCATGTGGATGCCTGTAGCGCAAATGGTATGGAGATGCATTGGCATGCTTTCTTCAATTTTCCACCACCTGTTACTTGGAACACTGACCTTGTAGCTGTTTTGTTATGATATGCAGTGGACAAATTACCTCCATCCAGACAACATTAAAGGCTTATCAGCTTTCACAATGTTGCTTGCAATGATTGGAAATGGCCTTATGATTCCACGAGCTTTATTTATTCGTGATCTGATGTGGTATTCCACTTTCTCAAGTTTTTCTTCCTATTGTAGCTCCAGAGATCAGACTTAGTTCAGTGCTTCAGTGTATTAAGAAGTATATAAAAGCGAGGTTTCTAAGATCTAGATGCAAAAGACCCCAAATGAGTATTTGTTTAATTTGGTTTGCTGGTGCGCTTGTGACTTACATATGCCTTCTAATAACTCAGATCTAGGCATTCTTTATTTTTTTTGATAATGGTGATCCTTTAGATCACGAGGACAGGCATATCAACCAACTTTGGTTATCTATTGCTGAAAATATGCAAACAATTATGTATTCTTTCTTCTGTTTGATTAAAAATTTGTTTTGGAGGATCTACCTTGTATAGGAATCTTTGTTCTGATAGCATCTAAGTAATCAAACTCTTCTGGTACATCCAGCTTATTTCTGGTGGGGATTTTTTGTTCCAATATAGCTGTCATGATCCTTAAAGATAATATTAGCACTCTTGATATGTCATAATCTATCTTGGTTTTGTTATTAGAAGTTTGATGCTACCACAGTGTCTATACTTCTGATAGCTTTCATTGGGTGCCATTTACTTAATCAATCACCACTTAAAAGGCTTTACAATTTTCGGAGTCACTCAGTAATCTACATCCTCTTTCATGGTTGTATATGTCTCTACCCAATAGTATTGAAAGGACTCAGATTTTTAGAGAAGGATAGAGTGTCAGCCTTAATATGAAAAGCAACCTATGCACTTAGCGTAAAAAACTAAAAATTCTTTCTTGATAATGAAAATATATCATCCTTGCAATTATCATTAGCCATTCCCAGTAAAATGAGGGCTATGGAGCAAAAATCATAACTTAAGAGAGCTCTGTGGAAGAATCAAGTAGAAATTTCATGACCAACTGGAAACTTGACATCAACACCCAAAGACCTGGTCCTGAATCCCCTGGACACAGCTACTTTTAGCTAGATGGGTCCTGCCTTGAAATCTAGAAGGCCAGTTGGCAGGAAAGATGGCCTACCATATTATTTGTGATTTAAGCTCATGCAGGCAGGAAGGGACCCTCCAATATTCCCCTGGTATTGGACAGGGTCTCATGAAGAGGATGAAAAGATTATAGAGGGAATCTATTACCTTTGCTTAAAAAATTGATATGTTTTTGATGAAAGTTGTTGTCTTGAATAAACACAAAAGCAAGTTCTATATGCTTTTCACTAAAGTAGATTTTGAGGGACCAAGACTCTTGTGATGTATGTCAAATGGGGTAAAACACACACACACACACACACACACACACACACACACACAGATATATATCTTCCTTTTTTTCTTTTCTTCTCTTTGTTTAATTCAATATCCAATTTTTTTTGAAGGTTTCTGATTTAGTAATAAGTTGGATTGTAGGTTCACTGGTTCAGCTTGGGCAACCTTTCTTCTTGGATGGGGAAACTTGGCCTGCATGTACTGGTAGGCTCTCTTTTCTAATAGCTTTGAAAGCTATCAGATGATTTCTTTGAGTGTGACCGACTGATTATTAACCCTACACTTTTTCTCTGTCATTTCAGTTTCAATAGTATCAGCAGGAATTTTTTCTTCGCAGCAACACTTGGCTTGTTTTTATGGCTAGGTTTTTTCTCTACTCCTAAACTCATTGTGCTTTCATGGTATCTGTCATTACGTTCTTAGTTAGTTGTCCTCGAACTCAATTTAGTGTACTGTGCATGCCATCAGTCATGTGGTTAAGTTAGCCAATTCATGCAAAAATGTTTTGTTTAATCTATCTGGTGTAAAGTTTTACTGTCAAAACAATCATATTTTTGTTTGTGACAAGGGTTGCATAGAAGGTGAAATTGCTGATGTGGTGTAGATTTTTTTCTGAAGACTTCTTAACCTTCACATTTAAAATTTGAAGAATTGAGAAGAATATGTTAAGTTGTAGTAGTCCTTGAATAAAATGCATGACACCCATTGCTGTTGACCTTCCACCCAAGTGCCAGAAACATCACTGGAAAATGTGAACCATGACTAATGAAACTGGGTCTGTGCCTCTGTGATACGTCAGGTGTTGGAATAAGTTAAATGGTCATGGTTGAAACATCTAGCATCTTCTGCATTGTTATATGTCTTACTCTTCTTAAAGTTGAAAGTTCTTGATCATATGACATCTGACTACTGTTAAAATATCATGTAATTATTTTTTATTGTTGGCTTTGCATTATTTGATTTGAATCTATCCCTTTCATTCAGGAATGGCTCTTTGGAGAGATACTGTAGCCTATGGTTACAATTCACCCATTACATCCTTAAAAGAATTAGTGTTTGGACAATGATACGGATACTGCTGATGGTGTATCTGCAACATTACATGGATCATTGTTAGTCATTATTTTTGCTAGATTTGGTCCAATAGTTCAAGTTGCAATCGGGAGCATTCTATCAGATGCTGGCCTTATAGTTGCTTTATGGTAAGCTGCATAGGGCCAAGGATATTCAAAACCTCACGTTGAGTGAGTTTTAATCTAGTTCATCGTGACATTTGCTTCTGTGGCAGTTATTTACCAATATAACTGCTTGCTTTCACCATGTAAATTGTAATGTAATTGATAAAACACATTGTAGCATAGTAAATAAATATTTTTTACCGCTCTATGAATGATTATTTTCAATCCATGCACACTTCATGAAGCTGGTCTTATCCCTGTGTTAGTTTCTTTTTTTCTATGTGTTATGATGTCTTTGACTATCTATTAGATATTCTAGTAGTGATTGTTTAATTTGATGGTGTAAATATTTTGGAATTTATCTTGTCTTCCGAACTTGCTGGGTTTGAAAAATAAGATCTTTAAATGCAAAGAAGAATAATAGAGGTCTAATAGAAGTCTTGGTCATTGAAAAATTATTTGGAAACTGAGATATATGTATATTTAACATAGGCAAGAGCAGCTGCATGCTTACGTAGATCATAAATTATAAATGCTAGGATGAGTATCTTTCAAGAGAATCTTAGGCGGTATTTGAAGAAATCATGGATAGGAGTTCCCAAAAAAAATTCAAGCAAAGGTTTAAAAGCCATTTTGTCTTGTATTCACGCTGGAGTGAGATGTATTAATATTTGAGATGCAGATTGGCAACTAATCATGGACTTACCAGATACATATGCACAATTTAAGATGTTATATTCAAAATGTGTACTATTTCAGCTATTGTAGAACCAAAACTATGATTACAATCATTTATCAAGCCTTATCCTAGTTATTGGGATTTGGCTTTTGTCAATCCTCATTTGCCATCTTTCCTACTGTCAAATGTCTATTGTAAGCATTTGCTTTCATAGGTCATAACCAAGGGTTGAGATCTCGACCCTACCTTACTGCTCGACCCCATCACGCACCGTATTGATCCGTATCAACGTAGGGGGTATTATCAGGTTTGGTGGAGCATGAGGAGATACATAATTTAAGATATTATATTCAAAATGTGTACTATTTCAGCTGTTGTAGAACCAAAATTATGATTACAATCATACATATAGCCTTATCCTAGTTATTGGGAGTTGGCTTTTGTCAATCCTCATTTGCCATCTTTCCTACTGTCAAATGTCTTTGGTGTTATTGGAAGCATTTGCTTTCATAAGTCATAACCAGGGGTTGAGATCTCGACCCTACCTTACTGCTCGACCCTCTGCCATGCACCGTATTGATCCATATCAACATAGGTCATATTATCGGGTCTGGTGGAGCATGAGTAGATACGAGGGTGTACTGTATCCTGTACTAAATGCTGGTACATGAAAAGTATGGAGGTGTACTGTGAGATCTCAAAATTTGTTCACAGCATATATGTGACCTTTGAAGTGTGATGATATAAAGAAGTTTTGCGAGGATACTTCTATTATTTGTTCCATGAGAATTCTTCTCATGAGTCATGGAATGGGGTTTTATAAAGTCGTATGACTCAAGCATGGGAAGTATAGTTAAAGACAACATAAGGACATATGTTTCCTTTAGGAATTTTGGAATTTAGATATTAAAGTTGGAAAATATATCAGGAATGATGAATTAGAACTCAAACTATGCAAGGGGTAGGGATAACCTAGTGTTCTCCTTCTAAGGCTTTGCCAATAGGCTCATCTGGCCCATAAATTTTAGAATAATTTTGCAGAAGAGAAGCCTAATGTTTTCTGGAGATGGATATGATTTTTACGTGCTAGGTTTTCTGGAGGGAAAATCAAGCATAAGATTCAGAAAAGTTAATACAGTGGCATGTTCATGCTTCAGTTATGCCTATATATGTATATTTTTTGTCAAGCATATTAATTGGGCTGGATTCAGTATGAAAATGTTAGAAATTGTACCTTTTCCAGAATCGGCAAGCATTCATGGGCAACTGAAAAGATTGGTAATGATTTTCCGGTGAGAAGAGCCAGATAGTGTTATGATTTGTTGCATGGCCTGCCTGGGTAAATGGTTCTGTCTAATCGCTAAAACTTAAAGAGAGATTATTGTAGGCTCAAGCTTTGGATTGGTTTTTGTTTTTATTTTTGTCCTACTTCTTGTCATCATGATCACCTTTGTCATCATCATATAGATTAGTTTATTAGCCTTTATGGTGATGCATAAATATGTTCTGGTTTAAGATATATATTTTTTTAATTTTTATAAACATAGTTTCTTTTGTGCATTGTTCTGATAAACGCCACTGAAAGTGCACATACCACATCACAAGAACTACTAAGAACATATTACCATGGACAGCGTATTATGGAAGTCTTCAAACTTAACATATCATGAATGTTTATGGATTTAACATATCATTTATATTTTATGAATTGTATGATATGGTGTGTACTGAAACTAGTTCCAGAACTGCAAGTGATGGCTAAGAGACAGATTAAACAAATGTTTTGCAAGTTATCAGCTGCATAGTTATCCGATGCCAGTGAGTGGTTATAGGAAAATCTGACATAGAGCTACTAGGCTAGCTATGCAGTTTGAACAAAGATGCTGTCTACTAAGGCGGCCTGTGCACGAAATGTTCATGGTGGAGAATTTGGAGTTCAGGAAAGGAGCAGTGTGTCAAATGTGAAGATACAATAGTGCAAGTGACTAAGAGCTGATGATAAAGTCTGAGTCTGAACTGCCTGCTATCATATAGAAGATATAGCCAACTATGAAACTTGACAATATTCATGAAACAAATTCATTTGGTTGAGATATGGCTTACCATTCTACAGTATTATTTTATTCTTTGAATGTGTTGCAGAATAATTTGATAAGTATCGCAAACTTGGACTTGCTAGATTTTATAGAGATGGGAACTTTGAGGTTTTAAAGAACCTGGCTCGGCATTGCTGGACAAACAATTCCAGAATGATGTATCATTTGTTTGCATGATAAACTATTCTGAGAGCACAGTTACCTTCTACGTTCAAGGTAGCTCTAATTTGTTAGTGCCCCTTTGACTGCCATAATCTCTGAATATATAGCTTAGCTGTCTGCTGTATTCCTAACCATATATATTTGCTGGCTCTGGAGATTTCAATTTTAAAAAAATATAATACTGTCAAAATTATCAAGCTGAGTATCTCCGATTGCCATGGTGTGTGACCTTATCTTTTTCCACTGTGTATGTGCTCAGTGATGATTTTAATGATATGCGAAGTATAAAGATGGCATATTGAGAACTAGAATCTGATTAGCAAGAGGGTAAAAAGCCATTAACTCTAGTTTAGCAAAAGCCATGTCATCTTCTTATGTCATCTTCTTAGTAACATAAAGTAAGTGCAGAGAACGTTAGTAGATGTCTGACTACAGCGGAAATTTCCATTGACATAAAGCTGGTATCATATCACTCATGCATTATATTATTACTCCAGGAATCCTATTTCCACCAAATCTGTTCTATGTCAACCTACTCTTTTATTTTTCTTGTCCACCTCACAGTCCCTGAGCACTTGATAATGTCCTAAGAAGCTCAAGAGCTTTGGTATTATCATTGGTGAAGTGCTTGGACTCTTTCATCTCTGCTTTAACCGCCAAAAATCATGGACATTCATTTCTTTGAAGTTAACCATGCATTTATATTCTTTTAAGCCGCGGATATCTTTCCTTGGACTTGCCTCAATATCTTATTTCATTTTCTTCTATTTGTTGTAATCATAATATTCTCTGTAGTGTTGTCCAATTGTTTGCTGAAGGTTCATTCGCCAAATGATTCTCCTAAGTATTCCCCAATAATTATATTACTAAGAAATATACAGTAAAAAAATAATCATGGAAGCATTGCCCATGACTTATTACTGCATGACTCATGGTCTATTGGATTGATTAAGAGTGTTACTTGTTGCCATTGATATTTGGTGTTGTAAGCTCTCCACTGTTTGTTTGTGTACTGATGTATCTATTTTTCCCCTCTGCAAGTTTGAAGTTTTTGGAAAAATTCTTCAATTTTTAATCTGAGCTAAGTTATTTCTGAATGATGAGCTTTAAACTGAAATTTTCAGGGGTTCTTATTTTCATCTTTTTCTGTAACTCCTGTAAAGGGACTTTTGCTTGATTCCATGCTTCCCATGGTTGCTATCTTACATGGTTCGTCTGGTCCACTCCTGTTTCTAGCATGCATGTTCTGGCCTAGCTGGTTCATTCATTAAACTGTGATAGCATGTCCGCCTGAAAACTTGTAGGCCTTCCAGGTGCCAAATGTCAGTTTTCCATTTCAATCTTATTATGGATTATGTCCATCTTATTTCATCATCTTCTTGTTTTCGAACGTTAACTGTGACATCTATTCCTGTGATTTAGTTTCTTGACCAGCTATTTACAGGTGATCATATAACACGCATAGATTTTTCTTGTTATGGAATTTGGTTATATTTTGGAGAGAAACTTTCGCCTTGAAGTCACAATTGAATCCAATAGGCTTGTAAAGAAAAACGAGTTGTGGAACGATCAATCTGTATCCAAGGGGCAGATGGGAATAATGGTAAAAAAGTGCATGGACTGGTAAGTTATATTGGTTGTATTCTTGATATTGAACTTCAAACAGTAGAAATACTTATTGTGAATGGAGATAGACTGTTACAAACCAGGAGAGAGAATTCTATGTGCAACTTTATTTAATTTTATTTCCTGCAGAGAGCAGAGAATTCCAAATTGTACATCATCTTGCATGATATACATTCATTCAAGCAAGCTCGATTGGTAAAGGATATGTATATCATGGACAAACAAATCTAACATCCATCTTACCAATGGCACCTCTAATGCAAGAAATCCCCTTCGTATGAACTTAAAACTGCCAAAATCAAAGCACAAAACAAGCCCATCACTTGGACTTTTCTTCTTCACTCAGCAACTGATCAACTGTGGAAAGGTCAATCCTAGCTGAAGCCTGCTTCACCCACTCTACCACCTTCTCCGCTTCCCGGCTCGCCTTTTCCTCCTCTTTCAGTGCCTTCTTCAAGTTCCTCTGCTGTTCTTTCAAGGAAAAAGTACTGAAATCTGTAAGGATCTCTTCACTGCTCCCCCAACGTCCCCGGTCGAGCCTTGAGCCTTGGACTCCGCTGCTGCTTTGCTCAATGTTTGATTCCTTTTTAGCGGAACACCCGAAGCAGCACGCCTGTCGTGGCGGGGAAGGAGATTCCCTGGAGCGATTCCTGGTCATGATCTCAGGCTTTTAGTCCGTGGAAGGAATTTGAGCTCGAATGATTTTAAGAGGTTGATGAGGAGGAGAACTTCTGAGACATGAGAGAAGCTGGGTTTTTCCTAGGTGTTTTGGGATAAAGACCATGGCTTGGAGGAGATGATTGAAGTACCAAAAGTTTAACGGTCGTTTTCTGATGAGGTGAGACTAGAGAAGCATGCAGCTGGGTGATTGGACGAGCGGGGCAAAACAAATGGAAAATGTTGGAGTTGAGGAGTCCTCAGAAGCACAAGTCTTTTGAATCTGGTAGAAACTGGGTCCTGCCATTGGTGGAGTGGTTGGTGATCAGCTGTGGGATGGGGCTGCTGCTGACCTTGGCCCAAACTGTGGGCACACAAGATATTATATAGAAGGAATGCTGGTGGATGCATTTGTAATGCAGTGAGTAGCTTCAAGGACCATTTTAGGTAGATATTTTAGAGCTTCTAGATCAGAGCCAACAGTTTGGTAGCTACTTTGCAAGTTTGCTGCATGCTTAAAAACCTTCTAATATCTGAGGAGTTTGTGGCATGCTATCTTGACACCTACATAAAAAATCTCAAACTAGTAGTATTATTGAATCGGTATCGGAGTCTCTATTTGTCGCATCCAATTGATTATTCAGATAAGAGCAAATTTTACCCATCATTAATACGGTATCTATATGGTGAATAAATGAAGGACTTTGCGTAAACTGAGCCTCCATTTTAGGTCGAAGGATTCGAGAATGCAAGAAGGATATGCTGCTTGTTATTAACGATCATTGATGAACATGTGGAATGTGAGGGGGATTTGAATCCTTCACATCCACTCCTACCCTATCATGAATATGGGTATCCATGTGGTGAATGGAGAGCTTAATACAAGTTGAGCCTCCATTTTTAGATATATATAATAGATAATAGACTATCTAAAATAAAAAATAAATTAATTAGGAAATAATCGTATTAAATAAGAGTCCTATTTGCTAACAAAGATAAAGAATTGTATTGAATTTCATATATGCCACTTTTGATTAACTTGCCTCATCATCAATATGGGCGTCTATGTAGTAAATGGAGAGCTCAGCACAAGTTGAACCTCCATTTTAGATATGTACTAGCATATAAACCGCGCAATACATGAGGTACTAGTTTTTTACTTTTTTTCAACTATTTTTGAAATATAATATAGAAATATAATAAATTATATTAAATAGAAGGTTTTAATAGTCAATTTTTGTTGCATATTAAGTAATTAACTTTAAGGATGGTTGAGCAAAAACTTCTGTCATTAATATCGTCATTAAGTGGAGAACTTTGCACATACTAAGCCTGCATGGAAAAACTCTTATTATTAATAATGTAGTCACTAATACCAACCCTGTGCGGCACACAGGATACAATTTTTTTCTTTTTTTTCCAATTATTTTCGAAATAATATATGACAATATAGTTAATTATAATAAATAGAAGACTTCAATAGTCTAATTTTTGTTGCATATTAACAAAAAATCTTTAATGATGGTCAAGCAAAAACTTTCATCAAATATCTAAACTAATAGTATAATATTTTCAAGTATAAATTATGCTTATATAAGTTTTGTTGATATTTAATACTGATAATAGCAAGATACTCCATTATCTAATACTTATACTTAGTTATCCTTAAAGAAGTAGATAATATAACACTCGCTTATAATGGATATCTATTAATAAGTGAAAATTAAAGGTCTATCTTCTTTTTGTATTAGTTATAAGAGCTCTACTTATTATCTAAAATAAAGAACCGTATTAGTGTTATTAATAAATCTCGTTCATTTTTTTAAATTTCCGTATTAGTGAGTGGAAATTTTAGCCTTGTAAATTTTTATTTTATATTACTAAATATTAATAAATCTCGTTCATTTTTTTCCTAATATATTTTCCCCATATAAATATGACTATGATATTTTCTTTACTAATTTATAAACCTTTAAATGTGTAGAACATTTTCAATAGGTTGCTAAAAATTATTGATCTTTATATATGTATGGGTTTTCTTAATTCAAATGTTCTTTTCCGAACATCGTACATATCTTGAAAGTTGAATATTCAAGTTAACTTTTTTTTTTTCCAAAATTGAAGATTTATAAACCAGAGGGCATAATACAACACAAAAGACTGTTCAATTCATATACTATAAATATGTTAGAACACCATCTTTCTCAATGCACAAGACACAATTTTTTCTCCTTTTACTAACTATTCCTCAAATACAATATAATAATATAATATATTATAATAAATATGAGGCCTCAATGGTCAAATTTTTTTATTTCACAAAAAGTAATGAACTTTAAAGATGGTCAAGCAGAAACTCCTGTCTAATATCTAAACTAATATAGTATAGATAAGTATAATACTTATCTATTTTAGTCATATAGTATTCTCGGGTATCAATTATATAAGTACAATTGGTACTTATATAATTGATACTTAATATTAATAAAAGGTTCTTCATTTTGTATCATTTATACTCACTTATCATTAAGAAAACATAAAAATATAGTACTCACTTATAGTAGATATATACTAATAAGTGATCATTATAGATCTATCTTCATCTTGTATCAGCTATAAGAGAAAATAACAACCATTATTTGTCATAAAATATATTATTTTGTTAATTTGTTATTAAAATTGTTATTATGATGGATATTGTAATAGTAATAGGTAATAATAAATAAATAATAATAGTACTTTTTAATTACCTTTTACTTGATAAAAATATTATCTCTCAGACTATACAATTTCTTTTAGAGTAAAATTGATGCAAAAATTGAACTTTGAAAAAAATAATTAGTTAAAAATAACGCAAATGAAAATAATGGTTGTTATTGGCATCAAAACCAACTAAATAATATGTTATAAGAAATTCATTTATTAAAAATTAAAAAAATATTTATTAAGAAGGAAAGTGTTATTATTTTATAAATTTATTAAGAGTAAAAAAATAATGAATATGATTGGTTCTACTATAATCATTATATATATATATATATATACACTATTTAAAATAAAGAACCATATTAAATAAGAGCTCTACTTATTATCCAAAAAATGAACTATATTAATAACATTATTAATATAATGCAAAATAAAAAAACTGTGTTGATAATATTATTAATATGGGTGTTTACGGGATGAATGGAGAGCTCAGTACAAATTGAGCCTAGTCCTTAGTTACATATAATAGATAATAGATAGTAGATTATCCAAAATAAAAAACGAAGCTCTACTTATTATCTAAAATAAGAAACTATATCAATGACATTATTAATACGGTCCAAAATAAAAAGCCATATGAAGTAGGAGACTTACTTATTATCCAAAATAAACAAACTATACTAGTAACTTTATTAATATGGGTGTGTGAGGCAAATGGAAAACTCATGGAAAGCTGAGCTTCCATTTTAATTATATATAATGGATAATAGAATAGAATAGGGCATCCATGAGTAAAATAGAGAAAGATAAACAAATTAAGAAGTTCATTTCATACGTCCATGCTAGATGCAAAATAGTCATCCAAAATTCAACTCTACCTTCCACTCTTTGACATTTATGTCATCGATTATCTTGTTAGGAGTGCATAAGCTTGTGTAGAGGGACCTTATAATTTAGTCTCCTTCGTTATTTGGACTACTTGACATTTAAAATTTGAAAGCATTTTGTGAGAAATCTAATAAAGAAACATTTGTAATTTGGCCTCATTACCAATGGGATTGGGTGGTCATGATCTATATGGTTTGAATTTTTCGCTAGTGAACTTGAAATAGATAGATGCACTCTCACTTTTACTTGCTTTTGAAATTGGTAGATGCCCCTCCATGGTTCATTAACTATATTAAAATTCAAATTTTAAACTTCTATACAGTAACCATAGAACCATTCACTGTTTACTATATGTAAAATGGGAAATCAGATATAAAGACAATACCTTCCTTCATACATTGATTTTGCTAATGACTAAACGCTTTAGTGACTATATGAAAGAAGAGATGAAATTTGATGAAATGTCCCTCTATTGCTCATTAATTATAATAAAATTCAAATGTCATATTTCCAGATAATGACCAAAAGTCCATCCTAGGATTACTGTACAAAACATGGAAAGTAAAATCTATTGATAAATAGATCCTTTATAATTTCATAATTATTGTAAGATCAAAATTTCATTTTTCATATAGTGACAACAAATATAGTCCCCATAAAATCATTCGGGAATTCTTAATGAAACGTGGGAAATGAAATTCAATAATAGTTTCCACTAAAATTAGTTTATGGCTCATATTTCGTTTTCCATGTATGATCTGTTAACCATTCCAGGGTAACATAATAAAATCTGTAAACCAAAATTTTATGAATGTAATGGCCAACTGAACCATTATGGATTCACCAAATAAAATGGAGAAAATGAAAGTTAATCATATTTCCTGTTTTCAAATAGCGATCAAAGAGCCATTTAGCAACAAAAATTAATAATAAGTTGTATATAACTACATTATAAGCTTGTTGAGGTTTTTCTAAAAAAATTCATTTTCATTCTTTTACATATACACCCTGTAAACTTTCTAATTTTGTTTATAATCTCTTGTAAATTTGCAATTTGCATGAATACCAATTTAAAAAATGATTTTCTGCATAAATTTCCCGATTGCACTTGTATAATCATGGTTTAATTTTAACCTATGTAAAATAACTTATATTCCACTTCCAAAAATTAGTCTAATCATTTCAAGAATATTACTACTGCCAATTACTAGAAATGGCTAAATTCAAAAACCTAGTTAGTGCAGAAGCATTTGTGAAAAAAAGGATTACTGCAGAAGTGGTCATCTCTTTCAGGTTGTGCATGTATTTTGGATCAGAATTACTGCAGCTGAAAAAAAGGATTTCAGGTTGTGCATATATTCTGAAAGGCAAACTGAGCAGCTGATTGGGTCATCTCTTTCGTTGCTCATCATTTTGGTAACATTCTCTTGCCTCGGTGTGTACTTGTCCTTTCAGGTTGTGCATATATTTCGAAAGATGAAAAGAGGTGCTGATTGGATCGCCTTATTTGCTGTTCATCATTCTGGTGACATTCTCTGGATCTGATGTATACCTATCCCTCCACCGCTATGGAGTATTTTGGCCTTTGATTTAGTAGGCAGTGCTCACACGAGATTAGTGTGAGCTGCTGGTGTACCAAAAAAAAAAAGAAAAAAAATATATAAATTTAGATGGGTATACACATAAATTTAGCAGTTTTGAGGGGTATATGTGCAAGAAATTCAGTTATTATTTTATCAGCCAGTACTGATACAATAAAACTACAGTCATAGTGTTAACTAACGACCGTAATGCACCGTTCTTCCCGTCCCTCAAACGGCGGCGCTACGAAAGGCCGATTGGCTGCTCCGCTTCGTTCTTGCGGAAGACGGAAGGAGCAAAGAAGAGGGGAAAGGAAAAAGGGGGAAATAGAAATACAAGAAAACACTAAACCCTAGATTTCGATTTCCAAGGAGAAGCATCTAAAGTTAGGGTTAGGGTTCAGAGAATTGAAGGGAGATGATGCGGGGAGGAGGCGCGGAGGGGATGGGGATGATGGGGGCCGGCGGGCCGCTGCGGCTGAATCCGGCTGCGGAGGCGGGGGGAACGAGCAGCGGCGCCGGCGGAAGGGGGAAGGAGGAGAAGATGCCGCAGTGGTCCCTGGAGGAGACGAGGGATTTGATTGCGATAAGAGGGGATCTGGAGAGGGACTTCAACGTGTCGAAGCGGAACAAGACGATGTGGGAGGTGGTCGCCGCCCGGATGAGGGAGAGGGGCTACCGCCGCTCGTCGGAGCAGTGTAAGTGCAAGTGGAAGAACCTCGTCAATCGCTACAAGGTTCGGTTGCATACTTGATTTCTAATGGCTTCCGATTTGGCTTCTCTGAGCTTAATTTCTTAAAGTTAATTCCTTTTTTCGGCCAGGGATTCGATCTAATTAGGATTTCAGAATGATTTGCTGGTTTTCCTCTAGGAAATGTTGGTTTAAAGATTTCTCTTTTGGGGATTGTTAGCATTTGGATTGCTTCTAATTAGGCCTCTTCTAGCATAATTTTCTCGAAGTTAATTCAATTGGGATGTCAGGTTTATTAGCTGGTTTTCATTTGCTTCCTTTTCTTGTAACGAAAAATTTGGGTTATTAGCGTTTGGTAATCTTGTTTTCCTTTTCTAGTTTTACCTGTTTAAGGATGATAGGAATCGTTTTTTTCGTTTCTTTTCTTTTTGGAGAAAAGGACAAAAATGGAATTTTGTTGTTGCTTGAATAATGCAAAACTAACTTGTTGTATAGAGGATATTAGGTTTAACAAATTTTCATGTATTACAATTTCTCTAGAGCAGTAAAATTAGGTCTATTCATGAGTTATACATCACCATAGCGTTTCTATTCCTATGATATTGAATAGGCATGCATCTTTATTGGCGATGTAGCACGATTGTTGTTTTGGTATAAATGTTTGCTTATTGATCTTTGATAGTGTATATGAACAGGCCTTCTCTTGCCCATCATGTTGAAGTTTTCTATTTATATATGCTGGCTTGAAGCTAGAAATTTAGTAGCAGGTAATTGTTGGCTCTCCCTTCTCCTCGAGATGGGGATGGGAAGGAGGACAATTTGATGGCTGGTGTTTGGATAGATGTGCAGGTGTGCATGTGGCGTCCAAACTGGAAAGGTATAGGTGAACTTTCAAGAACTTTCACCATTAAGGTACGGCCTTCTTGAGAAAGGGAGCGATGACTAGGAGCTATGAGCTACGAACTGCGAACTATAAATTAAAAGTACTAAAAAATAATTAAAAAATAAATTAATAAAAAAAACTGGAAAATTGATTCGATCGTTACCTGAAGGGTCTCTTTTCAGAGTTACAATTTAATACTTATATATACCTTCTCTAATTGTTGGACAATTGTTTCTTTCCAGCATTGACACCTTTCTTTACTATCACTACTCCATCACCTGTCTTCGAACAGTTGCTGCAGTCCATTTTACCCACATCTCCATTTTCCATAATCCGATCTTTCAGCAACTGCTTCTACCCCTCCTGTCTTGCTTCCGAGGGTTCATCCTATGTCAGGCCGATGTCAACATCAGGCAAGATCAGCTTCTTAAATCATTACTTATCCTCTCTAGTAGGTTATATTTATAATGGGCCAAACCTGCTACCTCTAGAACTCGACCTACGCCTTAGGCAATCACTCCGCTTGGTTCGACTGATTCCTTTTAGACATGGCTCGGTCTGTCTTGTGTGGCACTATATTTGGCTTGATCGACCTACCACTATCATTCAACCCTTAGGTCAGGTTATGTGCCAACCATCTTTGTCGATCACCACCTATCTCCCAGCTTCCATGTCTGCCTTGTTGAATCGGAGTTGACCCACTTGACCTACCTTTCATTACCAAGACCAGTTTCTCATTATTATCTGGTCTCTGACAGTGCCACATGGCATCGTCGCCTTTAGGGTCCCTCTATAGGTTAGGATGCGGTGTAAACGGTAATAACTTAGCTGCAAAAATGTGGATCTCATTGTTGGAGATTATACATTGGAAGTAATCACAAAGTTCTTATTGGGCACGTTGTCATGAGATTTCTAATTGACAGGATGAACTGATAGATGGTTTCTTTTCTTCATCTGCGATTGTAATGTGCTTGATCAGGACCAACATTCAGCTTATATGTTCCAAATATACAGTTATTTTAGACTTGTCTCAAATCTTGTAAGCATTTTTTTTCAAGTGCAGGTCCTGCTTAGTTAGTCAATTGTCAGTACTTGTATTTATAGACTTAGGGCAGCCAACAGAACATTGTAAACTGTAAGATTTGTAAAATAATAACTGGGTTTGTTTTTTCTCTCAAAGCAAATGACTTTTATGCATCTCTAGAATGCTTTTAGATAGTAACCCCATGCTTAATAATAAAATTCAAACCTTACAACATTAACAGTAAAAGATGAATGTGCAGCTATTCATATTTTCACATGGCATTTAGGTACTACAAAATGTAATGCAATGAACCCGGTCTGTTTCCACAGTGTAAAGAAACAGCTGATCCAGAAACTGGCAAACAATGCCCCTTCTTTGAAGAGCTCCATGCTGTCTTCACAGAACGCGCAAGAAACATGCAGCGTGAACTCCTTGAGTCTGAATCAGGAGCTTCCCATTCTAAGAAGAAACTGAAGAGGCTAGGTGCAGATAAATCCTCTGATGAACTATCCGAAGATGATGAAGATGATGAAGACAGTGATGGTGAGCGCCTCACAAAGTCGAGAAAGAGGAAAATTGACAGAGGCCAGCAGCAGCGAGCGACAGACAAGTCAAAAGCAACCACTAGCAGCATCTGTAATCTGCTGCAGGACTTCTTGCAGCAGCAGCAGCACATGGAGGTGCAGTGGTGGGAGATGATGGAACGGCGAGCTCAGGAGCGGGTGGTGTTTGAGCAGGAGCGGCGGCAGTCAATGGAGAAGCTGGAGAAGGAGAGGCTGATGCTGGAGCAGGCATGGTGGGAGAGAGAGGAGCAGAGGAGGAGAAGGGAAGAAATGCGGGCTGAGAAAAGAGATGCACTCTTAACCACTCTTTTGAATAAGCTCCTACAGGGAGACTTGTGATAAGAAATTTGCAGCAAGTAGAGCTGGAGAGAAAAAGAGTGGGGCTTGCATTCTATGGCCTTGTGATCAATTTTTATGGTTGCAAAATTGTGACGACATCCTTACAGAAAGGAAACTATACAACAATGTACTAACATGGGAAAAAAAATCCAAATCATAAGTTCTGTACTCACCAAAGATTGCTTTTGGCGAGGAGTCATGACGATAGAATTTAAAGATTGGAATTTGAGTGCTTATACATATCTTTGGGTTTGTAATGATGGTTGTACAGTATCTCATGCTTGGAAAAAAAAAAAAAAAAAGTTACTCTCAGTCGAACCCTGTAACATCAGATTGTTGAATGTAATTAACCATAGAATTAATGGAAAGATGGTTCTGGGATTCATTATGTTCCTCATGCAATCTATATCCAAAGTGGAACTTTTTGAAGTTTCTTTGATTGCTCTTTCAAGAATGACAAGCAAACCTTGCTTCAACACCCAAGTCATCTCACAATTGAACACTAAACTTCACAGCAATAAAGCCCTTTATAGTCACAAAGAGGATTTAAAATTCCATATGATATCGTAATTAACCATCAAAAATGTATTTCCTGGTCTGATAAATTTATTCAGTCAATTTGGTTCCCCTGTTGTTCAGAAAGTGGTGTAAACAAATATTCTACCTTTCATCATGCCATCAAAATCCAATATATCGATGTATAAAAGAACATGGTTCTGGCCCAAGCCATTCATCAGCAAACACATAAGAAGAAAACAGGGATCAATTTGGTTGGAGTCTGATGTGTCGGGTGCTGGAAACCAGTGCGTAAGTTATTACATGCTATTATTGTACATTATCTCCAGTATGTTCATCTTTTCGGAGCACCAGAGTTTCTGTTATTGAATACACAATGCCATGTACCAGGTAACAAGAGCAAAGCAATAAATCGTATGATATTGTTCCAACCCTAGCTCAAGTAAGAAAAACATGTTATATATTGTTATGAACACTGTAATACACTGCCACAGGCTGTGTTCACATAAGCATTTTGGAGTCCAAAGACAAATCCATTCATAAAGTTACTCCTGGATCAAATATCAGCATAACATTGGTTTCTACTCCAGAACCAAAAAGATAAAAAGAGAGAAAGGACCACCACTAGTGAACTATGCTTATAATTCATACAGCTTGTTCAGTACTCACGCTGGAGCCTGTTGCGATTCATGATGAACTAACCACCTGATTCACTAGGAGGCTTCTCCTTGGGGTGCTTTGATCCACAATGGTCCACAAGCTGATTCTGGTTTGCTAGTTGTACCTGGAAATATCAGTTTAGTTTGATAATAACATGAAAAATTTAGGGGAAAATGTGAGATGGAAACAAAAAAAGAGGATAAGGCAGTAGAAGGGACAGAGCATGCACAGCTTTATGCATTTATGAGAAGACATACCATATAGACTGACCAACTAAGAGTAATTAAGGAGAAAAAAAAGGATGTCCTACTGCTTGGGAAGGGTCAAATGTGGAGAAAATCATGGACTGCTGCTGCAAGATTTGGGAAGGGTCAGATATACACAGCCTTACCTTGCATACCTCTCCATGTTGGAGTTATAAGGAGAAAACCAACTGAAATCACACAAGCTGAGTCGAAGCTTGATTTGTAGCTCCGACATAAAATATTCCCCTAGAAGTTTGGACCAATGTTCACAGGACGACTCAAGAAAACATTCATCCATTCACTTTAGTATGCATATCACAAATAGGAACTGACCTTAATCTTGTATGTCCGTCACTTGAAAAAATTCGAAAACAAATAACAATGATGAATGAAACTTTCATGACCAAACCAAACGATTGCCAAAAAGTATTGTATATATTAGAGAATATACTTGATACTTTGGTCAACAAACTCAACATTTGAGCCAAAACTATAGTTTGATGCTTTAATTGGAAAGAACACAATATCCAAATTATGTTCAAAAATAAAAGTTGCAAGCACTCTCGATGGCCTGTATAAAACAAACTTAGATCTATTGCATGCCAACTGCCATTAATCGATGTGGATAAACGCATTGGAGGCCTTTTTCTGTTCAAAGATAATTAGCAGCATCTTTTAGAACATGGAGGATCCCTTAATAATGGACCACCTGTACCACCAACAGAGGGCTGTTCACAATAAGAACAAGGCCAAGAGGGCAAGGTCGAAATCTAAGGATGAAAAATAATGTAGCACCTCATATATTAGTGGTGGTTTTGCAGGCCATTTATGGCACCCTACAGTTAACCTACATGAACGTAGGATTTGCATGGATTTACCATAAAACAGTGAAACAAAAAGCGGATCCAATCTCGTGGGTATTTACAAATTGCAAGTTTCATGATGAATGAAAGTCATCATCTCAATCAATTGAAAAAACTTGGGCAATCAATAATCCAACCAACTGATCATCTTCTCCCTCCTTTTTCTCCCATTTTTACAAGAGTCATTACTATACAGTCGAGCATCATTACACAATATATCAAGAAAGTATAGCCAAAAAAGTCAATAAATTTGGATGGTTTTTGCTTCCCTTACATTCAAAACCAAAAAAAGAAATCCTGATACCAAACGTGTGAACAATGACCAGATAGACATACGAACCCTAAAGCCACAACATGCATCGTACAAACCACAAAGAAATCAACTTTGACGTGTAGAAATAGAGAACAAATTATATATCCATCATATATGTAAAGACCTAGGCCCGGTCCACTTGACCGGCCCAGGCTCGGCCCAAAAGGGACTAGTCTTCCTCCTCTCCCTCCGGGGGTTTCGGCCAAAAAGAGGAGTCCCAAGACCGTGGGGACCCTAGAGCTCCTCTATAAAAAAGAGCTCCCACCAGCATCGAGTGCTACCGCTCCTTTGTCCTCCTCTTTTCTCTCATCGAGTCCACACTTCTCCGTTCTTGTGCCCGCTGGAGATCGAGGGCGGAGACGCCACCGGAGCTGAGGTAAAGTTCCGATCTTTCTCCTCTTAACTTCTTCTTCCTATGGTCCAAAAGCACCGTCACCGGCCAAAGAATCGATTGGAAAGTCCCCTGCTCATGTCCCATATTTTTATTGTCTTTCTCTCTTTCCGACCATCATCGTCGCCGGCGTTCGTCACCGAAGGCCTCGGCTCCTTCCTTGCATCGGCCCCGAGCCAGAGCCAGACCCCCAACCGAGAATGACCGAGCTAATAAACCCCCTTCTCGGCCCTATTTTGGGGTTGAATTTGACCGGCCGCCGTTGCTGGTTACTCTCCACCACCCGCCACCCCCTCCAGCTGCTACCTTATCGGACCATGACCACGACAGCCACCGGTCCACCCTATACCTTCCCCCGTTTACCAAGAAAGAAGAACAAGAAAGAAGAAAAGAAGAAGAGGGGAGAGAGAGAGAACCCATCCCTCTCTTTCTCTCTTATTTTTTTTCTCTCCTTTCTCTCTCATCTCCATATTTCTCTCTCTAACCAGACCTATGAATCTCAATGTGGGGCTTATCCTCCTATTCTACGAATTTGAGTTGACCCCCGCAAAGAAGTCCTAAATTGCCTGAATGCTCGAGCAGTCTATCGAACCGACCACCCCGACTCTGTAGAGTATTTCTAAAACCCACTGATGATGAACCTTGTTGAACGACCTTAGCCCTGATTGATTATGTGCCCCATGATTCGTTGTTTGGGTCATGCAAGCCTGACCCACTCAAAACCATTGAGTACCATCATCCGGCTAATCGTCCATGTTTCTTATTATTTTAATTCAAGTTATTGAATAGAAATTAATTATATTTTTAATATTTTTAAATAAGTTTAGCATATTCGCTTAGCGAAATTTGATGGTCTAGGATGGAAGAGGTAAATAGATCTTACACTCTTTATTATTTTAAATTATCATACTTTCTATGCATAAGGTTTGTCTGTAATGATATCATATTTTCTTAAAAATTAAGGATCAAACATACGATATTATGAAACTCATGGTTTATTGCAAAATAATGGTTTCATAAATATTTTAATATTATTGAATTGTGTATAAACTATGAACTTCTTATTTATAAAATTTGTAATTTTATTATAAAGAGAATGATTTCATGATTATTTTACTATTAAGTACTTATTTATAGACTATAAACTCTATTAAGTCATTTAGTGTTTTATTCATGTATGATTCAAAAAAATATGATTTAAAAAAATGACTTAAGAAAAATTATTTTAAGAACTATAGCAAAATGCTCTCAGATAGCTATGTATGACCCCTGAAAGTGAGATAGATCGACATTCGGAACTAGTTCCATACGACCTTGTCAGCTGGTAATAATAGTTAGCATACGATCCTACCAGCAGATAACAATAATTGGCATACGACCCTACCAATAGGTAATAGTAGTTGGTATTTTGTCGATTAAGGTCCTGTTACGGGAATAATAATGATCATAGCATTTAGCATGAGAGAAGTAATTTGATCAATGAGATGATTAAATGGTAAATGATTTATGATGTTTATTTATGCTATACACCTGGAACTATATCTGACATATTGATGATTTATGCATGCACGATTGACTTGATGACTTACTTTATCATATGATACTATAAAATATTCTATCTTACAATAATTATTATTTTCTCTATATGATGCATCAATTCATACAAAAAATTATGCTTGATATGGTAAGATAGTAAAAGATATACTTACTGAGTAATGCCGCTCACATATCTTCATTCTTCTTTTTTTTTCAGACGAATAGGGTCGGTAGGAATAAAGAATGGTTCGAGCTTGGATTTCACACTACAAACTTGGCGATTTTGTAAAAGAATTTTAATATTTTAATTGACTATGAATTTGCAGTTAATGATTTTCTGAATGTTAAGGATTACAGCTTTGGTACTTATGTTTGGATCTAAACGCTCTAAACCAGTATTGGTTTTATTTAATAGATGATTAAATTGGACTTGAATTTATTATATTTTGTTTGAGATGGATTTGGAAGATAAATATAACGGTTGGCTTCGTGTTATCATGGGTTGTACCTCACGGTAGCACGGCCGTGTTATATCCCGGATTTGGGGCGTGACAATATAAGCCACAGGCGTTTTTGGATGGATTCCAGAGCTAGAAGAGAACGATCGTATGACCACAAAAACATTTAATTTTGATGCATTATTTCCACTGATTCATGGATTTAATCTGGCAGGTCACCATGGACATTAAAATAGCGCAAAGATTTTACTCCCATCATAATGTATAGATTCTACAGCCATGAGAAGAGATTCATCAGATAAAGCACATCAAGATTCAATTTTGACTCTTTTATGGATCCCATCTAATAGGAAATTATTAACATTATTTTTTGAACGAGAACTATATTCCCATAAGGGCGAATTTAAAGCTAGGGCATGGCTTCAAAAGTCAGAACAGAATATTACATAAAACTCATCAAGAATCCATTTTGATATGTTATCTTTGCTGAACTGTGGATTCATCTTGTGCATCACCATGAAGCATAGATTTCCCCATCATACAAACAAACAGGTTATTTCGCATGAAAAAACCATCTCGACTTTGATGTGGGCTATTTCCACTTACTCATGGATTTATCTGGTGGGCGACCACGACTTTAAAATTGGAACAAAGATTATACTCCAATAATACAAACCACATGTATTTTACGCATATATTCTGCAGCAACAAGAAGAGTTGACTAGCTTTTTCCACTGAATCATGGAACAGTAATGGGCTATCATAATTCATAAACACTAATCTTTGAACGAGGATCATATTCCCATACAGGTGAACTCCCAGCTAGGGCATAAATTCTGAAGTTTGGAGAGATACATTATGCAAAATGCATCAAGATTCGATTTTGATGTGCTATTTTCAGTGAATCATGGATCCAATATAATGCGTAATCATCAAGTTTAGTTCTTGAACGAGGGTTAAATCCTCAGGGAGACGAACTCAGAGCTAGGTTTTGGAGGGATGGGGATGGGGACGGGGACGATATATAGATAGATGGATAGATACCTTGCAGATGGGACAGCTAACTTTGAGGCCGACGGCCCTGGCCTCGAGCTGGGATCCCTTCGCAGTCGATCCTTTGCTTCCCTCTCGTCATCTTTGCCCTTCGGATCCCTCCCTTACCCTCCCTTCCTACCTGCTCTCCCGTCAGTCTTCCGCTCGTGGGTCCGCGCAGTTCGCTCATCCGGAGAGACATTTGTTGTCGGGCTCCGACGGTGACCCGGAGAGATTTGGGATGGACGAGCTATTGATGCCTTGAGGACAGATGTTGGCCGACTTGCCGCTGTGTGGATCGCTTTGTTCGACCCCGGCTGGCTCGAGGGGCGTAAGGTCTGCAACTTATTTCCACCGGGGGAGAGGAGATGGGATGAGGATATTGATCGGCGGGCTTTTGGTGAGCAGCTAGCCGAGCAGATTTTGGCATTGTCGATTCTTGTAAAGGAGGCTGAGGATGGATAGGCGGGTTTGAAGCGGTACAAGCAGACCAGAGGTGAAGGGCAAGGATCTACTCTCCCTGGTCAGGAGGTCGTTGTTGGGCTTGCCCGGAGGTGAAGGAGTATATCTTCCATGTCCTCTTTGGCTGCCAGCGGGCTGCTCGAATTTGGGAGCGCGCCTCGACTTCCTCTAGCATGCAGTATGGGTGGGTGTCTTGCGGAGTGGGGAATTAGGGCGGCTTATTTGGCCTACCACCGCTGGTTAGATAGGAATGCCCATGTTTTTGAGAACCAAGGAGCACATCCGAAGATGGTGGTGGACAGAGCCCTTCTTCGTGCGACAGAGGTTATTGGTATTACTACGTCGTCGTCTCTTGGGTTGGCTAGAAAAATTTGGGATTTCCGCTTTGCTCTTGTAGGCTGTAGCGTCCAGGATCGTGCTTGTATCCTGAGAGCCCCTACCCCTAGCTTTCTCAAGATGAACTTCGATGGCAACGTCGGCGGGGACAGAAAGCAGCAAAGGTGCCAGATTTGTTATTAGAGACAAGGATGTCAAATTAGTGGCGGCCGGGTTTCGACGGATCATTGATCAGACCGTCACCAGTGTTGAGCTTGGAGCAAAATAGGAGGGTGTCACCTATGCGAGATAGGTGTTAGGTGTAGACTGTATCCTCTTTGAGGGGGACTCAGCCACATTGACCAAGTGGATTCAGAGAGTCGGAGGCCTGCTGCTGCTGGGATGTGCCTGCTCCACGACATCTGTAGCCTTCTGGGTGGCAGCCTATGCGGCTTAGCACTTCGGAGAGTTTATTTGAGAGAACCACATGTCTATCCTGTCTTCCTTGCATTATTTCCTTTTTTCTGATTTTATGGACTATACTCACACCCGTGTGAGCTGCCGATGTACTGAAAAAAAAAAAAAAAAAAACCTCGCGATCCAAAAATGGTGTTTTCTCGAAGTTTCAATATCCACAAACTCTCCTTTTTTTAGAAAATAGCTCATTTTTTTTAAAAAAAATCTTGTCGAATATAAATATCTCGCTACGGTTGGAATGCCTGTTATAGTATAAGTGATGGCTAATAATTTAAATTTGTATTCTTTGCTTAATAAAACAATATTTTTTGAAAAATCAAATCTTTTCAAAAAAAAAAAATATCTCCAACTAAAGAAAATATTTGGACAATATGTTGTTGTTTTAGTTTCATTCCATTCTAACACTATTATAATAGATTAATGGTGGTTATAACATTTGTTATTTTATACGAACATAGTTTCAAATTATACATAGTATAAATAATAGTTGTTATAACTATCATTAGCATCAGCTATAACAAAATAGCAAGTCTATCGAGACAACGACAACTGTTCTCTTTTGTTTTATTTAATTTTGAAGGTCTTCCAATAAAAAGAAAAGAAGAAGAAAAAAAAAGAAGACGGGACGAATCTTTACGGTCAGCCTCACCGATTGATCAAAAATATAAACAAAAGATGCAATTGCTGCATGGAGTAAGGTATAAAAGTTTGTTTTTGCGTATTTTGAATGGATATTATGTATCATAGGGCCGTGGATTGGGGCAATTATTAAAAACATTTTTGTGTGTCAAAAAAATATTTTTCTCTACTAAAATAAATTGCAACCATTCAAGTTTACAGCAAGCGACAAGAAAGTTACCAGCGAAGAGCCTATTTTTGACTTGAAATTTAGCTCAATGTTGGCTTGTTTGATTAGCAAACAGCTCTTGTTCATACCTACAGCTCTCACATAATTAGAGTTTTCATGCAACTTGAAATGCAAATGCATAGTTAAATATTATATAATCTTGTATTATCTACAAATTATGTATAAGTAGTATTTAATTTTATGTTATTATTAATCACAAATAAAATTTTATTTTTAATTGAGCAGCCATCAGATCTATATCAATGGCTATACATTGGAACCATTAGATTCACAAATATAATGGGTCCCTATATTCACAAGTACAAATCTGAAACCAGAGAGGAAATCGATTAGCTTAGATAGATATAACTAATCCAGTTAACAAACAAAAGGATAAAACTAAAGCATAATCCTGATATAGTACCAAAATCTTGTTGATGATATGATTTTTTTTTCAAACAATGATTCTTCGAATAAAATTCTTTCTGAATAAACTTGTTAGACAAGAATCATTCAATATATTCCTCTTTTCTTTTATGATATAAAATAAACCAGTATCGAGACAGTCAAATGGGAGAAAAATAAAAGTTCTTTTGTCCCCCTTCCATCCTCTCCTCTCCCTCTCTCAAATGTTTCACAGCAGTGGGTGCCCAACCGGCTCTGTCCTCCCCTGGTTCCTGTCTTCAGCTTATTCTCCAAATGCACCAGGTTAAGACTTAACGGTGGCAAATGCCATGGATATTTTTCAACTGTTAACAACCAACAGACCTAAATGATTTCCCAAGTATCGAATCATAGATATAATGAGATGTAAAGATAAAGCTTCTACGATTCAAAAGAAGAGATGAGGAACCAGAGTTCATAGACAGGAATACATTTACATAATGTGCAAAAAAGAATAAATGAATGAAAATAAATGTATTCAGAACACTTCTGTATTCCTTAGGATGTCTTTATCATATGAACCAGCAGTTGGCAACTAAATAAAATGTAATCAGTCCGAGTTGGAGTCATAGAAGTCACTCAGACATGGCGTCATAACCTCTGACTCCAATATTTGCACCACCCTGTGCATCGTGGGCCGTTCCTCTGGGACTGAAGAAACACACTGTATGGCAACAGATAGCAAAGCATCCAGGCTTTCAATCTGCACTCCCTCACAGTGAGGATCAATTATCTCTCTTTGACGGTTCTCGAGGACCAAGAAATTCAACTGCAGCAGAAACAGAAACATATTAAAAGACACTTCGGTCAAAAAGAAAAAATAAAGAAGAGGATGATGATGATAATGATATGAGAGTGTCAAATCAGATATTCCAGACGCCATCTTCTCTTTAAACCCCTAGCAGCATGATATTTATGTTACACTACAAAAGATGAACCCGAAACGATTAAATGAATCAAACCTACATAAGATGATTATGCTCACTACAGCATTACCCATATATTTATGAGAAAACACTTCTCAAGTAGTTCTTTACAAAATGCAGGTCTTAATCAAATTGATCACAATATAAATTCTTTGTTTTGAGATTCTTTCTTTTGAAAGGCCCGAAGGTTGGCTCTTAATGACATCAATTAATTAACAAATGAAATGCCAAGAATAAACATCAAGGCTTTGTTCTGCCTATTCACTGTATGCTTTACGTGAATCCACTTTCCCTAAGCATACTACTTAATGCTGTCTCTAATGTTATTTCAAGCTTCTCCATAATCCTTTGTCACAACTTCCAATCATGCCATGCTACATTAAAACTTTCCCTCTTCTTACATCCTCCAAAAAAGATTAACCACCCCTCTCTACTGAAATCCCTCCAGATCTTTGCTGTACATGCCCATACAATCTCAATTATTTTTTCATAAATCTACCTTTAACTTGTGCTGACTCCTGCAGCTCCTCTATTATACTTATTCCATACCCTATCCCTCTTAGTTTGCTTTGCCCAAAATCCAACCCCGCTTTCTCAGTTTTTTCTGTTATATTCAATTTATTTTTCCAGGCACTCTTTAATGCTCAACATTCCGAATCCTACAACATTGCAGGATCCTTTAGCTATCATATCTTTTGAACTAAATTGCATAATAAAAGACAGATGTGTCTCAACACTGAGAGAATAGTAAAAGGGCCAGTCTGGACTGCTCCAAAGAGACAAAAATATCACACTTCAGCAGAGTAGGTTTAAACTGCACATGTCCAACTTAGCCATATAACTTTCTATTTGAGAACTAGGTCAGATTACCTTAGAGTAGAGGATTCCCTAGCACCAAAAGAGTCATACAGAAATACTATGATCAAACATGCTAGTATTTCATGTGAAAGGAAAAAAAGCCATTTTAGAAAAAAGAAAAGCAACAATTCAGATCTATAATAGATGTCTAAGTTGTTTCCCTCCAATAACCCAAATGGTTTAAGAGTCACCTTCAAGATCCTTTTGGAGATCACATATTGAGGAACATAGGCTGGTGGAAGATATTGCAAGTGCCCAAGTGGTTATGACTATTGGAGGAGGTTAAATCAGTTGCTAGAGAAGGGAAGCACCAGGTCGGGTCGGGTCGGATTTGAATTTGGCCAAAATTCTATATGATAGCCATAGGCATGACCCAAGCCCATCTAAACCCACAAGGGGTCAATTCTGCTGAACCTTTGCCCAGCAGGGTAGACTCCTTTGACCTCACTTAACCCTATTAACCCAAATACAGCTGGTTCATATCCACCCTATCAGCTGTCTCAGGTTTTAGAAACCTAGGATAGGAAACTATATTAAAAAGATTAACTTAAAAAAGGTAAATCATCTTTAGACACTAATCATTCCAACACACACAAAGGAAGAAATGAAAATCCTGGCATCTCATGACTAAAACAGCATAAATAAAAATCAAGATGGATGAATTTTAAGTGATATCAGCACAATCATGTAATTACTGAAGATAAGATAGAAAATAGCACTTCCTCAATCTTCTCTCTCCCAAACTCTTGGAATTTTCAAATCCAAGCAAATAAGCATTTGTAAGAGATTATAGCTGCACGAGTACATTATCAAGAGAAATCACGTATATGTTCAAGCAAAAGAATCCAATAAATGCAAACACCAGCAAACATAAAATACTTTCACTCTCCTCAAATATCTCGTCAGTGAAGATCGAGAAAATGCAGTGCAAAAGATAGAAAAGAGCTCAGTTAACTCATGAAGGTGAAAACATGAATTGGTACCAGAATCATATATCTTTTGACAGAAAGAAAATTATTATCAGAGAATTACCCATCCTACTATATTCAAGCCTTTCTCGATGAATGATGAATCAGTGGGTCGTTTTCCACTCAATACTTCCAGCACCAGGACTCCAAAGCTGTACACATCTGTTTTTTCTGTTGCCCTACCACTTTGCATGTACTCTGTAGATTCAACCACAATTAAACAATGTATAGGACAAAAGACACTGCATTTTTCATATAGTCAAACCACTTTGAGAAAAGATGAGAACTGGAAACACAATTTTCCATGTTTATAAACAAATATAACTATGCCTAAAAATCATGGTACATAAATATTGGGTCTATTAACTGCGTCCAAAATCTGTTCCATTGATATCTTATAGAAAGCCAGAAGTCCATAATAGCTTGTGATTTCAAAGAGTTCATCAATTTCTAAATAAGTTTTTAGGGTTACTCTACTGCATAAGGATACGATAAATCATATAGTGGTCTAAGAAAAATTTACTGAAGAGTGATGAGACCTCTAGGGAAGAACAAGATTTTAAAATCCACATCTTGAATTATGAAAACCATTATAAACAAAAGAAAGTAGCATCTTAAAACAACCACTATTCACAAACTAAAGTCATTAAGCTATTTACCAGGAGATGTGGACACTGAGAATCAATGGTGCAAGAAATAGAGGAAAGCATACAAAGTTGATGTACCGAAAATCTGTTATCAGCACTTGCACTGCGATACTTAGAATAAGAGCAATAAGGAACATTGTATCCAGCGGAATGGAGGAAAAGGATTCATGTAGCCGACCCCATCTAGTTTGAGATTAAGGCTTAGTTGAGTTGAGTTGAGTTATGGAACACTATATCCAAATTATAAAAGATACACTATATCGTAATTTAGTTTCAAGATTTGAGATGAAAATGAAGGCAATTAAAACCAACAATCAAACGATCTCATATAACATGCAAATGTAATCATGACTTACATATATAAAAAATATATCAACTTAGACTAAGAAATCGCTTAACAATTCATAGAAAAAAAAGGTATCATATTACGCACTAAAATGGGTACCAAACATGAAATAGGGTTTGAAAACTTGGCTTTAATTTCTGTTATGGCAGGACCTGACAGGTTTCAGTTAGAGCGATTTAGTGGGCTCGAGTTTCAGAGTTTTGGCCATATCTAAGGAAGTCCGGATGTACACAACCTTATCTCTGTGTAAGGAGAGGTTGTTTCCATGTTTCCAGCCCGGGATCTCCATGTCATAATGGAGCAAACTTAGCTTTGTGCCAAGGCTCACCATCTTTTGGCCAAAAATAAGGAAAATGGCAAAATAAAAAAAGGGAATATATATATATATATAACATAATAGGATATTATATTGTTTGAAATCTTTGGGTTTATTGTCTTGGTGTTTACCATATGGTGGCCTGAAAGGATCAAGTATTATAAAATCTTTGAGAAACTGGTAAATATAATAATTATATTAATTCAATTCTTTCATAACAATTATTGATGGAGAGAGCTCCATGTCCAAAACTTGGGAACTAAATACCAATTTAATGGGTAAGCATAACATCCATGTTAATTTTGATCAATTTTGATTGAAAACTAGACACCCCCCCACCCCCGCGCCAAAAAAAAAAAACCCTTGTTATGAAATACGGAAGCCAGGCATGTGTCAAAGCACACATTTCTGCAACGCTGGTCCCGAAGGTTACATAGTAGTGAAACAGAGGAATCCTTATTAGGAAAATTTGCTTTCAAGTAAAATGCGATGGATCCTTACAAACTCAATCAGAATTCCTATAAATGGAACCTAATTTTGCACAACATGCAGACAAACAATAGAAAGCCACACTAATATAAATAACAAGGATAATATATCTTGTTAAGCAGGAGACGTGATGGTGTTAAATAAACAAGTGATACATTATAATTTTCAAGAAGTGTAGGGTTTGAAGAGACTTCTTTAGTCATTCACTAGGCTTTTCAATCAAGAACAGTGAAGCAATTCCACCCTTGCTCAAATATTCCTATGTACAATATTGGTTGATGCAAGAAGAGTGAAAAAATGATGCGAAGGTCAAGACCCAAGATTAGTTATTGTAGAATTTTCGCCTAAAGGCCCTTCTTAATGGCTTTTCTTGGAATGGGTCACATTGATGGGTGAGTTGTATTCCAAAGTCTATGGAAGCTTGACTAGTCCAATGGATGTATGATTTTTTGTCGACTCCTCTTTGTTTTCTTCTTCCAACTACCAATATAATAAACCCAAACATCAAACAGGTGTGTTTTGTGTGTGTGTGTTTTAGTTGCGTTGGAGGAAGAGAAAAAGAGGAAGGTGAGGGAGGGAGTGCTGCATTAAAAACTACTTAACTGGCACTGAAAATCATCATTGTTACAATGCCTTGGAAAAAAAAAGATAATTGCATGCATGCAATCATATTAGCTAACAATAGAGCAAAGCAAGTAGCTGAGTATTTAGATTCTAGAGTTTCAAAGAGATTAAAAAGTAGGTATTTGAATATTTAGGTCCTCGATTTTGGAGCAGAATAGATGCAAGCTACATCCATGTTTCTGAAACCAATTTCAATTTATTGGATACATATTTTGTCCCATACCTGGAGCAAGATAACCAAATGTTCCAGCAACTATTGTGGTAATATGAGATTCTTCATCCTCCAACAGTTTTGCAAGTCCAAAATCAGACACACGAGCCTCCAAATTTCCATCCAGTAATATGTTGCTTGACTTAATGTCACGATGTATGATTCTTGGTGAACAATCATGATGCAAGTATGCAAGGCCTTTTGCAGCTCCCATGATAATATTAAGACGTGCATCCCAGTCCAATTGTTCGGATCTTTCTGCCCGATCAGCAAAATAGATGTCACACCATTAAAGTTTCTACTATAATATCTAGACATATGTCCAAGAACATAGTACCACAATGACATAGAACTACTAACTAAGCTTGCTGCATCTGATCAACTGACAAAATAATATATAACAAACACACTGTCTAAACAGCACAGGACACAGGAGAGTCTGGCAAGATTTACCAGTTAAATCAGTAAATAAAAATGACATTCGACAAAACAAGTTTCAGTGGCTATCTTGTAGTACTGAAATTGGATTTTGAAGTTGCATGCCTATGAATACACATATCAAAGAACTTATAAAGACTTGTTTTTAAGTTTGTTGTCAAGACAATGAAGGGACACATATTTTTCTAAAATCTCAAGTGTAAAAGAACCACAGATGGCATAAAATTCTGCATCAGCTGATAAAGGGGTCATATGACTCCTTTGTTGTGTACAAGGTTCTATACCAGCTATAATGCAGCAAACAACTAGATCTCTCATATTTCACTGTTGTTTATCCAATTCGTTGATAGTGGATTGCCTCAAAACGTCTCACAGCACATCAACTCTGTATCAGGTAATATAGGGTTCATACAATCCATGTAATTGTCCCGTAAAACAAAAATGAAATAGTAAATTCATTTCTCTATCCCTTTTTCCCTCATGACCCCCAACAGTTTCGAGCAAATTCTTAGAAAAGTCTGCCTTGGAAGGGTTTCGCCCATAAATTCCAGCACATGAAGACCAACAAGGCAAAGCCACCAAATTCCACATTAAATCTAAATACATTTGCAAGAAATTCATAGAAAGATCAAAAATAATATGTGGTTGAAATATTAGATCCATAAAGAATCAATACTCAGGAAAACCATTTTACAGACCTTGCCTTTCTACGCTCTTTGTCAAGGTTAGAACATTTGCTGGGTTATTCTCTAGTTGAATGAGATTATGGATGTAAATAAGATGAGCTCAAACAATCCAGGCATAACGTAAGCTCAGCTTGTTTTGTACCTAAGTCGAGCTGAGTATATCAGCTCATTTAGATTCAAGCAAAAATCCAAGTCAAGGTTCACAAAACTGGGGATACTCAGTAATGGGGAGGGGTGGAGGGGATACCGAGTGTCCATCCACAGATCCAACCCTTGTACCGGGCTTACCAACATTGTACCAACTTGGTACTAGTATGGGTCTGGTACCAAGATTGAGAACCCTGATTGAGATGCTCATAAACAGTTCATTTAACAAACCTATTAAGAACCTTAAATGTGCCCAGATAGCAAGACACTTAAGGAGACACCTCACCTCAGGTGGGGGCCCAAATGTTCGTCCAAACTAACAACCAAGGTTCGCTGTCTCGGTACTGGACCCGTATTGACACCATCCTATTACAGAGTTGGTATGCAGTATGGTACAAGATAGTAAGATGTACCGAATGTTGGTACGGTATAAGATATAGTACCGATTCGGTACCAGTACAGAATAGTACCAACCGATACAACGAACCTTGTAACAACCTTAAATATGCTTGTTGGATTAAGTATAACTTCTGTGAAATAACTAACAACCTTGCATAGAATTGCAAATAACCATAATCTTGATCACAAAAAGCTTATGCACATCGAAAGCAATAACCACTTTACGTGTCACTTGCTTTCCAATATCTTGTTGCACCTTATATTTACTTTAGTATATTTCTTAGAAAACACAAAGCACCCACATTTTGATGGGAAAGGCTTGGATCCTGATGACTTCAAAAACAACCAAAAGGAAGCTGATAAATGTGTATATGCAAAGTACTATAGCCATGAAATTCAACATTAGATCATCAGGGTAGAGGACATCTAAGTTCAACAAATGTCTCAACTTGTCTTATTTTAAGTATTGGTTGATGCAAGAATCCAGTATTTTTTTATAGTTATTATAGCTGGCCTGCTTATTATTATTTTAGTGTGATCGATCAGGGGGAAGGAAGAATTAGCTCAACCCACTCAACTCGAATATCTCAAAAGAAAATTAGAAAAGATGAAAAATTTGCGAAAGTAGGATTTATGACCCATTTTCTTCATTGACGATCCACACACCATAAATTGAGGTACATAGCCCTATTTATAACAGTAGAGACATCTTCCCTTGCACAATTCAGGTACGATTTCTCTTCTAGTTCAAATAGAACTAGGTTTCCAAAAATAAATATGACTAGTAGAAATAATCATGAAAAAAACTAAAATTCTACAAGAGGTAAATCTCAACTTCTACATCAACTTTGTCTTCTATTGTTTGACCTAATTCTTCACGGATTAGAAGATATGTTTGATTAAAGTCTTTCCCCAAAAAAAGCCTTTTGATTTGACCGGCCTATTTCAGAGCCCAAATGATGAAAATTTAGCCCGTTTCAATCCCCTAAGGGTTGGCTCTAAAACATAGATCTTGAAAAGTTATCCGATTTAAAAAAAAAAAAAAAAAAAATCTTAATCGAGCATTGTATGATTAAGTTATGGCCTCCGAAAATTTTGCACGTGACTCGGCTTCCCAATATGACGGATCTTGCTCCTAGACCCTATCTAGCTCTATCCGTAGTGGCCAAAGTGGTCCACATTAAGTCACTGTGATCCTTCTAAATCACAGTGCCCTTTATAAACTCATGACTGACAACACATGGACTAAAATTAGAAGTCATGTTGTTTATAAATTAACAACTCTACCAATTTCCAATGCAAATGTTGAGATCATAATCAGACGGTTTTGTAGCATCTAACAATAACTTAACCTGATTGTTGCCGTTTTAGTATGATTTTGCACTTCAAACTTGTGCCTGGTAATATATAGACTAAAATCTGGAAGTAATGTGGTTCATAATATAACAGTTTTAGCAGACTCAAATGTGAATGCTGAGATTACATTAAGATGATTTTGTAGCATCTATTAATAAGTTTCTACTAAAGCTGTCTGGTAAAGCACATAAATTTTCATTTCTTACCAACAAAGAGAGGACTGAGAGAAGCTAAGTCACTAAGGAAAAGATGCATATAACAGATAATACAATTAAAAAAGCATATGTTAAGGTTATATCAAATTATAAATTATGAGGACACATTAATATCCAATAGAATGAAGCACTGATCATTTATAATGTTAAACAGTGACAAACTTGACAAAGCTAAAATGCAAACTCAACATGCAAGGGATTTGAATTTGCAAGGCCAATAACAAATTACAGAAGTTCTCCATGTGGTGCACACCCAATTACCAGTCTAGAAGAAGTATTGATAAACCAGATACTTGGCAATGCATACTCCACCCACCTGAAGCAGTGATTATACATATGAAAATAGTAGTACAGTTCTCACCATGTAAAACTTCATCCAAGCTTCCACCAGGTAAGTAATCATAGATTAACAACTTCGATGAAGGAGAATTACAATATCCACGGAGATTGACCAAATAACGATGCTTAATGCTCCCCAAAATCTCAAGTTCCCGATCAAAGAAACGGTCTAGGCCTTCATTTGTCTTCATGATTCGCTTCAACGCAAACACATTTCCATCATCCATCGCAAGCTTGTACACAGTTCCAAAGCCTCCAGTACCAATAATGTTTTCATCATTTAATGTCTCCAGTTTTCTTAGGATATCTTTAGATGAGTAGGGCAAGTCCCCATGAAACATTACAATGGATGCACCTGGGACAGTACTTAGTATAAGAAATTTTTTCCTATTTTTCTACTCCAGAATGAGACAACACATGTCATAATATTCATAGAACTAAGGAGGGAAAAATCCATCAATACCTTCACTGACATCCATTGCAAGACCCCTGATGTCACCTTTACCAAATTTCTTGTAAAGAAAGCAGCCCCAGAAGCACATTAGTGCCACGAACAGTAAAGCACAAACTGTTGCAACTGCACTTATAACAAGCCTAGTAGAATTCTTCTTACCCCCTTTGTTTCCTGCAGCAACATATTTCAGACACATGTAAGGTCCAAAAGTACAACAAGATAATTTGCAAGGGTCAAAGCCACCAGATTACTTTAAAATCCAAGGAAATTTCTACAGGCAGGTCCTGCC
>JAOXJJ010000819.1:12600730-12633072 GCA_025769935.1 Phoenix roebelenii
TCCTGCCAAAAGGCTTGAAGTTATGGTCTACTGAACCGGAGTGAACCGCCCGGTTCACCTCATACCAAACTGGTAACCAACCAGTACCGGTTCGGCTAACCTTGCCTGAATCATTTATGAAAATTTTAAAAATAATGAAAAAGACTATGAGCATATAGATACAAAAATAACTAGAGGTCAACTACTCTCGTTGCACCGATCTTTACCGCCTTAACTAATTAATGTTTCATTTTCAGCATAATATGATAGTAATTCAAGAATTTTGGTAATTTTGCATACAATGATTTGTCTATTACCAACCAAGGATAACATAATTTAAACCTTAGCAGGCATAAATCACTGCTTTGAAAAAAAAAATGGGTCTTCAATTTCACTCTGTTGAAACAAAAATAACATAAGATGATATGTACTCTCAGCCTACCAAGTACCTGAAGTGGGAGGCTGAGAATCTATGGACGGCGGCTGAACCTCATCTTTGCACACGACACCAATTTGCTTCCCACATAACCCACGATTTCCAATAAAGCTGTAGACATATGCATAAAAGTAGAAAACACAAGTATGGCTTAAGTAGTATTGATATCATAGTGTCTAATCTAATTCATTAATTAGCATGACCATCTATTTTTGAATATTAATTGAAATAGTTAACTCGAGAAATGAAACGCAGCTCCCTTGCCAACAATAAAAACTGAAACTAAATTGGTATTTGTTAATCAATATTGTAGTGCAAAGCATGGAGCACAGCAGGCAACAAATGACTATACAGAGAAGCTAGGGCACGGGAGAGCACAAGGCAGATTCCACAGAGGATGTTATTTTAAAATGAAGGCATTAACAGATGACATAGCATTAAAAAAAAATACATCATGTTCCAATGCTCCAGGAGAATCAGGGATGGTCGAGTCAATAAGGACATCACTACCTATAGAGAATTATTTACACAGCTGGCACCAGTCCCAGAAATTTCTAGAATATTTAAAGAGCATGCTTTGATGTACTAGTAAATCATTATATTTAATGATTATTTTCCTAAAATTAAAAGTTACAATTTTGTAAAATCAGGTGTTTGGTTGTGCAATGAAAATTCATAACTTCCTAAAATTAGAAGTTAGATTTCAGTCAGAACTGATATAAACCAGCAGCCACTTTCTGAGTTTATGCAGGATTTGACTTATGGGGATAAATTTATTGAATATATGGGCAATCAGTGGTGCTTTCTTGTCAAACCTTAAGAAAGGACACCAGTCAAGCCTTACCACTAAATGCCTAAAAAGAAACTAACTGTAACATGACAACAGTTAATTCAAACCACAGCAAATGCAAAGCACTTAACTTGAGAAAAGCAGTCCATCAAGTGAAAATGCGCTTTAAAATACACATTCCAAAAATAAGCGAACAATACTTACGAAGTTTCTGTAAACTTGATAAGCACACCATCAGATGGTATCACTCCAGTCAAAAAGTTTGTTGATACATTGCTTCAAGAAGATTGCAAAGCAAATCAATTTTTAGCTTTATATGGGAGCAATCATTCATTTGATGGATACAACATATAGTTAAGCAAAAGTAAGAAACTCACAGTGATCTAAGTTTGGGCAGCTTATCAAGTGATGGAGGAATAGATCCGCTCAGAGTGTTGCTGGAGATATCCCTAAAAGAGTAAGAAATGAGTATACAAGAAGAATTGCTCACTCAAAATCAGAATTGTAATACACTAGATTGTTTTGCAAAGATTTTTTTTAATTTTATGGACACATGGGGAAAAAAAAAGATGGTTACCAAGAAGTTTTATAAAAAAACTTGCACCACAATAACTTAGTTTCCACAATTTGCCTTTTTATATTACCCAAAACATAAATATCTGATAGTGACATCATATTTTACAAGAGATCATCAAATACACACACAGCAAAAGGTACCAAAAATATGTGCATAAATGTAATTAAAATAGGAAAGCATGAGAAGAGGCATGTTAAAGTTGCATATCATATTTAATTGGCACACTTGAGGCACAGACTTTCAAGTAAAAAATAAACCTAAATAGATATTTTAAACAAATTTAATAGATACTAATGTTGCAACAATTAGTACAAAACAAGCTCATATAGATAGTACATAACGAGCTCAGCATGCATCCATCTCCTTAGAGATAACTTCATGAATCTCAATAACCAATACAAATATATAACACTCACAGAGTCTCAAGTTCCAAAAGGTTACCCAACTCCAAAGGGATAAATCCACTTAAGTAATTTCCCTGCAAATATCTGTTAAGCAGTTGATAAAATTAGTTATCTTGCAAATGAAATGTAATTTGCTATTGTAAATGAGATGCAGAGGCAACTATTATTAACTGCTTTTATATAAAACACATAAAACATGGCCTAAAGAGCACAGTGCATAGCATGCCCCCTCCCCCAAAACCCCAACAAACCAACTTGGCATCGACCAGTATCAGTACACAAATATCATAAAGAATCTCCCAACAAGACATAACAGTATATTGTAATTCAGCTGATACATATCAGATCCTAAGCTAATTAATTGTAAATGAGTTAGTTTTCAAATTAACCATTAAATTACTGATAAAGATTTAATAACTCCAATTAATGAGGAGTTATCTATATTGGAGACCCACACTATGTGATCATGATCTGCGCCACTAAAAACACCTAGAACCGAAAATAATATGTCTTGGCAGTTTCCTACCCAATATTTCACATGTTAGGACCAGGCCCCATACCAGTACCTTGTCAGAGGAGTACAGCATGCTTCCATGCCAGGAGATGGTAAAGTATTGGAGTCAGCACAGCCCCTGCACCATGTCTCAGTACCATACTGGGTTTTTTATTACCGAACATGGTTTGGAACTTAAAACACTTCCCCTACCCATGCATCAAGTGTAAATTGTGCCAATTATGCTGATGTGCAAAAATACATGATAGGGTATATAAATTGAAAATCCACACTAATGTCATCATACCTTATCTTAAAACATGTATTATTGGAATTTAAAATAAGCTCTTTTTTTATGAATGGGAGGAAAATAGGCTTTGTGATGCCTAGATCACTCACTGCAAGACATTCTATTATGGCATTAAAGTCATCAGTTTTTACACCCATAGGTTTGATACCTCCAAAATATATGACTTTTGGTTTCCAGACATTCTCATTGGTAAAGATCAAGATCACTGGTTCGGATCTCTAATTTGGATAGTATTCATGAATTCAAAAACCCCCATAACTGTGCTGTTAGTATTGTACCATTCCGATGTGGAACTAGCACCAATACGGGTGCCAAGATGCTGAAACTATCTGTCTCGTACGCACTGGCCATATCGGTCTCTATCCGAGCATACCAAACGTACCAAAGTACCGGTCAATACCGGCATTCTTATTCTTTATAATGCTTTTTAGTTTCAATAAATACTATCAGTACCAGGTACCGATATTGTACCAATACTATAATGTTCGGATGAAAAAACGATATGAGATTCACTACCGGGATTTAAAACCTTGACAATGTTGATTTTTGAATTATTAAATCTTTTACCAAAGAATTAACATTTAAAGTAGTACACTTCTATGTATTTTTCTATAAGATTTCCTTTCTTGAATAATTGTATTTTGTTGTGTTAGTTACTTAATTTGCAGTAACATTGTAGAGTATGTCATAGCATAGTGTATTCTAGTGATGTTTGTTAGAAACAGTGATGCCTACAGTGCAAGGGTCCAAAGCTTACAGTGTACCTTGATGAATAAGCATGTTTATACATCCATCGAAGTAAAGCTAGCCTAAACAGTGCAGAATAAAAACTGAATAGGATCATGTAGCATACAATTGAAGGTTTACAAAGTAGTTGGCCACAGATCTGTGTTGGCACATACAAATTTTGCCACAATATTTGGAGTGCTATATGTTGTACCAAGTAACTACCAACACAAAAAAAATGGTGATTACTGAAATCTTAGCAGAAGAAGAGTAAACTAGTAGAACTGGAAAAGGAAAACTTGTTTTCAGATCTCTGCATAAATTCAAGCTAGGTGAAAATACATGCCGCAGCCAATTTACATAGTTCTCTAATTTGACAAATCCTAGTGAATTATACCTCAATTATTGATACAATGTGTCTTTTATTATGCAAATTATTTGTTTACTACAACTCAAAAGGATTATGTTACACAATGTGCCACAACCTGTCCAATTGTGGTGAGAAGTGGGCAAAGACTGGGACATGGAAAAGCAAACAATACTATCACAAGTAACCTTGAATAGGGATAATTGGTGACGAGGATCTGTAAAGCCAACTTCAAATGAATACAAAAAGTTTGATGGTCATGGTCATGGTTACTAAAACTTTGTCTTCTTCAAACTTTTGTTTTGAATTGATCCTGATATGCAGAAAGATAGTCAATATTATTTCTTATAAACGATTATCACAAGTAAAAATATTGTTGCAAACTAGAATATTTTAAGATACTATAGTACCATTAATTTAGCTTTCGACTCTTATATGAGGTTTTACTGAAGAATATATTAAGCAATATTTGTCGTACCACCCCAAACTTCCCAATTCGGGGCATACCAACCCATATCAAGTCGGAACTAGCACGAAAACACCATTCGGGTCGGCACAGGCCCCAAACCGACCAGTACCAACCCATACCAATCCGAACCGAGCTAAACCATACCATACTGCCCAAAAACCAAGGTGCGTACTATACCATACCAACCCGCACCAACCGATTTCAGATGGTACCATGATGAAAAATGAGGAAAAGAGGTTGGAAGCTGTCCACAAGATGCATATTGTACGGTACCATAATCGTACGGTACTGGTCTTGAGATTGCGGACCTTGATATTAAGGCTACAATTATGAAAAGACTTCATGCCACTACCAGGATTTAGCCTCTAGAAAGAACTACATCAAAGCTGAGTACAAGCCAACACAAACATATTGGAGCAATAGTATAGAGGACAACCATATCAAGTTTACAAGGAGCAATTTAAAAAGTCAGTTCCCACAGAGTAAATTCAGAAAAAAGGAATGGCCTGAAGTACCAAATGCCATGGCAGTCAAGAAAATGTAAGTGCCTAGCAGGTAACAAAGGTGCTCGGCAATTTCTAAATCAAATTTCAGCTAGCACGAGGTAATGATTGTACTGGTTATAGATAGAGAGAAGCACCTTCAAGCTGTACCTGGATCAATCAGGGAATCTTGGCTGGTGGATAAAATAATGCTAAGGGTAACAAAGAGCTTTCATGTCGAGCAATTCAAAAAATGTGATAAGCTAGAACTCTAAATCATACTTACGCATTAGAAATACCAAATTACATGCCAGGTTTGACATTTAAGTCATAATGGTTAGTGAAAAGAAGATTAATTAGTAGTTTAAGCCCCTCAAATAATGGCCTCACAAGATAAAAGCTTGGATTTGCCAAGTGTCATCTTAGTATCTTAAACGCATTTGGATGAGATATATATAAATAAAGTTTAATTTACATACTGTACAAATTATAAGTTATATGCCATTGCTTGGTTGTTGATATGACTGCAATCATTGAAGTTATATTGATTTATAGTTTTATGTAATTACAATTTTTTACTTTTACAGAAATTTATAAGATTAGTTGTTATAACAAAATTTATATCAAAGAACTGAATGTAACAGAATTTAATAATTCTTCTTATTGATTATTCAGGAAAATTTTATTATTATCCATACCCAAAGTCTACTGTGCCAGTACCGAGCACCGTACCAGTTGCCCCGCGGCACAAGTCGGTACATGCCATGCGGGGCCCGTACCAAGAGAGGAAACCTGCCAGAGCCGGAGAAGAAGAAGAGAAAGAGCAAGCGAGCGGGGGAGAGAGGGAGTAGGAGCGGCGGCGGATGCCGGCAGAGGCCGAGCCACCCCCCGCGGCCCTCTGCCAGCATCCGCCGCTGCTCCTCCCTCCCCCGCTCGCTCTCTCTTCTTCTTCTCCAGCTCCGGCAGTGAACCATTTTTAAAGCCAGAACTATCGGGTTACCCCTGCACGCGTTGCGATGATCGCAGCGGAAAGACGCGCGAGCTCGTTCATCTCATGAACATTCTAGGGAACGTAGATTCAAAAATTTTCTAGAGTTCTCTAACTCAGATTTATGAAATCTAAATGAAAGATTAAAATTAAGAGACTAGATTAATTTCAGATCTACTACAATTCCTAATTGTATAGAATTTATAAAGATATAATCTTTACCTTTGAGCGGATAGAACTTCACCGCGATCCAATGATCGTAGGATTTCTGGTTCTCTTGAAGCCGCACAAGCGTCCGGCTTCTACAGGTATCCACACGAGGTACAGATCGCTCCAAGATCTAAACGGGTTGCTAGCTCCCTTGCAGAGATCACCTTTGATGGCTGAATTCCTCTCTTTTAATCAACTCCTTGATTACTTTGAGAGGAAGAAGAAGGAAGACAACGAACGTCAAAAAGGAGGAAGAAGATGGCGCAGCTCTTCTTCCCTTTTCCTTGCTCATGCCAAGGAGGAAGGAGAGGGAGGGTGGTGGCTGAATGGAGGCTCCTATTCACTCATGCTTCACACCAGGGCCCTTTAAATAGGCATCTCATGTCCATGCAAACAAGGAATAATTTCAGAGATCAATCACTCCTTGATTCATCCCTCCAAAATCTACAACACCCCTTACTTAATTCTATCGCAACCCTTACTTAAAAGAGTTTGAAGAGAATCCAAGGGATGTGCTCATGCCATCTGGCAATCCGCGTGAACAAGGAGGGCGTGGGGCCATTATAGGAAAGGAGGGACGGACGCCCCTCCTTTCTTTGTGCGTGTGAGAAGGAGGGGCGGACACCCCTCCCTCTTTCCTTCTTTGCTCCACACGCATGGAGGAAGGGCTCTCTCCCTTCCTTCCATGCGTCGGTCACCTAATCTAATTAGGTGTTACATGGTTCCACATGATCAATTGAATCCTAATCCAATTAGAACCCAATGTATCCTCCAAATTGATTTATGTGAATTCTAATCCAATTAGGACTTGAATTGGACTTCATGAATCAAGTTCCTTATCTAATAAGGAGTTCTAATTAATTAGGCCTTCCCATTCTTATCCAATAAGGTTAAGCCTAATTTAATTAGGTCCAATTAAATCAATTAAATTGCAATCCAATTGCGATTCCTTCTTCTTTAACTCACTAACTCTTAGCGGGTTAAATCAAATTGACAATCAATTTTAATTTCGTTTCCAAATCGTAATCCAACCGTTGGAACGATCAAAACCTCTAATGTGTGTGACCCCGTAGGTTCTATTCTGACTGGTAGCGAGATATATTATGATCTCTATCATAATATCATCGAAACTTCTTTCAATGGGTTGAAAATAATTTCAACTCTACTCTTAAGGTTCACTGATCACCAAGTGAATACCTTCAAGTCTCACAATCTATTAGTGACACCTAGCAGCATACAGTGACAACCCAGCAAAATGAAAGGAATGAACCTTTAGGTGCAGTTAACGTATGATACAGTACCTCTATCATGGATTCCGACATGACGGAGGTTATGGATAACTCGTCAAACCCCATCGTCTGTCTTATCTCAAATTTATTTGACTCAAGTTCGAGATTTGGAAAACTCTTTTTCCAGAACTGCCTCTAGCCAAGGTCTTTCAAACTTAGTCTAATAAATCACATAGGATCACTCGTAATCTATTAAGGTCAATAGATCCCATCTAGATGCAACCCTAATATGACAGTAAACCTACTGCAAACAATCTGCACCACAAGGACCCCTAGGGCCCATGTTTATGTGCTCGTCAAACTACAGCAACCTCACCGTGATTAGCTGAGGCATCGCAAGTCTAAGTACTAGTTATACAACTGCAGCATCAAGTCACTGACGAGTGGATAGACATCCAAGTGACTTCTTGCTTTGGTCACGCTCAATACCCTTGTTCTCTAACAAACACTTGCATAATCACCCCAGTATCGCCACACTGACTTAAGACTCGTCCATCAAGGAAAATGATCTGTGCACTAATCTCATCGGATCGATCACCGTCCTTCGTGATGATCCATCGATCAGGAGCTATTCAGGAATTAACTATTAATTACACATGCCTTAAATTCTCAACTCTTGAGAATATGTCATTACTTTTATTAATTCCTAGGACGATTCATGGACATATAATAACACGAATGAACAAAATGCTTGATTTTATTAATTAATAAAAGATCAAGTACAAATTTCATGCCTCCAAAATAATTACAATGCGTCTGCTAAATTGGCTTCTCAGACATACTCCTAACAAGAACCGTACCGGTAAGCCACCGGTATAACTCGGAACAGGCGGAACTGTAAGGTTCAGAACGGTTCCGCATTCCTTGTCTATACCTATCAGCTTTCATCATGTAAAAAATAGAGTATAAATGCAAAGATTAAGGACAACAGAACTGCTCAAATACTACCTTTCTTTTTTTATTTTCTTCTGATGCTTCATATTCCTTTGTAATTTTTCTGGCCCAAACTCCGAAACTTGAGCCAAAACCACCAAAACTGAAACTTGGAGAGCCTTATCCAAAGCAAAATTGAAACCAAGTTCTTAAACCTTATTATATCCTAAATCTATGTTCTGATATAAACAATTTAGTCGTGCAACATCTTTTCAAGTAACCATCAAAATAAGGTGTAGGTTAGTGGTTTGTGTTATCCACCAATTATTTTCTGATTCCACTTGTAAAATGTACTATAACTGCTTCTGTCCAGCTGTCTCGGAGTAACAGAGTAGAGAAATGCACAGAAGCTTGTTCTGCTCGGAAATAAAAGCTTTTTGATGTCTTCTTTCTTCGTACATTTTCTTCTTCCTGGTTTCCAATAACTCCAACAACAATAACAGTTGTACAGCACAATAAATATATTTCTAACAATTGCAAGATACTTAGCAGTAACTACTAGAAATCTCCTGCCAGCTAGTCCAACAACACATCTCACATCCTTCCACTCTGTTTGTGTGATGCAGGGTGTACCTCCGAAAGCATAATCTAAAGGATTATCAGGAGATACTGACAACTGCTTTTAGTTTTTCTAGCATAAGCACAAACAGCAATTGTTGCAAATTGCTGGATAATATACATAAACCAAAGTAAATGAGAAAAATTGCAATACACCAACAATATCACTAGAGAAATTGACCAAACTTTAGAGAAATTGGTAGATATATCTTCCTACATAAAATAAGGACTTACAAGTATTGTAACTTTGTGCAGTTTCCCAGCTCTGGAGGAATGGTTCCGTATAAGCTGTTACCGTGTAGAGCTCTAAAACATGCAAGCATCAAATGTTACCATTAGAAGTGAAGTATACATAATCAAGTCCATTGGAGAGCAACCGCAGTTTAAAAAAATCAGGAAAATGCTTACAATCGTTTTAAGTAACTTAGCTTGCTAATTTCTGGAGATATAGACCCAATCAACTTGTGGTAGGCAAGACTCCTGAAATATACAACATATAATAGATTATCACAATTTCCAGCATAAAAAGTTTTAAGGGGCTAAGCTAGAGAGGAAAAAATACTTGTACTTATAAAAGTGGTAAAAGTTTACCTACTGATGAAACTCACAAGATCATAAGAATATTATATAATTTGATAAGTGCACAACTGACAGGAATACACTGATTACATCCTAACTCAACATACTTTCTATGGCATTTCTTAAACTTCCATGCATGGTCTGCACTGCATATGAAGATACACCTTACATGTTTGAACAAGATCTAACATAGGAAACTTGCATGTCCACCTGCCAATTTATTCTTATATCACAGTTGTCAATAATGGTTGTAATGGACAAACGTATGTGTTAACATGAATACAACTCTAAATTATCAATACAATTCAACTATTATGTTAAATGTTCTTAAGCCATATATAAGTATCTTTGAGTATTTAAATTTGGCATTACATTAGGGACAAGAGGAAAACAAGAAATTCAAAATATTCTTTCAAATTATACTACATTGTACAAATACAAAAAAGAACACTTGCACATGGTCTTAGAAGTATTATTGTACTATTAAACTGTCACAAGATTAAAGCAAACTAGAAGTCATTAGCCCTGAGAGGCAAACCTATCATAACACTAACTATAAAGCATAACCAACTTATTTTCATTTGGATTCTCATATCCTTCTTTGATTTTATTAAGGGCCAAACTCTCAGCTAGGGGTGCAGATGGATCGGGTCGGGTCTTGAGTGATCCCGACGCGATCTGGTTTCTTGTTCGGATCCTCATTTTAGACCCAAACCGGACCCGATTAAAGATCGGGTCGGGACGGGTCGGGTCCACAACTATAATTTTTGACCCAATAAGTCATTCGGGTCGGGTCCACGTATGACCCGGACCCCACCCGAATAATTCAGGTGCGGTCCGGGTCTCTCTTTCAAAGCTCATCATTATTCATCTTTTGTACTTCTCAACGTCTCTAAATGCAACAAGAGCCCAACAAATATGCCTCTTATCCATGAGCTTGTTGACATCTACCTCCTTATCTAGAAATGGAATCGTGAAAATATCCAAGACATGTCTCTTTCTATCTCCTGTTACAATCTCTTCACAGAACCTCAAGGCAATGGTGCTAAAAAAAATACAAGGAGGCACCAGTCTTAAAAGAAATTTCACAAAAATACATGGTGCTTCTCCAGCATTTGTCCTCACCATCGACGGGGCTGCGCCGCCCACCGTCCCGTGGCCGCCGATGCTGCCCCCTTTGTTGTATGCGGATAGCTCCTCGTCAGCGAGCTGGCCGTTGAGGAGGAAGCCGATGCGGGCATGGCGGCAGAGGAGGGAGTAGAGCGCAAGGTGCAGCCCTCGTCGTTGTCGTAGGCTTGGAGCATGATGAAGACGTACTTGAGGAGCGGGACGAGGGTGAGGGTCCAGAAGACGAAGGAGAGCACGCCGTAGATCTCCTAGTTCGTCTCCAAGTGCTGGATGTCCTCCGCGAAGGTGCTCTTGTACACGTACAACGGTGACGTGCTCAAGTCCCCGTACACCACCCCCAAGCTCTGGTACGCCAAAGTTAACATCGCCCTCCAAGAATCCCTCTATCATCAACCAACCCTTGAATCCTTATCAGCGCATGAAATCTAGATGATGATATAAGATAAGGTAGGGAACAGATGAGGAATCCAGCTTACCTTGGAGGGACTGGAGTAGATGCCGCCCTCGAGATCCATGGCAAGCGGAGAGGTCTCAAGATCTTGAAAAACGCATTGGATTTTTCAGAGAACGTGTCAATGGGAAAGAAAGATTTCACAGCTAAATGTTGGGGGAGTGAGAAGCTTGAGAGGGAAAAAGGAGAGGGGAGGGAATTAGGTTTGGGTGAAATTGTTTTAATTTTTATGGGTTTTGATAGGGGTAGGTGAGATTTTGAAGGTGATCGGAGGATCATCCAGGGAGGGTGAGAAGAAAGAAGAAGAAGAAAAAAGAAAGAAAGAAAGAAGGGGAGCACTTTTCCCTTGCAGGTTGCAGGCCTGCGGCTGCGGCCTATGGGCCTGCAGGTCTAAATGGGTAGATCGGGTTCAGGTCGGATTGGATCGAGTCATTTGGTAAACGATCCAAAATTGACCCAAAAAAAATGGGTCGGGTCGGGTCGCGTCGAGGTCAAGTCGAGAATGGGTTGAACCAGACCCGACCCGAAAAATAGAATGAGTCCAAATTTAGAACCCGACCCAGCCCCGCAGGTCCTAAAATTTGGATCGGGTCGGGTCTAAGCGGGTCAGGTCGACCAATTTGCAGCCTTACTCTCAGCTGACACAATATTTCAAGACCTTTCTTGTAGTTACCATCCAGGTGTCTTCAAAAATTGGAGATCATCGCAATACTGGTAACTCCTCTAATCTTTAATGCACACAACTATTTAATTAGTTCTCCATTCTATTGTGCATCTCTATAGTGCTAATCCTAGCCCTTAATGCAACACAACTAAACCACTTAACAACCCATGCAACATACCCACCACCTTTATTATTTTGCCACACATCAACTCATACAACTCTAATTAGCCTTACTATCGGCTACTCAGTCACAGATCCTTCAGCATGCAGCTATAGTGAATATATTTAAAGCACATCCACCATCCTCTAGGTACATTAACATCTACATCTAACACCTCCATCATTCTAAACTGATAGACTTTGGCTAATGAAAATAATTAATAGCAAACCATGGCCATCAGATTTAAATGCAACCTCATTTCATTATTAATCCACTAATATTGCTCTAGCAAACACTTGTTTCAAAGGATTTCTAATGTACGGAGGGCTACACCAGGAATGCCCAAGTTAATTGAGAAAGCATCCCAGGGACAGGCAAAGATAAGGGTTTCAGCTAGAACTGGAATATTACTAACAAAAGAATAAGGTCAACAATAGGTGGTTACAAAAACCCAATTAGTAACATGAAGTTGGGGTCATATAAGATTATGATGAGAAACTGAGTTTTTCAGAAGAATATAAAATAATATATTTTAATATCAAATTATCAAATATGTTGTAGATGGCACATATTAATAACCAGCAAAGTAGCATATGCACGAAAGAAATACACGCACACACATAAAACAGCTATTAGATAGGTTATATTTGTAGGGAAGAAGACTCCTCCAGTCCAAGAATTCATAACCACAAATCAACCTAAATCTGACCACGACCAGTAGAACATGTGAATGTTTATTTGTTGAATCATTGTGAAAGCATCCCCAGGAAATTATCAGCACTTTCAAGGTTTACATAAAGTAGCAGAAAGCATACCTTCTAGTACATCTCAAAAATGTTAAAAAATGCTTAGGACAGAAGCAGTTGATCAAGTGCAGCAATATGAGGTATAAGCTTCATGGTGGCCCAACGTGTAGGGCACAAGGTAAGAATTTAGATTGTTCAATTTCAGCCAAAAATTGTATCATCATAAAGTACAAAAATGCAGTTAGAAAGCAAAAACTACTAATTTATGGCCAAACAGGTTGTGATGCCATGTTTGTTTTATAAGGTACGGACATCCAATATAAATGTAACTCATTCATATAAGCCAATTATAAAAATACATACTACTCATTAGCACCTCTCAGATAATCAGCAACGAATAACTTGGCATGTTAAACTTTAAATTGAGAAATAATCACAATAATGCATGATTATCGGATGCACCAAAGCATAGGAGATTAATGATAGAATAAGGTAAGCAACAACAAAATTAGTTATGTTGAAGGATGTGAGATGATGGAAGAGACAAAAAAATAAAATGAGGGAAGAATACTAAAAATTAGGTTACAAAGAATAAATCTTACCTCTACATTGCCAAGAAGCAAGGTGCTAAGATTACCAACCTCAAAATAATGAAAAATTTGCAGATCTATGCCCTTTCAAGGGTATTTCAACGGGAAGAGTCCTGACAAATATCTATTCCAAGAAAAAAGACAGGACTCAAGGGTTTCAGAAGGGAGAAAACAGACTTCAGGCACATATTTGTAGATTTTGATGAAGAGTTAGGAGGCTGAAGGATTAAAAGTTTTGAGCTTAATGGGGATCTGTTGCAGATTTTGAATGTTCAGTAGGAGAGCTGATTGACATGGTTTGTTGTTTGCACACCTGAAATAGCAACAAGTAGGACCTCACAAGAGGGTTAGCGACCTTACTTTAGGTCTGCACCCCAAGGATTGGAGGCTGGCTTTTGTAAGAAGGGTTCTCAGACTAAGCACGCTATTTTGCAGGCAGCCAGTGGCTGGTACTGGGATGAGTTACTGACCAACTAAGAGGGAAAAAAATAAGAATGTAATAACACAACACACAAGTGGGAAAATACATGTATATGCATATATGCTTGTAACCCTTGGAAATCCAGTTTGCTAAGGCACTAAGTGCTGTTTAGTGTCATAGTAGATGATATATACAGTAGTGCATAAGACTTCTGTAACCGGACTATGGATTTTAGTAATGTTTAGGTATATTAAAATTAATGAAACTTTAAGATTTAAAAAAAAAAGTACCTTAGCATTTAAAAGTTGAAAATTGACTCGGAGCCAAAAATCGAAGTTGAAAAATCGACTTTTTTTGTTGAGAAATTTGAATTTTAAATATTTTTATTGAATTCAAATAGGGGCTACTTGTTTATATATCATGTTTTAAAGTAAATGGAAATAGCCTATTATAGCATGTCCATATGTCTACCTTTAATTGCATGTCCACTAAGTTACTAGGCTGGATCCTTATGCAACCGACATAATGAATTGGCTCAAGGAATTGATCTAAGTAGGTCATGTCACCTAGCGAGCCCCACTTCCTAGCTGACCTACTTCAATGGTGGGCTGAACTGATCTAGTCAAGTGGACCTCAAATTCAAGTTTAATATAAAATGTATTTTGATCGTTTCTTTATTTTCTTCCTTATGAAAGGATTTTAATTTCTGGAATTTTCATTACTGAAGTGTTTCACTGAAACAGCATTTTAACTATTGGGCAATTGTTCAACTAATGGTTTTGCCTGGATTATTGAGCCTTTTCCTAAACATGTGTTCTAAATCTTTAATAGTATCTTATTCCTTGTTGAATGCTTTTATTTTTGAATTTCATTATAAAATGACCTCAATAAGTCTATCTCAGGCATTTCAGTTATGATTTGATTGTGTTTCATTTAAAAAGCCATTTGCTTGCCATGGACACAATTTTTTTCGACAACGGTAAAGTTGCTTACTAAGCTGTATTACATAATCTTTTCATTGTGATTAATGAGTGAACGAACCAATTTTTAATGAAGAGGACTTGATGAGTGGAAGTTGCCTTTTAGATCAAGTCAATATTGAAGCGAAACATGGTATATCATGCTTTGTCGATATCCTGAAAGGTATAATGCATATATGTATATTAATTTCTAAGTGAATTTTTATGTGAAATATTCTTATTTAAGATTTGTTGAATCATAAGCTATTTTGAGGGTGATTATTTTAATTGTTAAGTTGATCGATTGCAATGGTCACCCTGAGGTCGTGACAAAGAAGGCAGTGGACTGCATGAGTATGTACTGATATTGGGATTGGCAAGAAAAGGACGCAAAGTGAAGAAATATAGAATAAAGAGAAGGAAAAAGGAGAAGAAAAGAGATCTGAACTCAATCCACAGTGATCTTGCTCCAAGATCCACATCTTGTACAATGGCAAAGGCACACAAACTCGAGCAAATTTCTTTAATCAAAACATCATAGAAAGAAAATGGAGAACAAGAGGGTATATACAACAGAAATTGAAATATGACTTAGATATGAGATTCAAATTAAAAAACTTAGTGCCTAATCCTTACATTGGAGTCTGCATCCTCCAATTTGACTAATTAATAGTTGAAATTACCTAACAATTCAAAACACTTAAGATGGGGACCCGTGGTCTCTATTCTACCAAGCAGGAATTGGGGAATCACTGTCCAATGTTTCTAGCACATCCTAAATGCATGATACTCTATCAGCATGCCAAATCTCAACATAATAGACATACCATGTTTAGCCTCAACCAATAAAAGTATGATATATGATTTTGAAGTTCAAGACTCCATCATCAACTTCTACATATTCTAATTGGAATCCCAGGGAGAAAAAAAAGTGAAAGAAACCAACTCATCCATATAATAGACTTTCTTCTCTCCTCATATGACTGTATTAGGTTTTCAAGTAACAAGATCCTTGACCAAGACTACTTAAACCAATAAAACAGGCTATTTAAGATTTGAGAATGCGAATCTAAAACCATCACCAAACTAAATTGCATGAAATAGAAAATAGATGGTGCTATATGGCAGCACATGGGCCTGACTTAGTATTTTGCAACTTAGTTGTGAGAGAAACAAGTTTCACAAAATTTAGACCATTAAGAAGTAGTCATGATCCATCATCTAAGCACATTTAAGCAAGGAGAATCCATTATAAAGTTTAAATGCAGCATCAAATGTGGACCGAAACATGAGATAAAAGAGCTGCACAAATGAATCTCTGAATAGATGCATTTCCTCTACCAATCCAAATACTTAATAAACCATATCAATAATGGAAATACAATGAAGTGAGATGAACATATCCTAGAAAACCACATGCTCGAATCCACAAACAGCAACACATTCCCATCAATCAAGTGGCCAAAAGATGGCCTCCTGACAAAACATTTGACATATCCATTCAGGTTGCGAAGCCATTTCCATTATATAGTCAAATCAATCCCAAATGCATTCTTTACTCATTTAGTCAGATTTAGTAATTTTATGATCTGAGATCTGATTTGATGACCAGAGTAGCATGATCTCCCCCAGTTAGAAGAAAAAACTAGTTTTTGTGCTCATAGGCAGCTCAAAATGGATCTCCTTCAAACAACTTCCACGAACAATTTCAACTTTCTTGGACAAATAAAAATTTCCACACATGTTCCAACCTATTTCAATTACTTATCCCTTCAAGAAGGAGAGGTCAGTTTTAAAAAAATCTCCTTTTCTTGCACACTTCCCACAAAACTTGCTTTCAATGTTACTGTCCTTTGACAAACTTTATTTGATCTCATGCCACTTGGATGCACCCAAAATCCTAACTTGCAACCTCAAGTTTATTGTATTATTGTTTGATAACATATTTTCTGCAGTGTCCTATAAATCTGAGACAACATTCTACTGGTTTATGAAACAGTCAACATTTCATTTGACAAAAATAAACAACATGGTCCTCCTACTGTGCTGCACCCATAGAATGGTCCATCATACCGCCCTATACAGGATGGAACCAGTACAAAACTCAAGTTCGGATCAGCACAGGCCCCATACTACACAGTACCATCCCGTACCGAGGTGTACCACCACATGCCAAGGCATACCAAGGTGGGCACTGACCCGTACTGAGGCATACTGAGATAAAAAGTGAGAAAAATGGTTAGAGAGAAGTTTTAGTACAGGATGCATACATTACCATAACAACCATATCATACCAAACTAGTAAGGTACATTATGGTATCCAGTATCGAGATTGTGGACCTTTCCCTATAGCATCACACCAAGGATGTTGAAGAATATCAATGACATCAAACTGCACCCTGGCATGTACATCTACAGTTGCTAGCTTTAGAAGTATTTGAGTATCACTCATTCACTAAATGATTCTTATGTTGTATGTATGTATGTTTGTGTAAGTCTCCAAACATCAGTGCAACCAGGCATGGATCATCTAAACGAGCATTACAATTTTGTGAGACATTTCTCAAAATGCTTCATGAATGTTATTCTTTTCCGCAACTAGGTTCCACACCTTTTCTTAATAATTAGGACAAGCACGGCATAAGAATTTTCAGCATGCATGGCCACAGGTTGGCTCCATAACAGTCCAAGAGTTTTCTTCATTCAGACTTACCCAGTTGAAACATGTCTAGCAAAAGCAAATTATCCTGTTCATTGTCTGTCAGATGCCCAGAACTTTATAGCTATTTTTTTACGGCCATATTGATGACAAAATGCAAGATTTTATTTTAATCAACATAAACTATGAAAGATGAGGCTATATATAAACCTCGATAAAATTTAAGCAACAAAAAAGGGACAAGTCAAAGCTAAGGTTCTGAATCAAAAGGTCAAAAAAGTAGCTACAATAGGTTTGAGAGCTTAAGTTGGGGCACTAGAAATTACAATACAGTTACAAAGCAAATATGTAATTACATTGCAGTTTTGTAGATTGCAGAAAAAGTGTTATCAATAAAATATGTCTTGGCTGCTGGGAAATGAAGAACAATCCAAGTCCTGACCTCTTACAACAGCACATTTACATTTGAATGCAAATTACGTGATTAGTTGACAATATATCTCATATAAATACGAATGCTCAGGAGTGTGACTCCAACTCCAACTTCAAGTTTGACTCTTATTTTTGAACTCCCATAACTGCTGGATAGCAAAAAATAACTTTTGCTTCTTTACATTACCAGCTAGGAAAACCAAACCCTGAGGGTTTTCTGATTTATCTTTTTGGAGAATGAAGAGCAACTATCCCTATTTTCCATTCCCAAGGAACACCATGCCTATTTCTTCCTTCCCCCCTACTGTAGTCATCTGTTTATTTTCATTGGACAGACTCTACCAGAGAGATCAAGACTTCCACAGATTACATGCAACAAGCATGGAAGACTCTACTCCCTATATAATGAGAACTCTTTGTAGCATCTCCACCCTTAAATTCATCGCTCTCTCTCTCTCAGCACACATGCACTGCACATCAGTATTTCTTATTTTCATAAGCAGTCTCAGTATAGTCTCCACTGGAGGGAGTCTTCAAGGCTTCAACATCAATTTAAGTTTAACAATCAGCAGATTTCTTATTTTTCAATTTGGCACCAAGTTTTAGGAACTGCCACCATTCTTTCCTTGGAGCTTCAATGATCATTAGAGCACATGAGCTGGCCACAACAAAAGACCTAACTCTTTTAAGTCATATGAAACTCATAGCTTAAGTGATCTAAATGGGAAAGGAATCAGAGAACGCCAGCAATTCCACTAAATGTTCCAAAAATTGGGCCTTATCTTTATAAACTATATGAATCAAAGGTACTGGGCCACATCTAGTATGTGATAAGTCTCCATCTGAGAAAAAAAAGCCTGTGTGCACATCCATCTCTCCTTAAAATATAAGGCTAAACTAAGCCCCATTTGATCCAGTTTGGTTGTCACCCTCACTCACTGAATCCAAATGAGATTGTGCAACTTCATATCACAACGTATAAAAAAAGTTTAGTGGATGTCTATATGTGTATACTGTTCCCCAACAAATCTTGGTGTCAACTAAAAGCTCTCTTAATCATTTCGGATCTTAGCAGCCAACTATCCTGCTTGAAGTGCTATATTCACTTCGAAAGTCACTCCCCTTCATGAGTCCTATCACATTTGAAGTCGAGCATTTTCTCTTCAGATGATATCCCCCAGATTATCATTTTTGAGTAGTTTCAAAACTCATGTATCAAGTAGTCTAAATGCAAGCAACAATCTCACTTGCAAACAGAGAAAATGAAAACATCCAATAGGTAAGTTCTTGTTATATCAACAAATCTAGGCATTAGCTTCAGAGTTCATTCAAACACTTGCAAGCAATCTTGCTTCTACATTGTTTCATGATCTCTTTCTTTTGCAGGCTCTATTTTCCTACTCACTTGATCTATATTCACTTTGCAATAAGAAAGAAACAGAGACTTGTAAAGAGACTAATTTAATATATAATATGAAACAATGGTTACAACTTACAAGTGTGTATAATAAAGGTAACAATACACCCCGTAAATACACTATATCATAAAGCTACTTACAGATAAATTACTCTCTTTGTATGATCGTCACATGTCACACCTTTCCATTTACAAGGATCAGGATCTTCTTGTCTCCAATGGAGAAAGACACCATCTGAACTAGAAATAGCTGTCTTAAAACTTAGAAGCGCGTCACCTATACAAAACAATTCTCGAATTAAAAAGATATAATTATACAAAAGAACAATAATACAAATATTATGAAATTTCTGAAACATCTCATAAACTCATACCATCTGAACTAATGGCACTGCTTATTGGCACCACCATGAGGAGGACAAACATTATGGAAAGAAAGTGTTGCCTCTGACATTTCATCAGAAATAAGCCCATTGATATGCTTGTTGAGCGTAACAAAATTACAACAAATCATCTGATGAATCCCTGATGTCATGCATGAAGCACAAAGTTATCTGTAAGAGATGTAAATGCCATCTGAATTGTGCAAAAGATCAAAACATCTGGGGGGAGAGAGAGAGATCAGCTTAGTAACTAGCATAGAGTTCATTCAGTGAATTCCTATCAAACACAAAATGCAGGACCCACAACCATGTCATCTTTAAGAATCTCATGTACATGCAGAAGAGTATTCTCTAATTTTCCTAATAACCACCTTAATACAATTACTTCCAATTGATTATAAATTAACAATCCTATTGAATATATAATTCAGCTTAAGGACCGGTTGGTTGCTCATGACAGAATATTTTTTGTAGTTAGAAATTCATCTAGCTGGAACTGCAGAGTTCCATGTGGCTAGATGGATGGATGCAACTGCAAGTGCTATAACTAAGCTTTCTTTTTTCCTCCTTTATTGGGAGGTGGGGGTGTTGGGAGGGCATAGTCTGCAGCTGGGCACTGCAGGGTGACAAAATTTATTTGGTCGATGTAGCAACCCTGTATATAGGGTGGTAAATTTACCTCATAGCTTTAAATTCTATTATGAGGATCCACCTTTCTGCAGCCCCAGTGCCTTCAATCAAGTAGAAGACAATACGTCAGAGTCTATTCTAATTCACCTATGAATTAGGCTTGCACAGCGATACAACAGCTAGCAGATCCCGCTGAGGTAGGATCACCTGCTCAGTTACCTTTGTAGTTCCTATCAGTGTGTTAGCGTGGCTAGTCATGATTCAACCAATCAAATGGGGAGTTCAGTAAATGCAGTGTAAAAGGCTAAAAATTGCATTAATAACTTAACATTTGTCTCAAAACTGGTTTCAAAATAACATTGTAGACCTAGAATTGATATTATCAGAATAGCTAGATGAAAGATATTATTTGGGATTCTTGATTCTGTATAAGTACCCAACGAATAACTGATGTGAGACTAAACACACATGCCTACACGATTCCTCGCATACTCCCTCCGTTTAAGCCATGATGTCCTCACCAGGCTAAAGATTTAAATTCATTCAAATCTAATTACAAGCACCACGATCGGTCTGTGGTCAGCTCTAATAAATTCATGCTGCAATGTCTCCTAGTCCATATAAATTATGAGTCGAGTCCGCTCTGAAACCATTTGTAGCAATCCAGGACTTCACCCAAAAAATGCTAGTCAAAAAGTATTATTTGAGTTTCTTGATTCTGTATAACTACCCAAGATCTATCCAAAAAATAACCAATATAGGACTAAACACACGCCCGCACGAGTCCTCGCACCTAGGAAGCCTACTTGGGACAAAACAGAAGCATCTGATATGAATGGAAAAGACTGTAATCCAACAGTCAATGATCGTGAAAGGTGCTGGGTCAGATTTGACAGTTTTACTCAGTTTCTACAAACTACAGACACCACTTTCACTTCTGAAGCCGTAAAGAGCTGCAATCCTCCTCCTTTTCCTGGAAGATATAAAGTTAATCAAGAAATACCACTACAAAATCTACAGCGTCTAAAGAAATTTAACCTAGTGCACGCAATTAACTAAATCGAGAAGAAAAATAACTTAAATGCGGCAAAAATCCTAGCTTTTAGAGGCTATGTGAGGGTGGAATCAACATAACAGAAGAAATTGCACGCGATAAAGCCAAAAAGGTTACATTGTTCCAACAGCTTCACGATCTTGTAGTAATCCAAGACAAATATTGCAGGAAAAGAGCAGAAAGGAAAGCAAAAAAAAAAAAAAAAAACTCACCTTCAATGAAAATGCGAGCCAGAAATCAACACAATAGACTGAAATTCTTCATGATAAAACCCAAAGACTTATTTTTTCCACTCTTCCACGATCTTGCAGTGACCCGAAGCACGTATTGCAGATAAGCAACGGGACAAGACAAAAAAGAAATGAAATTGAAAAGAAAACCGCGAGAGAAGAGAAGCAATCGTACCTCCAATCGATCTCCGGAAGAGCTCGAAAGGAATGCGGATCGGGAGAGAAGAGAGGATTGCAGGGAACCCTAAATTCCCGAGATAGGGTGTGGGAAGTGGGGAATAAGGGAGGGGGTGTGGTGAGGGAGAGGGGGAGTGTCGTCTTTCGGACCAATGAGAGAGAGACGGGGGGATGCTGTCGCACTGACAACGCGACGCCTCACACGTGTAGCCGACCTTGGAATCTTTTTTCCATCGGCACGTGCGGTGCGGGTTGGATTTGCCCGAGGGACCGCGCGACGGAGTCGGTGTGCCTCGGTGACGTAACGCCTGCCGAATACGGTATATACTGTTTGCTAATTAAAGTACAATCCTGAGCCAATGCTATACGGAACACTGCACTTTTAGAAACAAATGAGATACGATTCATGCAGTATCTTTTGCAGGGCTGTGATATTGCGAAAGCCGGGGGTTTACTCCGGAAGGAAGAAAATGAAGTGTAACTTTAACAACTCCATGTCTTTCATGTTGCATTAAAAGCAAAATAAGATATAATAGTGAAATTTATGTAATTTAATCCTTTCTGAACAACAAAACTAATAAGGAAAGAGTGGATTACTTCTTTTTAAGGGGATGTCAGGGCGGATCTAGGAATGCTTGATCCAAATCTGACCTAATTTCATATTTAGATGATGAGTTTGGATCCGAACCCGCACTATTAGCCGATCAGATCAGGTTGGACTGGATCAAACTTAAACGTAAATTTGTTATTCAAAATTTTTTATTTTATCCCATCTAAAGCTTACAAACTATGATATTTAAAATGTATATTATTGATATATTTTGAGGGTATTATAGACAAGTATCCACCAAAAAATAATGAATATAAATATTTAAATATAATTAAGTGAAAGATACATGAGAGGAAATGTAGTTGTTGAGACGAAAAAAAAGAGGAATTAGTTTAATTGAGATCATTTAATGAATTGGGAAATATATTTAGAGTAAAGGAGAAGGAACCTTGTATGGTTTGGCCACATCGGGTCCAGGCCAGGTCGGGCCCATTTTTTTGGTTGTTCCAAACTAGGTCAGATTGAGTTTGATTAAAAAAATACATGATCCAAGCTGGGTCAGGTTGGATTGAAAAATACCTGATTTGAAATGTAGTTCATGTTCAACTTTTGAACCCACCCAAGACACAGGTCTTTAAATATGAATTAGATCTAGTCTAATCAGGTCAGGTCATTCGTAATCCTACTTTTATTCTTATATTTTCTTCATAGCATCTTAACAATACAACAATTTTGTTTAACTTTGTCTTGGCTTATTTCATTTTTGTTCTTGCAAAAATGTAGCATTTTGGACTTTAACTTATATCCTGGTGACTGATATTAGAACATTTTCGTATGTGCATCAATATGTATATTGATGTTTATAGTGTTTACACATTTTAAAGTATGTAGTCCGATTAAATTCAAAATAAATTTCTCTGCGAAATATTTTTTGTGAACAATGTAAAGATGACTTGTTTTTTAAAAGAATAAAATTGATGTGTTTTTTTTGCTTTTGCAAAATATTGTTAGGTTATTTACTTAATTATCATAGATCTTGATCATTCATATGTATCTCAAATGATTTTCAAGGATTTCTAATAACCCTAAGACCTTATTACCATGCAAGCAATCTTTTTTTCAAAAAGAAAATGTTTCAATTCACTATCTCAATAAGGTTCTTTAAGACTTCATTTTGGTTGTCTTTAACAGTAGGCATGGCATCATTGATACTGACTTTTGCAATACAACACATTTTATAATTGTTTATGCATGGAAATTATAGAGGTGGATGCTTAAAATGACAATTCAAAGCTTATCTCATCAATTAGGTAGTGTTGGGAAACACTTACAAGCTGACTAATTAGGCCCTATTTAATTGCAAAGTTAGTCCAAAATAAATGCAGCGACTTATTTTTAAATTACTTTATCTGTAATAAATGGTAAAATTACAATTGGAATCACCCTAAAAAGTAACTTGGCCTACCTTTCAAAATGTGAATTTTAGCTTTATGATAAAGTGCCCACTGAAATCTTGGGCAAAAACAGTCTTTGCCACATTAACCTTAAACTAAACGTGAAAGGAGGACGCTAGTTTTATGAGGCAATGAGAGTTGAAATCTTTATTTGAAACACACTTCCAATGCATAATAACAAGGTACAACTATAATACAAAAAGAAAACTCATTTCTTCCCTGGAAGCGAAGTTGGATAATTGGATGGTGATGCAAACTTAATATATTGGCCATGCATTTATTATTTTATCTAGGGCTTGAAATTATGGCCATGCTAGCCACGATCCAAGCCAACCCAAGCCATAATCTGGATTACCTCGGCCAATATAAACATGATCTTGGTTGAGCTTGGGCTGGAAAATGTCATCTTCATTTCAAGTTGGTTTGGGTTCGGGTTGAGAGCATGAGTTACTTTTTTGATCTAATTTTTATTAAAAAAAGAGTAAAATAAGGCATTTCCTTTTGGAAAAGCCAATCAAAAACTAAAACCAAATTTCTATATTACACTAACTAAATTGGCCTAATCCATGATGAGTCCATATTAATTTCCAAGGTTCTCAAAGTGAGCAGACCAACACCTAAACCAAATTTCTAAAATTACATACACAAACCAACTTAGCTTACATATTAACAGAATTAGTCAACTCAAACCCACCTAACCTTTTTGAGTTTGGGTTGGATTGTGAGTTAAGCGGTGGGGTTTGTTGTTAAAATGGATCGGGCATCGAATGGGCATTCTCTTAGCTAGATCGATCCCCAACGCGACACAAAATTCTTTGTAGTGATAATGATCCCTTCATGTGCAACATATCCGATTGAAGGATTGTTTGATTCTTTGAAACAACTGAAATAATGTGATCACAATATTTATCGATGACCGCAATCAAATCACATGCAGGCACTTAGGGTAAATAGTCATGGTATGACAAGAATGAATCAACATGCTAGTACTTAAGTTGCATAGTCAATACATGACAAGGATGCGGAGTTGCAACCACATTAGATGGCCATTAATTGAAGGTTTGAGACATCCCTTCCTTCTTGCCTTTTTCAATTTTGTAGGTGACAAAATGTTGTACAGCTTGGACAAGTTTTTAAGGGAAGAAGTCAAGTTAGTGCTATCAGTAGAGTTGCTTTCTCAGCTTGCATCTGGCATCTTTAGGGAGAACGCAATAGAAGGATCTTCGAGGCCAAAGAACTCCCCTCATGAAGCTTTTCACACTCTCCATGCATTTTAACCAGCTCACTAACTTCGCCATTTCCGACAAGAAATTTGGTTTGACATCTTCCTAATTTGCTCGGCTGAACGAACAGGTCTAAATAGGCAGTAAGCCCGAGAGGGACAGCTAGTCAAGCTTTGATGGACACTGCAGAGGCAGGGTGCAGATTTTTGAGATGAACGAATAGAGCTAACACAAGATCTAATAAAGATCCACCAGCAGTGAGGCTGTTAGAAGGACTTGGGAGGTATCATCCATGCGCATAAAAATAAACTGTGACGAAGCAGTCTTGGGTGACAAAAACAGTATCCAATCCAAATCCAACCAACAATCAGAACACCAATGTATTAATCTAATTCAAACCAGTTAGATTGACATTTTTAACGTACTCCACAAGGCCGAAGTTGGCTACCATAACAGACAATACGACTATCAAGTTCAAATCATTCAATTCTCCAAGCATCACCTAATTTATACAACTATTATGGACAATCATATTCCATATACAACTCAAGAAAAGAAGACAAAAACTCGGACTCTGACATACACAACAGACAAGAATTACAAAATAGAAGTAGGAAGAAGGATGAAGTAATTTCGCGCGGAAAATTAGGCAGGATTGGAGAAAACTGGGGATGAGGACAATCACAAAATACCTGCACAATAATTTCAATATGCATAGTAAAGATCATGACAACATCGACGGCTCTATCACCTTGCTCGCCGGGGCTTTGTCCCGCCATTCTATATAGGCGGAGGGGAACCAGCCAGCCTTTCCCTTACATTCACCTTCAGACCATCCATTAGGCGCTGCCTATAGATGCACGACAGAAATTAGAGAAAAATTTCCAATGGCTACAATAGCCACTTTAGGAATGAATGACCTGGTCTACATTTTCCCACGTTTGTTTGTGAAGTAGTTAATGCTAGGAACAAAGTAAAATCTGAAAGAAGCTCGACAGGAAAGTCAATGTCGAAGCATCAGTTGCACCCCTTGTAAGCTTAACAGTAAGAAATTTATCCTTGTGTTTTGTGCAAATAAATTTTCAGCCATTTTACAAGAGATTATCTTATAAACCAACATGGTAACATATTGATGTCAGTGTATAGTTTTTTCACAAGTGCATTTGTTTCACTGTCTCATATGGATGCCTGATTAAGTTCAGAACCTCAAAGCAGGTCAGCAACATGTCATAAATGAGCATTTGCGGAAAGGAAAAAAATGACCATTTGTAGGCAGTAAGTTCTTTGAAGTTGTAAAACAAGTTATTTAATGAGTGCATAGAAGCTTTTTTGTATGTTCTTGGGGCTCCACTGTTCAGTTTGCTTGCTGGTTTCAATGCTCCCCTCTTCTTCTTCCTTCTCTCTTTTTTTCCTATTTTTCTCCTCCCTTACCCCCTCTTTGATGAATATCTTTCCCACACAGCCATATTTCATTGTATCATTTTATTAGCATAGTGAAATGGTGGTGAAATTGTAACCGTTTGCTTATTAGAAAGATAATAAAAAAAAAAAAAGCACAGAAAGTCTGCCATTACCAATGGTACAGGAGGAGATGCATGAGTTAAAAATGACTCTTTACTAGCTGACGAAATGGAAATTGGTTCAAGAATATTAAAAGATAACAGAGCCTTTTTAGAAACCAGTAAAATTCTGATCAAAGTGAGATGGATAACAATTAAAAAGTATGAAAACATATCAATTTTGTTCTTAGCTTATATGTTGTGAATCACATATAAATTTATTTTCCTATATTAAAAAATATAATTTTTTGCCTAAATATGGGGCTTGTTTCAACTATAGGAGTATCTCGGAGGATTCTCTGTTGTCCATGGGCTAATTTGCAAACATGACAAGTCGGATTTCCTTTTGCAGTGACCGGCTCTAGAGTTTCCCGGCAGGCAAATTTGTAGCTCCAGAGAATCAATTTTTTCCTAATTACTGGACTTGTATGTGCACACTTTCTACAGATAAGAATTCTTAACTCTTTGTTTTGTAATCCTCATTCCTCGGATTTGAAGCTCACATAAGAGAGAGAGAGAGGGAGGGAAGGAGGGAGAGAGAGAGAGAGAGGACAATCCAACCTCTGCAGATCATGGTTTGATCCAAAAATGAACTGTATGGGTTCCAACTTGTGGAGATGCTTAAGGGGAGAACATACAGCACAGCAAGTGATGGCGGGGATGAAGAATGATACTCAATCAGGCAATGTAAGCACTGGTGCCAAACAATGAATTTGACTAAAATAGGCATTTTCCAATCATAAGCTGTTGAAGTGGGAAGGAAGAACAAAATGTCATAATTAAAGTCTCCAAACTGATAAATTCTTGGAAACATTGCCTTGCCATGTATGTTTGAAGGAAGGTCATCTCCTTCACCTAGTTAACGACACTTTTACCCCACCTGTATGGGTCAGCTTTACGGACCATGGTACCATTCATCAATTTTTGAGAACATTGAGGGTAAGGCTCTGCTTCCATATGAGAATGAAATAGGAATATATATCTAGGACACGGTCTATTGACTATGGTTACAGTGATATGTTCAATTATAACAAAATATGATCAGTTCTAATAATTCTTAGAGCAAAATTATGCCTCTGCAACTTCACAACTAATGCCCATTTTTTTCAAAACAAAGATTAAATCTGCATACATGGTTCCTTTTTTTTTTCAACTTCTCTTTCAACTGCCAGATCTTACTTATGAATTAAGAATTCAGGTCAATTGGATCTCAATTGTTCAAATAAAGCTGGTCTCTTGAACAAACTTTTACAACTTATTAACATCTGATATAACAAACACAAATTTACACAATGTATAAAAAAATATAAAGCGTGATTATAGGCTGAAAAAGAAACTCAGAGCACATGGACAACTATATAAATCTAAACAGTGACCTGATAAAATGTGCAATGCACATGATGCACTAAAATAATTCTATTTGTTGAACATGTACCTGGCGGACCACAACATAATCACCAACAGAGAGACTTAGCTCCCCATTTGCTTGAGCATCAAATGGGTGAATAACCTGCATGATAAACAATCTTAAGAATAACAGATGAGATAAATTACTAAAATAATATATTAACTACATCAATAAATATTTTCATGGCATTGTGATCCATGTAGAACTTGAATTCTGAACATTAAGCAAGACTTTCACCAGCATCTCAATTTGACTTTATGGTATCTCAACACAACCAACACGCTTGATATATATCGTATTGCTGATCCCAAAATTATTATCTTTTTAAATCAAAGGTTATAAAACCGATACTAAGTCTCATAAATTTGACTTTATGTGTCGGCATAGATTGTGTAACAATTCAGGACCTCACCCAAAAAAGCTAGTCAGAAGGTATTATTTAGATTTTTTGGCTCTATATAAATACCCAATGCATAGTAGATGTGGGACTAAGTGCATGCTTGCATGGGTCTCACATACTTCTCCTATTTAGGCCGTCATGTCTTTGCCAGGCTAAAGATCCAAATCCATTCAAATCCAATCGTAAGTACTACAAATCTAATCATAAACAGCACAAACAACTTATGGTCAGCTCAAATGGGCTCCTGCTATAGTGTCCACTAGTCCACATGGTCTATGGGCTAGGTATGCTCTAATGCCATTTACAACCACCCAGAACCTCATCCAAACATGCTAGCCAAAAGGTGTTATTTAGATTTTTTGGCCCTATATAAGTACCCAAGATCTACCTAATCAATAGTCGATGTGGGATTAAGCACATGCTCGCACAGGTCTCATAGATTGAAATGCTACGGACTAACTCAGTATCAACAAGAATGCAAGAAAAAATGAAAAATGCATACCAATCCATCTTTACCGTCCTGATTGTCGATACACAATTGGTAGGTTGGTATGGATAGTTCAAGATAGAACCTACGCCCTACACCCATATTGGACCCACTTTCTCGTCAGAATGGTATAACACCGATACTGTACCTAATCAATAGTCCTTTGCTTATTCCCATACCTCTCATATTTTGTGAGAAGGAAATCAACTTGCAAACTATATGGCCAACTTAGCTTCCTCCTTGCACCTCTTATTCTCGCTTACCAATTTCCACCTCCTTTATTTTATCTTTTGAATGACGATGTTCTTGGATGTACATACTTTAGATGTATTTAAGAGCTCTTCCCTAGCTACTACAAAAAAAAGAGACGACATCCTCGAGCAGCTGCAGCAAAACTCTTCCCTCAGACAATCTTGCAAGAGCATAGTTTTTCCACAATTTTGAAAATCTGTAGTCATTCAACGAGTATCCAACCATGACCAATAATGTCTGCTAGAATGATTTTAACCAGCTTCCTCTGATTAGTACTACATATAGAGAAAAAATCCCTAGTACTAGCCTTGTAAAAATTCTGGACCATGATTATGGGGCATTTGGATGTTAGGCATGACATGAAATTGTAGCCAAGCTGCAGCATCAGATATATGCTTAGTTCGGGAGCAAGGTCCTAAAGAATTAGTCACCCATTGTAGGACCTTTTTTCCTCCCAAAGTGGACACGAGTTTAAGGTATTCCAAATACACAAGGGGGTACATAATTATTCTTTGGCATCCCAAATAACTGTTCTATGGCCATGATCTTTCACACTTCTTGCTCCTCATCTCCTTTTTCCAAATCTTCAATAAAGAAAGCATTACCCGACAAGTTGTCGTAGTAACAAACAATAAGTGCTCAGGCATCTGACTTATAATACACTATTCATACTGATTACATTCCACACAATCAGCTTTTGCAACTGTGTCATGGAACTCTTACAGAAATCCCAACTGATAAAGATCAACCCAATCTTCATTACCATAATTTAAACTATCCGGATGACCATCTGTTGCAAAAAAAATCCCCAAGGCATTATTTAAGAGATACTCTCATCAAATGTCATCAAATATCTTATAGACAATATATGTGAATAATTCTCACAATTGTCTTAGATTTAGTATAATATGCTAGCAGTCTATCATTGAAAACAACACGAATTATGACCAAGGAGCCCGATCTTCCATATTAAAATCTTGGTTTTGATTAATCTATCTGATTTCAAACCTCAAGAAAATGTTAAGAGTTTCTATGACAAATATGATCATGGAAGGCCATACTGCCCCGAACCGAACTGTACAGCCCCTAAACTAGGACGGTACAACCCTTCGATTTGGAACACAGTCCTGACCGCTCGGTTTAGGGTAGTTCGGCCCACTCTCCCCCTTTAATAATTAAGAGGGAGGCAGAGAAGGTCTCCTACACTTTTGCCTCTCCTCTTATATTTTTTTTAACTCAAAAAAGAAATCGAGGAAAGAGGACAGATTTCGTGGATTTCAGCCTAGATCAAAGCCAAAATAGGTAAATGGCCTTCTGCCCTTCCCTCTTCTCTTTTTTCTCTTCTCATGCCGAAAATCGGCAAAAAATGGGGAAAATGGGGGGAGATCATGCCAAAATGAGAGGAGATCATGTCAATATATATTTTGTACTTCAAGTACATTAAATCTTATGTATGTATTATATGTATATTCACTTATAAATACTTTAATTGTACTTCAATTCCATTTCATGGCCAAAAAAGACCTCAAAATATTGTCAAATTACAAATTAAACAACCACAATCATCAAAATCATAAGCAGAAACAAAAAAACTTTGCGAAAAAGTGAAAAACAAAAAATTTGAAAAGATAAAAAAATAAAGAAAATCGCATACTGAATAAATGAGCGATATGCAAACCCATATCATGTGCCCTACCAGTTGCCAACCATTACAACACCCAGTATTGGTTCGACGAACTTTAAATACATGCTTTTCTTCCAGAGATAAAATAGCCCTATCCTAAATTTTGCAGCAGGGATCTTCATAGATTGAAAATATGCAAGTACTTGGTGCAGAGAATTCAGATAGCGCACAACTCAGAACAATGCAATCCATTTGTCATAATAATATAAATCTGAGTGTCATATGGTACTATGGTCCTTATTTAGATATCAATCTTTATAAATGAATGACAAAGCTCGAGGCAAGCTCTATCTTGTACAACTTTCTAATCTTATTTCCTTGGAAAGTTTATAACCAAGAAACATGTGGGTCCCTCTTTGTCAATTGGTAGTACACTTCCCGTGTGATGAGTTAGCATTTTAACGTATGCTAACATACTTACCTCAAGACTAACCAGATTCATAAAATGGCTGATCGTATTTTCCCAGCTCGGTAATTTAGTGTTTGCACAAGCAAAGGGCCTATCCAACACATAGAAAGAAGGGGGATTGGGGGTGAGGACTGAAAAGAGTGAGGTGGTTGTAGGAAGGTGGCCTCGGTGGGGGCATGTAGATTTTAAAGTAATGGTCAATCATCTGAAAACTTTTAGAATCCCCTTTTTTAGAATCTTTTACTGTTAAAAAAACACTCCCTCACCTTGACTTTGGAGGATATTGTGTGCATCTCCCATCAGGATTAGTGTAAAGTAGTGCCAAATCTATCATTCAATATTATATCAAGTCAAAAAAAACAAGATAAACAATTAACATCGATGCATTATACTTTAGAATGTCATAATGTAACAACATTTACCTGTCCAAAAAGAATAAAAATACAATTTGAAGTCACTGTAACTGATAACAACTCTGGCATGTTTATTAACATTTCAAAGGATCATTACTTTATCCAAAGTTATACAAAAGTTCAATTTGGAAAAATACAATCACGATAAATGTTGTAACGCAATGTAAAGAGTGCAAGTCCATGATTTGAGTGACTGATATAAAGGACTACAGAACATATGATTCTTTTGGAACTTCATCATATTTGAGTCATGGTAAATAAGTCTCAACAGTAATAATGAATAACTTAGGCGGAAGGCCTTACTTCTGCAATAAAATATGTAGTAGTCTGACCATTTGCTGGGACGTCAGCAGATCGACTTGACTTGGGATCTTCATTTCTAGTTTGAGAATGCACATTAGTCTCAGTTTCTGTTGACTGTAAGAGACCAGCAGATTGACTTGACTTTTGATCTTCATTTACAGTTTGAGAATGTATCTTAGTCTTGGTTGTTTTTGACTGTAACATGGACTCATTATGCTGCTTTTCTTGAACCATCTAAGACAACATAGCACGATATAAAGAGTGTAAGTCCATGATTTGTGCGCTTTAGCTTAAATGTTATAAAAGACTAGAGGACATATGATTCTTTTGGAACTTCGTCACATACAAGTCATTGTAAATAAGTCTCAACAGTAATAATGAATAACTTAGGTGGAAGGACTTACTTCTGCAACAAAATATGTAGTAGTCCGACCATTTGCTGGGATATCAGCAGATAGAGTTGACTTGGGGTCTTCATTACTAGTTTGAGAATGCACATTAGTCTCAGT
>JAOXJJ010000819.1:12633172-12646566 GCA_025769935.1 Phoenix roebelenii
TTCTGTTGACTGTAAGAGATCAGCAGATTGACTTGACTTTGGATCTTCATTTACAGTTTGAGAATGCATATTAGTCTCAGTTTCTGTTGACTGTAAGAGATCAGCAGATTGACTTGACTTTGGATCTTCATTTACAGTTTGAGAATGCATATTAGTCTTGGTTGCTTTTGACTGCAACATGGACTCATTATTCTGCTTTGCTCGAACCATCTAAGACAACATGAATATGTTAATAGAGTTGCTCTGCTAGATAATCTAGTAACTACATAATGACATTTAGCAACATACTCTTTCAACAATCTAGAAACGTGCAACTTGAATCAGTTAACTTCTAATATAAATATAAAATAATTTACATAATTCATTTATTTCCCACTGGAAAGGAATAAAGTAGTACATACATCAGCATGGAGTTTGTCTAGAATATTGGCAACACTCTGATGATAATCTCTCTCAGCATCAACCTGAAAGTGAGCAGCAACTATTAATCGATCAACCTTGTAAGTAAAGGAAAAAAAAAGAGCAAATATTAGTGTTTATATCTATATCTATATCTATATATGTATACATACATATATATATATATACATATATGTATATATGTATGCATCTATCTATATATGTATGTATGTATACATACATATACATACATACATACATACATACATATATCTATACACACACACACATACATGTATATGTGTGCGCACACACACGCACACACACATACATGTATATGTGTGCGCACACGCACACACACATACATGTATATGTGTGCACATACACACACACACACATGTGTGTGTGTGTGTTCATGTATGTGTGTGTGTGTGTGTATGGTTGCAAAAACCATTTACATTTTGACCGGATCAGAGGACATCAATTTAGGAAGATGCTCCAATTTAAAATATCTATTTCACCGTTCTGTAATTCTCCTACATATTCATCTATTTGGATATACTTCAGCAGTTTGCAGAACTGTATCAAATAAGGGTTCAAAAGTAAGGATCACCGAACCAGTACCGGTAGGCGTACCGGTACCGGTAGGCGTACCGGTTGGCCACCATACCAGTTCGGTACCGGTTTGGACCAGTTCGAACCGGTACCACTGGTTCGGCCTGGTTCACGCATTCAAAAGCCTAAAAAAAAATTGACCTAATCGGTATGGGCCAGTACCATTTTTTAACTCCGAACTGAACCCTGACCGATTCAGTTTGGGCTGAACTAGCCAGTACGGGCCAGTTCAACATTTCTTGTTCAAAAGCCAGCTTGTACCATGTTGGGCCAGTAACAGCACCTGGAAGGGGTCGGCATGACACTTGTTGATTCTTTTTAAACTCTTACGTAATCAAGAAAAAGATAGATGCCATTTTATTTTATTTCGGGCATGACACTATGGAGACCATGACTAGTTACTAGCATGCCTACCAACACCACTTAAATCCTTGGCATCAAATACTTCAAAGATACTCATCATACTGTCACTCCAAGTTAGACTTATGGACTTCAATGGGCCAAATTTCATAGCAAACTGTAACAAGGATTCTTCATTTTAAGCACACATCAGGCAAACAGATAGTGAATCTGTAATTTGACGTCTATGTGGTACTTGATGCTATATGAATAAATATGTCGGGATATTATGAAACTTTACTAACAACTACTTCGATTTATCTGATAATCAATGTGTTTCATTTTTGGTTATGATATTTGTGTATATAGGGATACATAATCTGAAAAAGATCGATATTGCATCTCTTTGTGTTAGATAAAGTCTATGCTCAAGGTTGCTCTGGCATCCTCTATGGAAAGGCCCCATTTTCATCTGTGTACCGGACAACCATATCATCTCTTCCAAAAGTATCCTCCATGCAAAGAATATTTTGATTAATAAGTTTAACTGATACAAATAAGTGCCTACCACGAATTAAAAACTAAAAGATGGAATGCAAATATTGCATTGTTTATCATGCTGAAAAATTGTTCCATGGATTTGAATAGATATTTTTGCCATCTTAATTTGAGGACATCTGATATTGCAAAAAAAAGATTGAGGAAGGACCAAAAATTAGCATTAGGGTTTATCATCTTAATTAGAAAAAATAATTCACAGCAGCACATATATACATATATAAACTTTACGAATGAGAAAGAAGAAATTTTGCAAAATATGATAGGTCATGACTCAAGAGCATGAGATATTGTTGTCTGCTTTGGCAAAATGCTAAAAAGAAAACAGGAAGTACCATTGCAAGTAGTCGTTGGAAAGTTATCTGTTGTTGTTGAGTCTCAACAGCTATCATAGCAGCAGTTGCTTCTCTCCCTAATGCTGATAAAGTAGCTTTAAGTTCTGATAATTTTGATTCTGCATTTTGAAGTTTTGCTGCATAATCTGCCCTAGCACCAACTTCCTTGGACTTCAGTTGGCGTCTTATGGCTTCAGCTGTCTAAGTAATGATTTTTTTCATAAATTTATTTATAATATACATGTCTCCTACCTCCAATTAACCAATCTATGAAGATAATATTACCTGAGCTTCCACATCCTGTCTGATCCGTTCATAACGATAAGTCAAGAGGCGAGCATCCTCCAAAGGAGCTCCCACTATCATTGCCCGTAATGGCTCAAAGACCTGTGTAGTAACAAACAAGGCTTAAAAGACTAAAACAGAAACAAGAGAAGGTGATATGAGTTATTTTATATAAAAAGATGACCAAAGTAAAATCCATATATTGGTAACTGTCGCTATTTTTGAATTTTATGTAACTGCATATAATAAAAATGAAATACAGAAAGTAGGTCCTACTTGACCACGTATCAGATAATTTAGTCTTCGGTAGAGATATCAAGAACATACCTGTTATCTATTTAATTCAAGAAAAAGTTACTACGTGCTTGATATTGCCACACACTCATAAGTGGCTATATTGTATCACTGAAGTAGTTGAGAATAACACTTTAGATGGCAAAGAAGCTAGAATGAAAGTGTGAAATCCCTATGGTGCAAAGTCTAATATCCAAATACAGTCACCTATAGTTGTTAAAACAATATAGAACGAAGAAAATACAGTACGAAGATCAGATATACTATAAACCTGATCACCAAGAGTGTTGAGAAGATTCTCCCTCTCTTTTTCCATCAAAATGTGAGAAGTACCGAAGTCAAGAGAAGCCCTCGCAAGAGCAAATCCGGAACTTTGATTCTCATTTCCATATTTGCAACATTTTTCTGCTAGTTTTTTTACTGGAAAATACAAATCAAATTCAGAAATATAATATAAGAAATAGGAATACATTAACTAAAGATGAGAGAGAGAGAGAGAGAGAGAGAGAAAAGATTACCTATTTCCATCTGTTTTAAACTAATGGCAATAAAGGCTTCCATGCCCCGCACAATATCCCGCTGAAGATGCTACACAGATGAATCATGTTGGAAGAAAATGTCAGCAGTGTCCGATCAATATCAATTAGAATGACATCTTTTTTACTTCATTTGTAAGAACAAAGAAGGAAGAAAAGAAAAGGCATACTAACTGGAAGACCTAGCCATGTTTCGTGCGATACCTTTGCTGCTCGAGTAGAACTGTAGAGCATCTGAAGCTTTTGGTGGCATTGAAGTTCAGCTTCATCGACCAGACCAGAATCATGGCCAAAACGCCCGCTAAATTGCTTAAGAACTGCCTGCCGATGATGGAGACTTTAGAGGGTGAGAATTAAGAACTGAAAATTGAAAAGGCCATTGAAAATGAGCTGCCTGCCTGTGGGATGCAGGGGTTGCTGGAATATGTTGTGGTCTCAGCTTTGTGTTAGAGAAATTACCCATTGATGTTGTACATGCTGACCAGTTAGAGAAGAAATATGAGAAAAAATGCAGAAAAGGTGGCAGTTTGGTCATTCTATGGCCACGCCAACCTTAAATTGGCACCAGAAAGGACATGGGAAAGCTTCCCAGATTCTTTCCTGTACTCAAGAAATTGAAGAAACCGCACTAGTATTTTATCTGAATTGTTTTTATTCAAACTGTGATATGTGATTCACTGACAAACTGATCTAGAAACAAGTCATCAATCCGTCTAAACCGAGGACAAGCCCCGAAAGATCCAATCAGATAAGTAGAACTAAACAGCAGCAGCAGCAGCAAAATCAGCAAAGCAGGAGGACTCGAGATACAAACTTTAAGCAGAAAATATGGAGATCAGTCAACTTCGAGATCAGAGCAGAAGTACCTGCTGCTGCTTGGCTACTTGCTCTCTGAGCCTGCTGGCCTGCTTCCGGATGGTCTCCATCGGACCACCTCTTCCTACTCCTCCTTGAGAAATCCTTCAGATCATGATCCTAATCAATAACAGCAGCAGAATTCAACTCCAACTGGAAAAGGATTCGGGCCCCGGACGCTATAGATCACCCCATCGAAAGTAGAATCGAAAGATCTCTCCCTTTTACATCGAAGAGGATCGAAGCTTCTCTCTTTCTTAGAGGCTCTGGAGGAGGGGGAAAAGAAGGCCGATAGAGAGAAAAGGGGCGGGGCGGGTGGTGAATTTAGATACCGTCGGAGAGAATTTAGGATGGCGGACGGTAACAGCCAGCGCGGATTCAATGCGGCAAACAACGTGCCGCCTCCTCCGTAGCCGCAAGGCCATTGGATGCCGCGGTGGGGACCAGTGTGGGTCCCATGGAGCGGACCAATCGCCAGCGAGACACGGAGGATGGGCGAGGCGATCTTTGTAGCGCTGGTGGATGCGTCGCGGGCACGCGATGATGCACGTGCGGAGATAATCACGTAACGGGTGGGGTAGAGAGAGAGAGAGAGAGAGAGTCTAGAAAGGGAAGGGATGGAAAAGAAAAAACGAGGAAGGGAATAACAGCACAAAAAGGCGGCGGGTGACGACGCCAGAAAGTCCGGGGAGGGGAAAAAGTGGGTCCTGGAAAGAGGAAGAGAGAGAGTGAGGTAACGGAAAAATAAATTTGATAACTTACATCTGGCTGACGTTTTCAAAAAACATATATTTTTTATACAAATAAAAATTTTTATACCTTATAAAAAATTTATGTAGAATATAAAAAAATCTAATTTTTACCATTAAAAATTAATTTTTTTCTAAAAATATTCTTAAGTTTATAAATAGAATAAAATAAATTTTTTATTAAAGATATAATTTTTATTTTGTATATTTTTTTAAAAAAATAGTTTCCCAACTAAATATAAGTCAACATGAAATGCGACGCTTTTATGACCAGCCCAAATATGAAAAAATTATTTTCTAAATATCATATATATTTAGACTCCAACTTTTGAGTAAAAATATTTTATTTAAAAAAATTCTACAAACTAAACGAGTTCTTAGTGTTATACCCCAGGACGTGAGGATTGGAAATTAGTATTTTGTGGATGCAATTGATCTGATGATAATGTTGTTGCTCAATTCATGAATCATGATGCTTTATTTCCATCTAATGTTCTCGTCATTCTGTCTGGTTGTTTGTGAGATGATGTTTTATACATTTATCTAAGAAAAATTCTATGATGATTAGTTTAACCTTTGCTGAAAAGAGAGAAAACAAGGTTAATGCATCAACTTTAGGAGTGCCTCTAATTATCAAGTATCAGTTCCTTATACTCTCTCAAGGAACCATAGTCATCTATGGGACATGTTATGTTAGAAACTAAGGCCCATCAAAACATATATCATTGAATTTAAAATAAAGAGCTATATAACCTTGTTATTGATGTTGACATAAAAGATAAACCTTGAAAAATTGACTAAACCAATATTGTAAAGACCCGTGTGGGTGTCTGTTTATTTCCACATCAGTTATTTGCTAGGTAGATCTTGCATACTTATACAGAATTAAAAAATCTAAATAATACCTTCCGACTAATTTTTTGAATGAGATTCTAGGTTTTTATAAATAGTATCAGAGTGAACTTGACCCATAACCTATGTGGACTAGAGGACACTATAGTACGGATCTATTGGGGCTAACCATGCGCCGATCGTGATGCTTGTGATTAAATTTAAACCCTCCTCGAGAACGTCAGGGATTAAACGAAAGTAGTATGTGAGGATCCATTTGGACGTATGTTTGGTCTCACATCGGTTATTCGCTGGGTAGATTTTGGATACTTATATAGGATGAAGGAACCCAAATGATACCTTCCAACTAGCTTTTTTGAGTGAGGTTGTGGATTGCTACAAATACTTTGTCAACTTGGAAACTATGGGGTTGCCCTTTACATTTGGATAGTGTTGCACTCATGAGCTCAACATGTCAATGCAACTAGGTTTGCTGATTTTATAATTTATCCTAACCTGCACCACCATATGTATGAACCATTGGTTTATTTTAGTGCTGAATTCTCCATAGGATTATCTCATACATCACTTTCATGTTGTAATAACGAGAACTATACTATAAATTAAACAATTCCATAAGATTTAATTAGACTACCCTCTCAAGGTAATTGGTTAGATGTCATCAACATCAAAGCTAAATTTGCAACATCATCTGTATGTGATGGGTGTGACGTGTGTTGCACATCCTTCTCATCTAATTAAAAAATTACTCATTATTTCGCTTTCTTTTTAAATGTTTCTAAAAAGTGCTTTGCATCATTATCTCGACTTCCATCAATCATATATATCAGATATATTAGGCTAGTGGGAGAAAACAAATGAGTTCTATTAACACTTAGAGATATTTCAGAGCTTAGATTAGATGATTCTCTAGCGAACCCTTTTCAAGGCCATCATCAAGATTTCATATATGAAGTAGTGGAAGTCGCAAGAGTAGAGAGGTACGAGTAATTTGGATGGCTGCAATGGCTAATGGGAAGATGGCCTATGGATCAAAGAAGGATGGAGCTATAACTTTTTTTTCCAGGATGATTGTGTATAGCACAAGTATAATGGTGAGGCTCTTCCTGTCAAGTTTCTTCAATCAGGACTGAAGTTTACAGCCAAAAAAAAAAAAAAAGTTTTAAAAATAAATTACCAATATATAGAACTCCTCTCCACTTAAGTGCTTGAAAAGCTAACTTTTCCCTCTAAAGGCTGAATTTATAACTTTAAAATTTAATGGTTTGAATGAGTAAATAAAATCCGATGACTTAGATTATTTCTTGATATAAAGTATTTCACACCATTATATCATCCTTGCAATAGTGCTTAAGTTTATTTATAACTAGAAGTTTAGGATGGTATTGCAAAAATAGAATGAAATGAAGAGTATATATCTATATCTCTCTCCCTATATATATATATATATATATATATAGACACACGTAAATAATAACTTTGGAGAAGAAAAAGAAGTAGGTGCACACTTCCATTTATGTTCTTACAAATAAATAAACAATACCATGAAACATCCTATATTCTATAGTTACTTATTAAATCATTTAGCGTAAATTTTCTAAATAAATAGAAATAAAAAATAAAATGAAAAAAATATATATTTGGTTATTTCTATTTCTATTTTATAAAATAATTTTAAATAACTTTTTTATCCCTCCAACTGACTCTCGATATTGGCACCACCTTTTTACCTTCTGAAGGTCTTCGCCACTCTTCTCTTCCTTTTATCATTGTGCACTTCTCGAGTGACTTTCTCCACCATCTCACCGTCGTCCTCCGCAATCCCACCATCTCTTCTATTTGTTCATTCATTGGTTCTTGACATTCTTCCACCGTCATCTGTTCATTTATTCATTTTTGATATCCGTTCGTTTGTTCTCGATATTCATCTTTTGTCGTCATTTGTTTATTCAGTCATTTTGGTATCCATCCATTCAATTATTTTCTCGTTCGTTTGTTTTCGATATCCATCAGTATGGTCAAGCATACTTCCATTCAAGTAGCTCCCATCGTATTGTCCCTAGTTATCCCCCTCTCCTACAGTCCTACTCTCCACTCTCTTAGTGCTTGCTCGGTTCTATGCTTTCATCTTCTACCACCGTCTTTAGTTATTTTAGAATCAATTATTTTGTTATAAAAAATATGTTTTTGATTATAATAAATCTGAAAAAAATGTTTTTTTTTTCTGAAAAAATAAAGAAAAACGGATACAAAAGCAGCCTAAAATTGGCGATTTTAATCCACCCAAAATAATTTGTGAGTCCAGAAATAATTCATCATCCTCTTTAGGACTTATATATTAGTTTATCATTCATATATCCATTCTATGGTGATATATATCATGACGTTGTCGGCAATCCAAAGCCCTATGGTCTCTCCCATGGCAGCGCTCCCTTTCCCGTCCCCTCCTCATCCCCTCCTCCACCTCTCAAACCCTAACCCTAGATCTCCCTCCCTTTGGCGCCGGAGCCCGAGCGTCGCCTCCTTTAACCAAATACCCCCTTCCTCCTCCTCGACCTCCTTCCCTCGCCTGTCTGGCGGCCACACCAGCCCGGCGCCGTCACCCTCTCCATTCCCCTCCCTCGATGAAACCCTCAGACGGCACTCTGCTTTGCTCGTCCACCTGGCCGCCTTCGCCGTCTTCCTCGTTGGTTTCGGTGCCCGCGCCTGTGCCCTCGGTTCTGCTCCAGTTCTTCCCCCCACCGCTGCCACCGCCTCAGGTATGTGGCGTTTCCCTCTGTATCACGAGGCGATGACAGTTGAGGCAAAAAAATCCTACCTTTTGTTTTCCATTGTTCAAGAATAAATGATTCTGGGATAAAAAATATCACCTTTCGTTTTTCCTCTATGCAAACTCTCTGTTGAGTTGAACATCTTAATTATTGACTGCTGTAGGAGTTATTTTTCATAATTTTTATTTCAAGGTTTTATTTTGGAGTTCTAGTTTGCCCGAAATTATGTTGGTACTGTTGGATTGCATACGGATATCAAAGTTATGAACTGTTCTCTGTATTAGAAGCAGTGATACTGGGAAAAAAACCCACCTTTGGTTTGTCCTTTCTATCATCTCGGTGTTTAGTTGACACCAATTTATGTAACATATCAGAGATTTTTTTTTTAAAAAAGATAGAAATACTTTATAAATGCTTCATTGATTTTATTTTTCTTGTTTGCTGGGAATGATGTTGGTGCTTCTGGATTTTCAATGGTGCCAAATCCATTAACTTGAAGGGAGTCATGCAGTGGAGAGCTCTGATACAACTGCTGAAAGAGTGGGGGATGAGGAGTTAAGGGCTGCACTTGAGAGTTGGAAGTCAAAGACATATGCTCTTACTGTCCCTTTAAGGATCGTTGCCCTCCGTGGATCCATACCACCCTCGTGGATTAAGGTTGGTGCCTCATTATGATCTCGAAAAGAAAATTGAAGGAGAATTTAAATCCTTTGCTCAATCTGGCCTTGTTGTATGGCTTTTGGCATTTTCTTTGTTGATTTATTAGTTTGTTCGCTTATGATTAGAATTATTCTAAATTTTGAAATGTTTCTGGTCCAAAAGGAATTAATGCTGTTATGGAGATGGAGATGATCAAGTTCTTTAGAGTGAAACAACGTCCTTCAAATTTTATACTTGCATTCATAAGTAGATACCATTCTGCACGCTACTCCCTTTTTTTTTTTTAATGTACTACATAATAAGTGCTTGTCATCTAAAACCTTTCTGGAGGAATTTTTTTCCATTGTCATATTGATGCAGGAGAACAGAGCTCATGTTACCTTCAGCTCACAAATCTTGTTGTAGGCCAATCTTTCAATTGTCAAGCATAAATGATTTACCCTTTGGTTTTCACTTGCATTCTATTTCTCTGATTCAATGTTGTCAATACATTGTTGTAAGTCTGGTTATCGTATTGTTTTCAGCAATTCATGCTGTTCTTTCTTATATTTTTTGTATAATATAGGAGTTCATTCAAGCTCAAGGAAGAAGGTTGAAATTAATCCCAGAGTTCCGAGGAAGTCTTGAATCCATTTTCTCTGACTTGTCCTCAGCTTCGAAGAAAGGTTCTCTGCAGCCTAAGTCTGCCATGGCAGCTGATATAGTTTCTGTCGGTGATTCTTGGCTCAGCCATGCCATTATTGGAGGTTTAATAGAACCCATGAAAGCTGTAGAACGGGAAGATTGGTTTAAAGTTTTAGGCAACAAATGGAAGGTGAGAACCTGGTACTTGTAATCCACACATCATTGATCCTTATCGTTTATTTGGGTTTGCTCCCATACCCACAAACATAAATATTGAAAAGATAAGTATTTGCACATAAAATTGTTTAAGTAATGTATGGTAAATCACGAAGTTGATCAGTGTATACACTTATGCCTATTGAGTTATTTTTTTCATTACCCAGTTATGATCTTGGCAATTTGAGGTCCTGGAGGGGCAGACTGGGGACAGACCCAACCTTCGGATATATATATTTATGTATATATATGTATATGTGTGTGTGTGTATATGTGTGTGTGTGTATATATATGTATATATGTATATATATGTATATGTGTGTGTATATATATATGTATATGTGTGTGTGTGTGTATGTATGTATATATGTATGTATGTATATATATATGTATGTATATATATATATGTATATGTGAATGTATATATATACCATATGTATATATTGCACAAATTGGCTTCCCCAGGACTTGAACTTGTGCCATTGTGTTTGTTAACTGAAGCCCTTTACTATTCCGTCAAGCAATGGCCCCCCTATTGAGTTATTTTTGCATTCTAAAGAATTCTAAATTTCTATTTTTAGGAGTGAAGAAATCTTTTTTTTTGGGGGGAAAGGGAGTGAGACCCATCCACACTATAATTACCTAGGTCGAGTAATTGGGAATGCACCATCCAAGATTCAAGTGCAGAACCTCTGGTTGCTAAGCAAAGCGGTGTGGCCACCAGGGCAAGCCCAATTCACTTTAGCCCAATTCACTACAAGTGAATTGATTTAGCAAATATTCTACAAAAACAGTTTCTATGTTTAAACTATTTTTAGAGTTTGAAAGACTGGTTAGTGTTCGTGTAAGCTATGACCTGTTAATATGAATTAACTGCTCTGTCATATGCTCTCTCTCTCACACACACACACACACACACATAAATTGGGTTCCAGCATGCCTTGTAACTGAGGTATCATACCTATTGTCCTCTTCTATCCTTTTTGGGCTTTGATTGTCATTATCAAACTTGTAGCAGTGTTTGTAGGAATGCCAAGTGTTCGTAAAAGTCCAATTGTTTGCTCAGGCTTTGCACCGTAGTTGACTTTCTGGGTGCTCGGTATGAGTTGTGATTGGCTTCTGGTCTTTTGTATAAAAATTGCTGGTATAGTTTTATCAAAGTCTCTCAGGTATATCTATGCAGGAACAATAAGGGAGAATTAGATTCTAATGGCTGCGTATGGGGGGTTCCTTATCGTTGGGGAACCATGCTTATAGCATACAAGAAGAACAAATTCAGAAAGCACAATCTGAGGCCAATAGAGGTAACTTTCTTTCTTGTGTACTCCTGTCCAATATTGTGATTAATCCATCAGCAAAAGAAATCAATTAAAATGATTCACTTTCTACTCCTTCTGGACGACATTACAAATTTTGAAACTTAGGCTGCTTTTATTCTGAATTCTGATGTCCATATGATTCTTAATCATTCAAAGAAAGTTTGACTCTAGACTATTGCTATGCTCTCTCTCTCTCTCTCTCTCTCATGCATGTCTGTAAGTTCAAACTGAGGCTATTGTGCATATGCCTATGTTGTATGTTTTAAACTAGTTCTAAACTAGGAACATTTTAATCATTGCAGGACTGGGGGGATTTATGGAGGCCTGAACTTGCTGGAAAAATTTCAATGGTTGATTCTCCTAGAGAGGTTGTTGGTGCAGTTTTGAAACATATGGGGGCGTCTTACAATACAAAGGATATTGAATCACAGGTTGTTGGTGGGAGAGAAGCTGTCCTGCATAATCTGACAATGCTTCAAAGGCAGGTACAAAGAAGATGGTTTCAGGTTATTGCTACTTGCTAGAATGGATTCCCAATTCTATTTCAAATTAGTGGCTTTATGGTGTGAATGTGGACTAAGGGTTAAAGCTCACTTTGATTTTGTACTGCCTTTGCTGCATGTTCTTAAATTTCATCTGGAATAATTTACACTTACATTACTCAATCTTTTACTGATAATTGCTTAATGGTCACATCATATATTGGAAGTAAAGGCAACAGTTACTATTTTGAATAGGCATGCTGAATTTATGATGTCTGCTTCTGATTAAATGCTGAGACTCTGGTCATATTCTGCAGGTACGACTGTTTGACAGTGTGCACTACCTAAAGGCATTTGGGGCAGGAGAAGTCTGGGTTGCTGTAGGATGGAGTAGTGATGTTATTCCTTCTGCCAAGCGCATGTCCAATGTTGCAGTGGTTGTTCCCAAGTCTGGGACAAGTCTATGGGCCGACTTATGGGTATAATCTTGGTTCTCTTTAACTCTCTTCTTATGCTTGTAATTTACTGTTCATAAGTTCCCTTTATTATGGCTTCCAACTGTTCATCGTCTAATGCACTGGTTGGCCTTTGCGTACTTTGCCATGCTGACATAATACCTATTGGTTCTTGCTTAAGAACCAGTATACATATACACATACATATATATGTATGTATGTATACCATGCTAACTGCTTCCATTAAGGAGGTTCTGAAAATCCTTTATTAGTTGAATATTTAACCCCTTTCAGGCAATACCCTATGCGGCGAGATTTGCAACAGATCAAATTGGTGGCAGAGTCAGAAGTCCATCTCCGCTAGTTAATCAGTGGCTAGAGTTCTGCTTACAGACTGCAAGAGGACTGCCTTTCCAGCAGGAAGTTGTCCCAGGAGCATCTCCATTCGTTCTTGAGCATCCTCCACTTGAAGGATCTCAAGAACTTAGAAAGGGAAAACCAAAACTTGATACAAATCTCATTGAAGGAATACCTCCACCTGATATATTAATGAAATGTGAATTTTTAGAGCCGTTATCGGAGAAGGCAGTGGAAGACCACCAGTGGTTGATATCTAGTATGCAGAAACAAGGTGCTGATTGGATCAGAAGCATGCTTTATCATGTCAGATCAATCTTTAATCCACAAGCAAGGTGTTGACAACTCTGCAGGGATTTTAGGCTCTTAATTCTTAGATCTTCCATTCTATGGAAATATTAGTGCGTAAAAATAGAATTCAACTACTTTGCCATTGTAAAAATCTTTTTTCTGTTTAAAATTATTGGACTAGTTCATGTGTCTAAGTGCAGCTTTTTGGGTCATTTGTAACTGCTCATTTCATCATTATGCATTACTTTGACTAACTTGTAATTTTTTTTTTTTATAAAAAAAAGACCATTGTAGATTGGCTAGCTTATGTGCTAAAGTCAATCAGGTGCCACTGTCAAGGACAGGGTCCCCCCCCCCCCCCCCCCCCCCCCCCCCCCCCCCCCCCCCCCCCCCCCCCCCGCC
>JAOXJJ010000819.1:12653159-12690404 GCA_025769935.1 Phoenix roebelenii
GTTTTGGTAAATGTTGATTGAAGCTATCTCTTAATCATTGAAGAATTTAATAATATGATATAAGACAAAGTTGATTTAGGACCTATAATCAAACTTTTTGACTAATTTTTATAATTTTATACTTTAATTTTTTAAAAATTTAAATCTTTTTAATCAAAAAGGAGATCTAATTTATATTTTAAAAAACAAACCTCACTGGTATAAATAAAGACTTGACCTCATGCCACAGTTTTATATATTCATTTCTAAAGAAAGTAAATAGGACAAAATTTGGCAAAGTGTTCCATAAATTTTTTGTGTTCCTCATTTTTATATTTGTAAGAAATTTAATTAAGTAGATTGAAGAAAGAAATTCATTCTCCCAAATCAGATTAAGTTGGTATTAGAGTCTAGGGTTCTCTTTCTCTAGTTTGTCATCGAAACTTGTTATAAGAATGATGGTTGTTGAAGGAGATGATGTGAAAGATCAACTCAACCAGATGGAAGAGAAGATAACACCACTTGCACAGTTCGCACCTGCCTTCAACCTCGCCCTTTGCAAAACTTGTATAACATTGGGCAAAGAGAACAAGTCTTCTATTTAAGAGGATGTAGAGGAATTAGGGAACAATAATTTTGTAGGTAATTAGAATCCCTCTCTTCAACCTTTTTAATGTTGAAGCTCGAATCGATATAATTGTTTATGATGGAAGGTTAATGTGGAGAAATTGGATAATTGGTTAGAACATCTAAAAAATTATTTTATTTTATATCGGTACACAAGTGCCCAGATGGAACTTTTGCTCATTGGAAACTCTCTAGTCATGGTTGTAATCCAGTGGAACATATGTGCAAACATTATGTGTCTAATATGATGTAGAGATAATTTCAAAAAAAATTGACTAGGAAGATATTTTATCCAATTGGCCATGAAAAAGATTAGTATATTATGGTAATATGTTAATGAGGAGTATGACTAATTATAACATTTCATTCCATAGATTCACTCTTTTTTCCAAAATATCTATAAATGAATATGCAGTCTTAATGAAGTACGTCAGGGCTCTCAGTCGGGGCATCCAAAAAGAAAAAAAGCTTTTTAAGGTGGAAAATATTGGTGAGGTTTGTGTGAAAGTAATGGATATAGAGAAAAAGAACAAGCCAAAGATGGAGGTGGGAGGAAGGATAATAAATCAAAGAATTACAGTAAAAGTAATGGAAAAACAATCTATAAAGAAAGAGAGATAAAAAGCAAGTTAATACTACTCAAAAAAAATATTGTGACTATTGCATAATTAGTGGGCATATGAAAGAGGATACTAGAAATTTCACCTAGAATTCAACCAAAAGGAAAAAAGTCGAAAGGAGATGCCAAGAAGAAAGGAAAAGTAGAATCTAACGTAACTGAAGCTGGGGAGCCACCTAAGCCCAAATAAGCAAACCCCGAGTTAACTTTAATGGTTAGATATAACTGCATGAAGAACTTTTTACTTGAAGATTCAAGTTAAACAAAGGACATTGGAGCTCTTATATATCCTGGTAGACAAAAGAAACTCATGTTGGAAAGTCTAATTCAGAAGTTGTAGTTGTAAGGCACCCCTTATTCCTGTCCCTATCTTCTTGGCTAGATCTAAAAAATATGTTGAATTATGAATGAACAAGCAATATACCTTGCAATAACTAAAAGGTATATTGATGAGGTAATTGCATGTGACTCCTTTATATGTTAGGTTATCATTGAGAGCCCATATTTATGGGATTAGGATGCAATTCTCTATAGACAATAGTGAAAATACCACTTTATCAAATCTTAGAATATACTATATTTTAGTCATGGAGACCAAAAAAATAAAAAAGCAAATCATTGAGCTCCTAGATCAAGGAATAATAAAGCCTAGTAGTTCTCCATATGGTTTACTTGTGATGCTACTGCCAAGAAAGATGGTTGCTGAAGTATATGCATTGATTATCATGTCATACACAAAATCATCACCAAAAAAGTGTGCCTCCTCCCTGGATTGATGTATCACTAGATTGATCAAGGCATGCATGCATGTCAAGGACACGTGGAAAACAGCTTTCAAGGCAAGGCTTATTCTAGTTGCTAGTCATGCCATTCGGCTTATACAATGCACTTGCTACATTTGTGCAATTGAAAATGAGGTATTATGGCCTTTTATTCACGATTTTGTGTTTTTGTATTTGGATGACATACTTATCGAATTAGCTGGGCAGACATAGAGAACACATTGCAAAAATCTTCAAAGTATTACAAAAAAAATCAGCTAAGGTTGAGATTACAGCAAACAGTTAAATTACAAGCGATTGTAAAACTATTTGAATAAGTTATATGAAAATCTGGTTCTGCCTTCCATCAGCATAAACAAATTTTGCATAGTTGCATGAAAGAGATTATAAACCTTGCAGCACAAGATAATTGTTTTCTTTGAAAGAGATAAGAGTACATCAAGTTTTTCTTGAAGGCAGTTTCTAAGACAAAACAAAGTGAAAATTTGAAATGAAGACATATAGAAAACCATTAAGATGGCTACAACTGCAAATTGATTGGAAGAATTGATTCTTGGTGTCACTTTCTCATGAACTACATATACAAAATTACAGACAACTACCATAGCAATTGGAGGCCATATAAATGTTCTGACATAATGACAAGACAATGAAAAGAAGACATGCTGTTATAAGGTACAAACGATTACCAGGAGACTCGTAGAAATCTTCTTTCCTTGCACCAAGGCTCATTTGGAAAAACAAAATGCTTAAAAGGCAGCAAACTTGCATTTAAAAGTGAAGAAACTTGCCTGGAACTTTCAACCAATGATGAATAGATACGCAAGGCAAGTACCCAATTTTGAAAGTTTGATCTCAGGAACTAGTAAATTGAGCACCCTGGCTGCTCCTTACAGTTTCAATTTGCTTAGTTCAATCTTTTTTGTTGGGTATGTATATGCTTCATAGTTTATTTGCTGGCCAAGGGAGCTCAGTTTTGTGAGGGTTGTTATTAGGTCAACCTGCAATGAAAGGACAAAAAACAAAAGCACTGATGAGCATAAAATGGTTGAGTTCTAGAGAAACATAATAAGGTGCAGCACTTAAATGTTTGGTTGGGGAGAGTTGGGCTTTGGAATAGGAATTGGAATGAGCGACTCCCATTCCGGTCATTTTATTGGGGGAAGTCCCATTCCTTCTCAGATTCTAGGGGGCAATAGGAATGCCCCCAATCCCCAAAAACCCAATCCCGACCCTTTCCTAGTATTCAAATTCCATTCCAATTCTGATTTCAATTCCGGTTATGAACAAAACACATAAAAAAATATGGTCATTCTGATTCCAGTCGTGAACCAAACACACCCTAGATTCATTTGGAAGTTAACCAATGGATCCAACAAAGCTATGGTTTAACATCATCAAATGGGCGATCGTATATTGCAGTTGATCGATGAAGCTTTTCTGTCTAATACAGGGCTCATCCAAGAGAAGCAAAATTCCAAAACAAAGGATGCTGGAAGGTGAATTTATAAGAAATTATTTCCTGGAAATAGCATTGTTCGGCAAAGCTGAAAGTGGACCATGGTCTTGCTTAACAGAACAAACCAATGTCTTATTATTGATGGCGGTCGTAGTTGTGAGAGAGTACAAAGTATAGAATGAGAATCTTCTGAACCAAATAAATGGAGATGGGCACTGTTTAAGCCCCAACAAGAAAAAACAATGCAAGAGACAAGCATGCGATTTAATATCAGATAATTCAATATTCGCTTAGGGAAAAGGATTTGATCTGATGGGGCAGGCGCGACTTTTTTTGAGATATGAGAAAATCTGCACTTATTGTGTGTATGGGTGTATACAAACTATCTTTGAACAAGATTAAGTAAAAGTATCAATATCTCAAAATATTATAAAATGTCATTAAGTGTGCAATAATTAGCAGGTCTCACCTGATAATCAGTTTGTGACACAGTCTCTCGGCTACGCTGATACTTCTCAACCCATGGAAGAACTTCTGGATCTGATGCCAAATGGTTCTCTGTAGCCAATTGATCAGGACCCAGGAATCCAGACATGACAGCAAGCTGCAAACAATTAACCTCACTGTTACAACGATGACTAGTAACTTTACAAAACTGCCATAGGTTTAGCAATAATACAGGACAGTTCCAACGCTAATGTGTATGATATATGTGGAGGTAAAGAGCATTGCATGAATGCAAAATAGTGAGATTGATATGTCAAATAAGCTTACATAATGACATGCATGCTTTATAAATACCGAACCCGAAGAAAAGTGTGTACAAATCAGGAGAATATCTTAAACAATTTATATGATTTTCTTGTTTATAGAAAAGTAGTTATTAAAAATCCAGGCACTATTGAATGACAAAACTTACAAGCCAAAAACTACATGACTTTCCCTATTTGATCCTCTTGGATTTAGTTAGAGTGTCTCTCAAGTTCATAGTTGGATACATGGAAATTTGTTGGGCATATAAAACACTAAACTTAACTCTTTAATTTTTGGAAATTGTTGCATAAGCTGCATATTGTGGAGGGTGACTCCAATATAATCCAGGCTCAAAGCAACAAGATAGGGGATGGTACAAAGAGATTATGAGTTGGCCTGCCGAAATAGATATGCTTTTACATATTTTAGCTAAACAAATTAATTAGGCTACTATTAATGGAAAAAAATTACCTGGCGAGGACCAAAGCCAATAGCAGAGAATTTGTTTTTCATTTCCTGGACAGAAGCCTTATCCCACCGAGGAATCCTTCCTTCTGGATCAGGATCTTGAGCATCGCTTCGCCCAAATTGTTTGTCAAACAAGCCCCACTATTGATGTGGAAAAAAAGATGCAAATATGTCACTGACATAAAATTACTTTGATAACCATATGCTGCTTCTAGCTGCAAAGAATACTTCCATATACTCTTAAAATACTGTACTTTATGCATACAGATGCAAGACCAACTCGATGATCTAAATATTTGGTAAGATTGGCAGGTTCATGTAAAAGAACAGTAAGGACCCATAGATGGCACAGGAAATAAGTGAACATATAGTTCAAAGCTTTGAACTCTAGCATTGATGTGCATGAGCTCAGCATATTTTCCAAGAAATGCATTCGTCTAAAAAAATGATTCCTTAAATCAGCTCCAACAACCTAGAGATGAAACTAAATAGGATGTCTCTAACTGCATTTCACTAGAACTGCTTACAGCAGCGAAATGGCTTTAGTGCTGCAACACGGTAATTCAATGTAGTTTTTTTTTTTTTTTTGAAATGTCAGTGAACAGAAAATTGCATATGCTCGCACCCAAAATTCACCCATATCATTTTCACATCAATCAGGACCTCAGGAATGCAATCTTCTGTGTATCGGTATATTTAGATGACCAATAACTGCTGACAAAATTTGTATCCCAAGTCCCCCCGTTGCCAAGGTCAGAAATTTAAAAAATTGTATCATAACATATGAATGAAAACATAAAAACAACTGTATTATATCCATAACAAGATGATTAGGTAACATCACACTATAATAAATGAGTTGACTTTTAAGTATGTTTCATCAGTATTGTTGATATGATCGGTGGAGATACTAATTGAAAAGATTTGGCATTGAGTTGGAAAAACAAAATAATCTGATTAATATCATACAACAAGCTCATATAAATGCAGGATCAGTCTAGAAATAGACCTGCCCATTTGAACCATATGCTGTATATAATAATCTCCCTTTCTCTTCATTCCCACCACATTTGCGGATTGCAGAATCAAGAAAGGTTTTCTTTACAGCTGCTTGTGCTGTTGCAGAAAGATGTCTTAGACTAATTGAATTGTATTTTCTCGATTCATATAAATTTCAAAGGAGTCAGTAAACAATATGCTAAACTTACACTTAAAACCTAGTATTCTGGCTAGAGTTATAACTTATAACAGAACAGTAATTGTTTTCATGGTTTTGTTTATTGTCTTCAAAATGAGTAATGCTACCTGCAGCTAAAGCTTCCTAGTCCTCATAACTCTCCAGTCTCAAATAACAGGCCAGACAATTCAAGTGCTATACATCAGCAGAGGTTGGGTTCACATACCATATAGGGGATGTGATGCAAAACAGGCAGATCTGATACAAATGGTGTTACAATAAGCAATGCTTTCTAAACAAAAATTGGGTGAAACTTTGGGCACAAATAGCAGAATTAAATTAGATTATTGAAAGAAATATTTTCGGTAAATTGTTGCATGCTTTGTAAACAAGCAATTAGCTCTTACTGCTATAGTGAGAACATTTTCTATCTCAAAAATAAAGTTAATCCATGATGGTAATGTTGGCCTGAAATATAATTATCCTTTTGCTTTGCACGGATGTAAGACAAGGCCATGCAACCTCTGGCGAAGCCTAGAAACATAGAATTTGCAAAAATATCTAAAAAGCTTCCGTGTCAACATATCCCTCCCTCTAGGTGCTCAGGTGAGAACCATGTTGACATCCATGGGAAGTATGCAAATGATTTGATTTATTATTATTATCATAATTCAGGATATGTTAAGAATCTAATCAGACTTCCCAAAATTCAAAGATCTAAATGTGAATGAAACACTGTGAATCTGAACAAAATCATGAACAGAATTTTTTAAGTTTTCAGAAGAGTATATTACTGCAATTGATGTCATACTAGTAACAATAGAATTTTGAAGATTTAATATCCAATTATGCAATTGTAAATGCTCCAGAACTGGTGAAGGAATCCGATGGAAATTCTTTGGCCTGCTAGATATGTTGATTGTTTATGGCACAACTAAGCTCTGTTACATTTTTATCTGGGCCCATTAATTGTTTTTGCCAAAGCCATAGTTTCAATTCTTCTCTTACACCATAAAATGAATTTCTTATCCATGGTGGTCAAAAGGAGACAAGATTCCGAGAAAACCATTGCAACTTTGGACCATCAAAATTTCGCCACTTTTAGCTGAGGACAATTCCACAAGGATTACACTGAAGTAAGTCCTAACTAACACTCTTTACAATGTTTTTATACTAATCCTCACTAAAAGATCAAATGTGAACTCTAAATTAATTTCTACAGCACAGAGATACAACTTACCTGCAAACTGGATGAGGTCTGCAAATGAAATAGGCCCTCCCTTGGAGTAAGAATCTATTTCCTGTTTTGCTTCCACGAGGAGATTCAAAGCAGCAGAAAGCCCAGTATTTTCAGGTCTGCTGATTTCCGGACTTTTGTTCAAATAAAAAAAGGGAAAGAAAAAAGGAACTAGTTTTATTATCTTGAGTAACCATACCTCACTAGGATAAGACCTAGAATGAAGAACTTTAGACTCCCAAGTTAAGTATGTGTAGTTCGTACCTTAACCTGATCGATCCATTTGGACCCCCAGATTTTGTAGCCTACAGACTTGGTTTTAAGAAATCAGTTCTTTCCAGAAATACACTAAAAGTATTTGGAACGAAAAAAACATTTCTTGGATCAGTAAAGTTTGGTAATCTTACCTTGTCATATGTCATGTCATCATTTAATGCTAGGGTCAGTATAGATGGTATGAGATCTGGGTATCCCTTCAAAAGACATGAAAGAGGTTATGATATTTCATATCTAACATGATCAACTAAGGGATAAACAGAAAATCAGGTCAGAATATATTCTTCACAGTGATTGGTTATGATGCCCAGCTGAGCCAGCACCATGAACTACATTTTACCTTTATAACCGTGGAAAGAGTATTTCGGATATTTGCTGCAAAAGGAGATTGAAAGGACAGATTATCGAAAACAAATTGCAATATAAATTAGAGATGTGAATGGTGTCAGAGAGCTTACACTGAAATTCTGAGCGTTGTCTACGTTGAATCAAATCGGCCGCACTGGCCATTCCTGTGAATGACCCTGAGCTTGCTATCATTTCCTAAGAAGGTAATCACAACTGGCAGAAATTAACATGACATCATTACTCATTCAAATTCATTAAAAAAAGGAAGGTAACTGAAATGAAGAATAGCAGTCATATGATCACATATTTGCATAATTCAGCGATGTTATGTGGACATGCTAGCTAATAAGCTTGTAAAAGGTACTGACTCTTTTAAAACTTGGGCGCTTCTTGAGACTCTTGATATATGTGAACTAGATCATTTGGAGCTTTGTACGTATGCACTGGCAAAAGTTTGCTTTCACATCCGACAATCTTGAATTGTGATGCTATAATACACATTTAATTGTGATGCATACACAAATTATATTATCTGTCTCCCTATCCATGCTTGCATGTGTATCTGGATTATTTTAAAATAAATAGTTCTTAGTCAGGATTTCTAGACTGAACCCACGAAGCATGTAAACACAGCTACAAGGCAGAGGCCCTGTTTTCTAACAAACTACTATATTAGCTCAATTACGCCTTTCTTTTTTGACTTTCCTTCTGAAGAAGTGCTGATAACTATATGAAACTCTGACCAAAATTTGAACTATAGGGTGATAATGGAGAATTGGAGATTCGTATGATTCTTGTCTTTTCTGTGTGTATATTTGTGTTTATCTCCCCCCAAAAAATGGCCAATAAACACCATGCACTATCTCATTCAATTAGGTCCTAATTTACAATTAACTTCAATGCAAGGCTAATTTTGGAATTGGAAGATGAGATTCTATAGCATAAAATGATGAAAATAATAATAGATTTCATTATGCAAAGAAATGTATAATCATAAGCCCTTCAGATCACCATACCTTAAATGTAAATCTCCCCATTATAGCAAGGAGTAGAAAGGATGAAACAAGAAATGATTGTACAGGATGTTTACCCAGCTAAATCACCACTTGAGGATACATGTAAGAGATCCCCAAATAAGATGATCCGCTTCTTTTTTAATTTTAAAAAACTCTCCTTTCCTCTTTATCTTCTTCTTTTCTCTTTCTTTTAGATTCTCGTTGTCTGTTCCTCTAGCCATGCAGAAGACTTCTCCTAAAATATGACATTCTATTTTCTCCTTCAAAACTAAATTATGTGGCCTCTTACGCTCACGGTTGACAATAATCTTTTTGTTAGTGTTTTATCATGATATTAGATGCTCTTTTTCTGAATCACTAAAGATCAGGTGTAAATTCTTCCTCTTTTCAGGGGTAAGAAATTGTCCTTATGGGTTACTATTTTATAACACAACTGACAGAAATCATTCTCATATGGTACTCGTACCCAGGACCAAATAACTTGTTGGCTCAATTTCATGATAAGCTATATAATTGATCCTTTCGAAGCCACCCACTACGGCCATCTACTGCTCATCGATCCTCCCCACTACTTTCATCATGTATTCATATGGACCTCCTTCTTACTGTATGCTATGCCCCTAGAACATTTCTAATTCAAAAAATTCATGTTTCCATAATCTCACCATGTGAATTGCCATAGAGAGAGTAAATCTGAAGAGTACAAGATAACTTGTGAAATTATCTAATTAGCATGTCATTTGTTCAGTAGCTTTTTTGTGTTTATACATGTGTAATTATGCAACGTACCGTGTATAGATACACACTGTAGTTAGCTTGTAATTTGGGGTGTTGATGCGGGGGGGTTCATAGAGTAGTCAACAAAAGTCCAATAATCCAAGGTTCTTTTTTAATTTTATTTGGTTTAACAATTATTTAGGTTTAATTTTTGTATTTTGTTTCTTTCATTAATTGATGTGTTCTATATAGGAAAGTATCCTGGAGCTAACCGTAATATTCAAAGAGTGCTCCTAATAGTCAAATAGGGGGTAAATTAGTGAGACTTTTGAGGGATTTCTTTCAATATTTGTAACAGCCCTAGATGACTCCAACTAGGAACTTTCTAGATTTTTGTTGAGTCCATAAAGAATCCAGAAAGGGTCCTGCGAGGGGATGTATGCTGAAAAGTATGAAGTAAAGAAGGTTGTGAGCAAGCTGTCCTCACCCCCCCATCCCCCCCTCAATATCTCTTCCATTCTTTCTTATCCTCTCTTCTTTCTCTACTAATTCTGCTTTCCGTTAAATGCCTACCACAATTATTTTAGATATTTTAATCAGATTTCAGGTTTTTTTAGATACCTTTCTAGTATTTAATCAATGCATCGAAATATTTGTTGATTTTAATATCAGTAGGGATTGCAATTCTTATTCTCTATTATTTCACTGCTCGGATCTGAAATTTATTGCTGCCTGTTTAAATCTGAGTACATTGAATTGGTGATATCTGATTATAACGTTGTTGCGAACTATTTAAAAAAGCCTTGAAAACCCTAGTTCTTGGCTTTTCCTATCCTCTTTCACACATAAAACCCTAGAGTAGGGTCATATCACCTAGAAAAATAATACCAGTTCTTTGTTGCCCTATTCTTGGGAGTTGGACAGCAGGTAATAAACTGCTTTAAACCCTAAACTATCCTATTCCTAGGGTCCTCTGACACAATGCGTACCATCCTAAATTGGCTGTGCATTAATTTGGCATCAGAGCTAAGGGCCCTGCTTTTCCTCATTGCTTTCGCTTGATCTCCCTTGCATCCTCTCCTTTCTTATCACCCTTTCATCATGAGTTGACTTTCAAGATTGATGCTTTCTATGAGCAATGTCGAGTATGAGAAGAAGATCTTTGAACATATGCTTACTTTCTTGTATTTAATCCCTATATTGGAATCCTTGTTGATTTCAATATGAACAGGGAGTGCAATACTTGCTCTCTACTATCTGACTGTTCAGATCTGAAAGTTATTGCCGCCTGTTTAAATCTACGCACATTAAATTGCTGAAATCCGATTATAAACTTATAATAAACTATTCAATTGAGCCTTGAAAACCTAGATCTTGATTCCCCCTGTCCTCCTTCACACGTAAAACCCTAGAGTAGGTCTGGTTGATCCTTCCTTCACCTGCAGAAACTAACAATAGTTCTTTGTTGGCCATTCCCAGGATTTGGACAGCAACTAATAAAGCTGCTTTAAACCTATTCCTATGGTCCTCTCATGTAACACATGTAACTTAGGACATTTATTGTGGCCATCTTGCCATGGATATTTTCTAACCAAAACATACAAAAAGCTTGAAAACACATCAAGAGTACACAGAACTTAATTGTTAGTGTCGATAGCCAACCTCATTCCTCACATTCCATTGTAAGATGTAAGTAGCAATTGGAACAATGAGAACCCAATCTCTAGTGCCACCTCTCTTGCATGTTCCATAGAATTAATAATTTGAAGGATCTTCAATTACCACAATATCATCACACATACTAACGTGAGGGGAATCAACCCTACAAAGATTCAAATTACAAACCGTACCTCAAAAGAAAACAATATTATTTCAAGTGGTACATACCATGCCAATGACCGCACCAAAGCAGCTGAGAACATCCCTTCGATTAAACCGGTGCTGTCCATCAAGAACACCGGAATCGCCGTCCCTACGTTGGCAGCAGATTCCACCCTAGTTTTACACAACCAATTTATTGAGCCTCTCGAGCAACAAATATTCAACAAATGATAAGAATCTTGTTGTAGCTAAAACATAAAAGGAAAAGAAAAATAAACAAAAAAGGACATCCATTTAGGACTCTTTTGGCTATAACTGAGCTTTGCACAAAGAAAGTATAGCAAGAGAAAAGGAAACTGGGCTATTGAAAATATTTGAGAGAAAATTAGAGAAGACACATAGAAGAGAGAAATGAAGCATACATTGGTGTGTTTAGGTGCGGCTAACGAGAGGGAAGGCTGAGGAGAGTGGGGGAGGAGTGAAGGGAGAGTGGAGAGGAAGGAGACTCCCGCCATCTGTGTTAACCGTCTGGCCGTCTCTCTTCTCCGTCTCTGGGGGTGTTTTTGAGCTGTGAGAGATGGGATGATAAGGTGGCGATAGAAACTGTTATCCTGAACGCTGATATAAGGCAGGATTTTAATGTCTGTGGGATCCACTTGCCACTGCTTCTTTTCTATTTTTTTAGCTCCTGCAGAGGGGGAGGGGGTTTGGAGCTTTAATGATGCTTCCTTTCACGTGTGAGTATGTGTCGTACCAGCATCATCTAAGTACCGACAGATCAGATAGCGACTCACCGAGCAAATCAAATGAAGGACATTCGATCCCTGCATTTAATCGACGGTCGTGCGTTTCAAAGCTTGGCCACCCCAACGTGGCAGTTCCTTTCACGTGTGAGTACGTCACACCAGCACCATCTAAATACCGGCAGATCAGATAGCGATTCATCGAGCAAATCGGACGGAAGGCATTGGTCCCCGCATTTAATCGACGCCCATGCATTTCGAAGCTGGGCCACTCCGGTGAAATCTTAGCCCCATTCTAACCGTGCTATCACCTCAGTGGTAACCACTCAGTTTTTTTCCCTTCGAAAGCGACATGCTTCTTATTCCCAATTCATATTGCTTGGTTTGACTTGGAATCTGGATTTTTTTTACCTTTCCCCAGAACAGTCTTGGCTTTTAATCATCTGGGAATGAAAACAAAAACTAGGATTCAAAACTCTCCTTTTCAAAGGAAAAAAAAAAAAGAGAGTCTGAAGAGGCACTCAGCTTTCGGTTAACAGTCCAACCTGTGACAGCTTACCCAATGATGAAAAATACAACTTGGAAGCAGACATTTCAATTTTGGTGACTCCAATTTGATTTGGATCTACTTCTATTTGGCTGAAAAGTGATTCGAGCACCATCTTGGCATGGATGAAATGGGAGGATGATCGATTGTACTGCTCATGCTTACAAGATTTTTAAGGCATTAGATTATTGTCAATTCATTATCTTAAAAGTTATTCATTTCTGCCAGGAGGTAGATTGGCAAACTAACTGGCTGGAAAGTGCAGTAACTTTTTATAGATCATCGGTTCATTATTTTAAAGCAACTCATATCCACATGGAGATAAATCCGATATAAAGTGCAGTAGCGTCTTTTTTTTATCAGAATTCAGATGAGAGGATCCATGACCGAACCTCGAGGGAGGAAGCACAAGAACCATGCATGATATAGATTTTTTTTTTTTCTGAACTGAAAAGAAAATTGTTCTATGGTGAGATTCTAGTTTAGGTCACCACCATTTAACTCCTAGCAATTTTTACCAACTGAACTAGATGGCACTCCCAAGAGGATAAGAGTCTGTATATATATACAGTAAAATTATTTGATTCAACAACGAGCATAAGAGTCAATCCTCGCCCAAGAGGATCTCTTCATTTTCCTTGATAACCCCTTGCTCTAAATAAAGATAAAGAAACCAATCTACCTCATGTTTTTGAACAAAATTGGAATGCAAGCGGCTCACCATACCCAAATATAAAAGGAAATCAAAGGAAATACCAAACAACTTTGAACCTTTTCCAACCCACCCATCTTGCTGGTTTGACCAGATAAACCAGAGGCAGGACCTCTTCCCAATCAAAGAGGACTAAAGAAGGGGAGGAGAAGGCATGAATCATGAACTACACGGCACAAAGGCGAAGGGAACACTTTTGCAGACATCACTAGGACATGATCAAGCCTGGGTATGATCCAATTCAACTTGAAATGAAGCATTCGTTTGATTTCAGCTTGAAATTAGTTTTGAACCTTAAATCAAGCACAGACTGTCTCATTTGATCAGCTAGCTAACACTGCTACCTCAGCATGATGGCGACAAACTTCAGCAACATCTTTTTGCCAAGCATAGCTGAAGAACACCTGGAAAACTTGTTCGCAGGTAATTTGAAAAGTAATAGTGAGAATACACAGGAACAAACAAAGAGCAAAACATTATAGCTTAATAAATCCCAAGTCCAACTGCATACACAAAACAGCCATCAACTGAGACATTTCATTAGACTCGAGCTATGACCTGGATGAACACAGTACCTCGCAGGAAAATAGGCAAACGATAAACTGTCCTGCCACAATGCATATCTCCCAACTAACATCACATAAATGCAACCTTGAGCTATATATAACTTATCTTCCAATGTGTGTACAGCCAAACCTTCAGCTAGAACACACATGCTCAACGTTGATTCTCCCTCCGCCTCACATACCGGGTCCTGTCGTTGTATCTGGGTCTATCTTGCGCTCTCTGCGGCACTGGCTCAACCCTCCGCTGCCTCTCTGGAGATCTTTGCACAATCTCCCCATTCACAAACAACTCAGCTGCAAAGGTCGTGGTTACAAGAGGTTCTAATCAAAGTATGAACAAATTCCTTTGCCTCAGATTAATATGCTGGATGAAAATGGACTGAATAAGCTTTGCCAAAACACACATGGTAGGATCGAACAAGCCAACAACAAACCATTCTTGAATACTGAATACTCTATTTATGAGTTGCATGTGAAAATGCATCTGAATAATAATTAATAGAGATTCACGTGTCTCATCTCAGCTAAAACTGCAACTTCATTCAACAAAAGATATGCGGACCAAGGCAGAGAATGTTGATGTTAATTTCCATTAGCATTAAAAGTAAGAAATTGCCTGGCAAGGCTCCTCTACTTTACCAAGATGTCAAGATGGACTAGATATTTAAAAACAACAGTTTCTGGCTAGCAACAATCTGTTTTTAATGCAATATAATTGGTGATTAAAACTAACATGAGGCATTTTTTTTTTGTTTTTGTGATTAAATGAGACACTTCTTTTGTGTTGGTGTGTGTTTGTTGTTGGGGGAGAAGGATGACAGTGGAGATACCCATAGAAAGCATGGTTATTGGGATTTGAAAACAAAATTGTTCTCTCTCTCTCTCTCTCTCTCTCTCTCTACGCGCGCGCGCATGCATAGATGCACATGGCTACCAAAGATTATAGATCTGGGATAATTTAACTAAGTTCTATCTAAGGATTTTAGATTAGGGATAATTTAACTATAATCTAGATAAATTCGAAAAATACCAAAAAATAATTAACTCATAAATCATAATTAACTTTTTTCTAATGCATTTCATCTCAACTTCGCACCTTGGTTCAAAAGTATCTTTCTTCCTTCTCTCTTGAAAGTTCTTAGAGTCCACATATACTAAAATATTGCTTTTAGAAGCTTTGAATTCTTTCTTGCTAAATCAGATTTTCTCTCACCTCTTGCTTTTAAAGTTATTATGAGCAGTACTAACAGTACAAAACGTGCTATTCTACCAATCATGACACTCGCTATTCAACCTTATCAACATTCACAAAATAAGATATTAGGTTTACAATGACAGGTTCCTTGAATATTAAGCAGACCATTGTATACTAGTTATTAATCATCACTTTATGTTTCAACAACTGATAAAGTTGTAATAAGTAACAAAAGAACCCACAGGACACATTTCATTGATTGATATGAAAAGGAAAAGCACTCTCATAAGATGCGAATGAATAATGATCAATAATGATTTAAATGTCTCATCTCCGCCGAAACTGCAACTCCACTCAATACAAGAAGCGCAGAACTAAAGGAGAGAGTTGATATTAGTCCATTAGCATTCAAAACAAGAAACTGCCATGCAAGGCTCTTCTGCTTTGCCAAGATGGACTAGATATTTGAGACAGCAATTCCACAAACAGCTTATCTTTTGCCTCTTATGCAACAAAGTTCATTTGCAATGTACATGTGCGTACGGTGTATATGCCCTTAGATGGGCGGAAGTTGGGAAGAAAAGATGGAACTATCTTGACCACCACTACCCCAAAAAATAAATAAATAAATAAATAAATATAAATAAAAAATAATAAATAAATAAAATAAATTTTTCTCCTAAGAAGAGTTTGATCCCTCCAAAGATTCTTGTGGATGAAGAGCTTTGAAGGCAAGTTCATTCAAAAAGGAAAAAAGAAAGATGCTTGGGAAAAAAAATGATGCCTGAACTAATTGAGTACAAGGGGCAAATAAAATGTAGCCAAAAATAATAAGATGATTCTATGACTAATAGAAGGCCTTTTAAGCAATGCAAACTTATGGGGGGTTTCCCTCAAAACTTCCTTTTTAAAAGACAACCAAATGAAACCTTCTGGCACCTCTACTGTAGTACAGTATAAATCTTAATGATTAAAATGTCTCATCCTAGCCAAAACTGCAACTTTACCCCACACAAGAAGTGCAGGACCAAGGGAGCAAGTTGGTATTAGTCCATGAGCATTCAAAACAAGAAACTACCATGCAAGGTTCTTCTGCCTTGCCAAGATGGACTAGATATTGGAGACAGCAATTACATAAACAACCTAACTTTTACCTTTTATGCAACATAATTCATTTGCAATGTAAATTGGTGGACGGTGGACATGCCCTTAGATGGGCGGCAGCTGGGGAGAGAAGATGGAACTATGTTGAACAAACCACAGACCAACACCCCCCACCTGCCCTTTTCTTCCCCTCTTCTGCTAAGACAATAGTCTCATCCATCCAAAGATTCTTACATGGGTGAAGAGCTTTGAAGCCAAGTTCATTCAAAAAGTAAAAAAGAAAGATGTTTAGGAAAACATGACGCCTGAATTAATAAAGTTCAAGGGGCAAATAAAATGGAGGAGAAAATAACAATAATATGATTTTATGACTAACAGAACATCTTTTAAGAAATGCAAAGTAATGGGTGTCTCCCTCAAAACCTCCCTTTTAGAAAACAACCAAATTAACCTTTCTGGCACCTCTACTGTAGTAGAGTAGAAAGTAAAAAGACAATAGTCTCAGCCCTCCAAAGATTCTTACGTGGGTGAAGAGCTTTGAAGCCAAGTTCATTCAAAAAGTAAAAAGAAAGATGTTTAGGAAAACATGATACCTGAATTAATCTAGTTCGAGAGGCAAAGAAAATGGAGGAGAAAATAGCAATAATATGATTTTATGACTAACAGAACATCTTTTAAGAAATGCAAAGTAACGGGTGTCACCCTCAAAAACTTCGCATTTAGAAAACAACCACATTAACTCTTCTGGCACCTCTACAAAAGAACACATGACACAATGCATTGATTGATATGAAAAGGAAAAGCACTTGAATAAGATGCGAATAAATAATAATCAATAATGATTTAAATGTCTCATCTCAGCCGAAACTGCAACTCCACTCAACACAAGAAGTGCAGAACTAAAGGAGAGAGTTGATATTAGTCCATTAGCATTCAAAACAAGAAACTGCCATGCAAGGCTCTTCTGCTTTGCCAAGATGGACTAGATATTTGAGACAGCAATTCCACAAACAGCTTATCTTTTGCCTCTTATGCAACAAAGTTCATTTGCAATATAAACGTGCGTGCAGTGTATATGCCCTTAGATGGGCGGGAGTTGGGAAGAGAAGATGGAACTATCTTGACCACCACCACCCCCCCCAAAAAAATAAATAAATAAATAAATAAATAAAAAATAAAATAAATAAAATAAATTCTTCTGCTAAGACAAGCGTTTGACCCCTCCAAAGATTCTTGTGGATGAAGAGCTTTGAAGGCAAGTTCATTCAAAAAGGAAAAAAGAAAGATGCTTAGGAAAAAAATTATGCCTGAAGTAATCAAGTACAAGGGGCAAATAAAATGCAGCCAAAATTAACAACAGGATGACTCTATGACTAATAGAAGGTCTCGTAAGAAATGCAAACTTATGGGGGTTTTCCTCAACTTTCTTTTTAAAAGACAACCAAATGAAACCTTCTGGCACATCTATTGTAGTACAGTATAAATCTTAATGGTTAAAATGTCTCATCCTAGCCAAAACTGCAACTTTACCCAACACAAGAAGTGCAGGACCAAGGGAACAAGTCGCTATTAGTCTATGAGCATGCAAAACAAGAAACTGCCATGCAAGGTTCTTCTGCTTTGCCAAGATGGACTAGATATTGGAGACGGCAATTACATAAACAACCTATCTTTTACCTTTTATGCAACATAATTCATTTGCAATGTAAATTGGTGGACGGTGGATAGGATATGCCCTTAGATGGGTGGCAGTTGGGAAGAGAAGATGGAACTATGTTGAACAAACAACAACCAAGCCCCCCCCCCTTCCTTTCCGCCCTTTTTTCCCCTCTTCTGCTCAGACGATAGTCTCAGCCCTCCAAAGATTCTTATGTGGGTGAAGAGCTTTGAAGGCAAGTTCATTCAAAAAGTTAAAAAGAAAGATGTTTGGGAAAACATGATGCCTGAATTAATCTAGTTCAAGGGGCAAATAAAATGGAGGAGAAAATAACAATAAGATGATTTTATGACTAGCAGAACATCTTTTAAGAAATGCAAAGTAATGGGTGCCTCCTTCAAAACTTCCCTTTTAGACAACAACCAAATTAACCCTTCTGGCACCTCTATTGTTGTAGAGTATATATCTTAATGGTTAAAATGTCTCATCTCAGCCGAAACTGCAACTCGCTCAACACAAGAAGTGCAGGACCAAGATATTTAGTCCATCAGCAATTCAAAGCAGGAAACTGCCGTGCAAGGCTCTTTTGATTTCCCTAGATGAACTAGTTATTTGATACAGCAATTCCATAAACAACCTACCTTTTACCTTTCATGCAACGAATGTAAATTGGTGGACAGTGGATATGCCTTTATATGGGTGGCAGTTGGGAAGAGAAGATGAACTATGTTGAAACCCCCTTCCCCGCCCCCACCTCTCCTTTTTATTCTCCTAAGACAAGATAGTCTCATCCCTCCAGATACTCCTATTTAGGAGAAGAGCTTTAAAGGCAAGCTTATTCAAAAAGAAAAAAAAAAGAAAGATGCTTTGGAAAAAAGATGCCTGAACTAGTTAAGTACAAGGGGCGGTAAAATGGAGCCAAAAATAACAATAAGATGATTTTATGACAAATAGGTCTTTTAAGAAATGCAAAGTCATAGCGGTTTCTATCAAAATTTCCCTTTTGAAAAACAACCAAATTAACCTTTCTAGCACCTCTATTGTAGTATAGTATATATCCAGTGGAAATTACCATTATATTGATATTATAAGCATCATAAAAACATTATCTAATAATTGTAAACGTAACAAATGTTGATCAATGTAATGAAAAGCTCACATAGACAATGAAGATGAATATAAATAATAACCTACAGCAGTATGAATGTCTCATCTCAGCTGAAACTGCAACTTCACTCAACACAAGAAATGCAGGACCAAAGGAGAGAAGGTTAATATTCAAAGTACGACATCGCCTCGCAAGGCTCTTCTACTTTAACAAGATGGACTAGATACTTCAACATAGTTTCTGCTTATCAGTTATCTTTTTTCTTTCATTCTGTAACATAATTCATGTGGCTTCCTTCAAAGGAAGAACACAGATATGGATAAAGTCAACAATGTACAGCAACAGACAGATTAATAAATCAGCAACAAGCCGAAACAAAAGATATAATCTAGCCAAGACTGTGGAATACAAAGAGGAGTTAGATGCTGAAAAAATGTAGCATAATGCTCACAAATTCAATGCAAGTAACCATGGTATGCCATAACGTATCGAACCAGACAGTTTGGAACGCACTATAGCGTACCAGTTTGATACTGGTATACGATATAAAGGATGTACCGATACTCGGTATACCAAACCGGGCTCCGTACTGATCATACTGACACAGACAAGGTAGCACCGATTCAGGATCCATTACCGAGACGGCATACCTTGCAAGTAATAATTTATGAAATAATTAAGGATCAGTTATTCAGTTATTGATAAGCTAAAAACACTTACCTCCATAGTCCTTATTCTCAGGATCAACATAAGAATCTGGAAGCACAAACAGAACACCAGGAAGGCCTGTAATCAAATCGAGACACTCGTCATAAAATGCATAAAACCGGGGGATGCCAATGCAATGCAAGAACTCTGAGCAATAGCATCTTCAAATTAATAGAAAAATTGAATCAATAAATATTCTACTAACATGCAAACAAAATTAATAGCTACTATGCCGCAACTAATTGAAATCTTCAGAACTAATCTATAGAATGATCTCAGAAAATGATAATAAAAAATAATTCATAATGCAAAGTTATAGAGGAAACTGTAAAACCATAGCATTGCCTCACAGAAATCTGACTACGAACTTGTCATTGCTATCTTATGGTCGTGTCCAAAGCAATTTCTATGCTAATTTGCCTAGTCTGCTCTTTTCTGTGACTTTATTAAAAAAAGATCATCCTGTCAAATGCTCATCTATAACATCTTGATGAAGGGAATGTGACACAAAGTGCGCCTCCATAAATGAAATGAAGGCATATGTTTGGAAGGCAACATAGATGGCAGTTCTATTCCAAAGAGAAATTCCACAAGAGCTTCCAGAAGGTAGCGTTGTCCCACAAATTACTCCACAAAATTGAAGAACGCATCAGTCTGACAATATCACTAATAAAACTTGCGCCATCTACTACGCAGCCGTGGCTTTTACATTTTCTAAAACAACAACTACGGATCCCTGGTTGCTAAATTATATTTACGTGAAACAATAATACTGACCTTCAAGCTTATTTGATGTCTCTTCGTCAATCTCGCACCCAAATCCAAAGTACCGCTCACAAGACACATTATAAATTTTCTTCTTAGCTTCCTCCTCACTAGTTTGGCACAAAATAAATGAATCAACCATAAGAATGAAAACGTTAGAAGAAAAACAAGTCAGAGAACAAAATGCAGAAAACTGAAACTGATAAAATCAACGGTCCCAACTAATATCAACACAGAAAATCCTAAAAAAATTAGATTTGTTCAAGAAAAGACAGAACTTTCACCTGCCACCTTGTGCTTTCATAAAAACATCGAGACACCCCCAGATCTAAGCTACATGCCCCAATGTGTCAGAAAGCCAAGTCGAATAAACCTTCAGTAATGCTCCAAAGATGACATTTTAAAGACGATGGAGCAAAGCGAATAATATTTTCAAGAAGAAAACCATATAAAACAGCCCCACAACTCCCATATCCGAAAAAATAAAGAAATCACCCCTTTTCTCCACAAACGATTAAGGAAATCAATACGATTAAAGGTTACAAAACGCTTTACAGCGATCAATACCTGCTGACGACCTTGGCTAGGGTTTGGATGTAGCAGTCGATCATCTGCTGCTTGGTGGCCCCCTCGCCGCCGGGCTTGTCCATGACGATGAGCCAGTGCTCGTAGTCGCACCCGGGGAACAGCGGCGCCATCTCCGTCGGTGGCCGGTCGCTGAACCCACCGCCCGACCCGGAGTTCAGCGGCGAGTAAGCCGAGTCACCAGCCCGCCGAGCCATGCACCGGACCGAGTTGATCCGAGCCGCCCCCAGCCGAACCGCCACGCGGGAGAGGCCGGGCGACGAGGGGCGGAGCCCGAGGAGTCCGGTGGCGAAGCGGGACGACGCGAGGAAGCGCTTGGAGATTATGAGGGTAAGGGGGGAGCGGGAGGCGGCGATGGGGGAGGAGACGAGAGCTCGGGCCACGACGGCGGCGGCCATCGGAGCGCCGGAGGAGCGAATAGGAGCGAGGGTTTTGGGTGCGGGTGGGGGGCGGTTTGGGGAATATTTATCCATCTCGGAGGATATCCCTAGGGGGTGATATCGTGTGAGGACTCGCTTAATCAGTTTTGGTGTATAGGAGAAGGGAGGATATGGCATTGGGAGTTTCCGCTCTGCACTAATCTTGAAGCAGTTGTGTGGGACGATGAATGGGTGCGAAACAAGGATTCATCTTCCTTGGTGCGAATCCACCGTTGAAACGTGCAATAGCCACTTCGAGATTAGGGCAAACTTTGGCTTTCTCTGTTGGGCATATTTCTCCTGTATAGGCACAGTATACGGTAGCCTTCGGGAGGGGCAGCAGCAACTGTGAGACTTGGGCAAGGTGCTTTGAGTTGGATATCATCTCATGGAAGTTTAGGCGTTTTGTATATCCTGCATGGGTTCAATGTAAACTAGCTTCGTATGACGTATAGTCAACTGGGAAGTGGGTGTTTAAACTCGTTTTGTTTGTCCATGAATAATAGCACATATTTATTTAGTCCCACATTAATTATATACTAGATAAATCTTGAATACTTATACAAAACTAAAAAATTTAAATGGTAACTTCCGGCTAGTCTTTTTAAGTAAGGTCTTAAGTTGTGACAGATGGTGTCGGAATGGTTCGGACCTATAGCTTACGTGGATTAGGAAGCACTGAAATATAGGCATTATAAAAATTCGTGCAAGATGTATTTAGTCCTACATTAGCTATACGCACGCTAAAACTTTATTTAGGACTAAACACACACTAAAACTTTGGTACTTTTATGTAACTAAGGAACCCAAATTGAATGGGTCTTCCTTGCTCAATATTCTCTCACTACACAAAAAAAGAAAATTACCGACTCTTATTTGCCGACGCTTATTCCAAGCGTCGGCAAAAAATTTTCCCCGTCAACATTTGCCGACGTTTTTTAAAAGCGTCGGCTAATGACGACGCTTAAAAGCGTCGTCGAAGTTAATAGGTAATTGACGATACTTTTAACGACGCTTTTTAGCGTCGTTAAATAACGACGCTTTTTAGCGTCGTTAAATAACGACGCTTAAAAGCGTTGTTAAAAGCGTCGTCGGAAGCCAAAAAAGCATCTCATTTTAGTTCCACATCGGCGGATCTGAAAAAAAAATAATTGTTTATATAGCCACGGATGGAATGAAGGTACCGATCGGTGAGGTTGTTTGTATTTCTAAATGGAGGAGAAGATGCAGACCGCAAATAGTAATTTTCTTCGCAAATGGTAATTCGCGACGCTTTAAAGCGTCGGTAAAAGCGTCGCTCAATTGTTGGAATTAGCTATGCTTTTGAAAGCGTCGGAAAATATTTTTTCCACTGTAGAATAGGCGACGCTTTACCGACGCTTTGGAAAGCGTCGGGATGGTTTCTACCGATGCTTAAAAGCGTCGCTAATGTCCAAGTTTCTTGTAGTGTCTCTCTTTCAGTTTTGAGAGAAAAACTGAGTAGATTGGTCTCTCAAAAAATGAGACATCGGCCCTAAGTTGACTCATTTCATGGTTGGGACCAAGCCATCATGGTTGCCTGGAGTTTAAGTGTTATTGTAACAAATTTATAATATTAGTAGAGTTGTTATCATACTCAAAATTTGTTTAGTTAGGCTTATAGCAATTTATATATAAATTGGAATTACAAAAATTTCATCTTATCATCTTCCCTTGTTTCTTTCATTTTCTTATCATGGTATGACAGAAATTTATACTATGATAACAACTCGATTAATATCCTTTTTGGTGACTCTCCTATCTCTTTGCATAATAAGAAGTAGATTATTGTCTCCAGGTCCAACACTAACGCTGAATATATGACTATTGATGATACTATTTATGAACTTTTCTAGCCCGAATGATTATTATAAGATATTTGAGTTACTCATCATAGTGCTACCACTTTGTGCTTTGATAAGCAAAATACCATTTAGATTATTCATAATAATATTTTTCATAAGTTTATTAAATATATTGAAACTGATTGTTACTTTGTTTGCCAATATATTTGTTGTGGTATTGAACAACTTTGTTCTATATTTTTCACTAACTAGATTGCATTTATTAAAGCCCATCCATCTAGACATTTTTGAGACTTAGTTTTCAAACTCAAGCTGGCTTTCACTACATCATCTTGAATTTAAGGAGGAAAATTTTTATAACCAACATAAAATATTGATAGAGTTGTTATCATGCTCAAAATATCTCATAGAGTTGTTATCATACTTAAAATATGTTATAGTTAGGTTTATATATGCTCTGGACATATATACAAATCAAAATTACAAAAATTTCATCTTTCCCTTCTTCCCTCGTTTCTTTTTTTTTCTTCTTATCATTTAGAATGCTAGAGGTCATGGATTTCAGTTCCCCGGGACATCGATTGCTTTTTTTTCTAATTAAAACTCATGCCGTGTCTCGATTTCTTTCTCTCTCCATGTGTGTGTTAAGTTGCATATAGAGGAGGGTTTCACAAAAACATAATCAAGCAGCAAGCTTGTGATCCAATATGGGTTCCTTCAGCAAACTGGGCACAAGATTTCCTTGGTCTCCTTGTCGCAGATGCTTTAGAGGAGACGATGGACCTACTTATTGAATTGTGAACAAACAATGTGGAGCTGGAAACATTTCTTTAGATTTGACGTTCGTGCTCATCTCATGTTTATCTTTTGTTCTTTTTTCTATTCAGAAGTATGATGAAATTTTTGCTCTTTGTGCCAAATCTCTTTGAAGGGAATGAAACAGGGAGAGAGAAAGAGAGAGAGAGAGAGAGAGAGGTGCTAATTGGATTTTAAAAGGCAATTTTCATACTAATTTTGGCTATTAGGCACATCCTCAAATGGCCCATTAGTTGGAGGGCAGCCTCGCTTTTTATGATGGGGAGAGTCACCTTGGTTAGGTCTGTTCTCTATTTTATGCATGTCTACTTGATGTCGAACATCGTTGTTCCCAAGATGGTGTTGACGAGGATTGAGAGGTTGGCTCGTGGCTTAATTTGGTGTTCGCAGGACAGCAGCCGAGGGTGCATCTGGTGGATTGGGAGTCGGTATGCCAACCGACTAGTGCGGCGCGGGGGGGGGAGGTTGGACATTGAGTCCTTGTTGACTAGGAGAGAGGCGTTGATCACTCGGCATGCTGCCAGAGTTCTCTTGGAGCCGCAATCTCTTTAGAGTCGGTTGATCGTCGCTCGATATGGCTCCTTTGGGAGCGGTGCAACCCCATCTGGGGGTAGGAGGGTTTCACTAGTGTGGTGCGAGATCCGTAGGTTTTTGCCTATGGTCCTCTCGAGATGCAGGTGGTTGATCGGGTTGGCCAGAGGATGGATTTGGTGGAGGATGCTTGGGTGGATGAGCTTTCGTTGTGGCAATGGCCGATCCTAGTTAGTGTTGAGGATGCGGATGGACTCCGTGTTTGTGATCTACTTCTCTCCGGAGGTGGGGGGTGGGATACTGGCCGGATTGAGCAATTATTCAGGGAGTCACTTGCGGAGTGGATTTGGTTACTCCCAGTTTCGAGGCACCCTTGCCCTGATGTCCAGGTACGAAGCTCTTCCTACAGGTCTAGAGTCAGTGTGGCTGATGTTTACGACTTAGTCCAGGATGGTGTGTAGTTAGGGGCAGATTTTGGCTGGATTTGGTGAATTGGCTTGCACCCTAGAGTGGCCTTATTTCTTTGGAAGGTCGCTTGGGGCAGGCTACCGACGAGACTTCTGCTGTGCGGAAGAGGCATGGAGATCCACCCCCAGTGCTCAGAGTGTTAGAGTGATGAGCCGCTGAATCATGCCATCTTCCAGTGCCACCGGGTGAGGAGGGTCTGGAGGCGGGCGAGGTTCCCCGCGGTGCTCTAGACTCATGCGGCGTACTTTCTTCAGGTTCTTCGACACCTGGCCGAGGCCTTGCAATCCAGATCGGAGGCAGTTCGGATGACCTATACTGCTTACTAGATCTAGCTTGCAAGAAACACATGGACTTTTGAGGAGGGCTACCCGCCCACCGGGGGTAATGGTGGAGAGGGCGCGACTGTTGGCGGTGGAGGCCTCTCAGGCAATCCGGTCGGATAGACCTTTGACAGCTCGGGATATCTGGGGTTCCTTATCTACTCGTCGAACATCTCGTTTGGTGTTTTTCACATGGGAGCCCCCACCTCCGAGTTTCCTCAAGGTCAATTTGATGAATGCGTCCTAGAGGGAGATAGGAGGGGTAGGGCGGGCTTTATTGTCCGGGGCCCAGACTCTAGGGTGATTGTTGCTGGGGTTGCCACTTGTTTGACACCTCGGTGCCGGGACGGAGCTGAGAGCGGCCTAGGCGGGATTATGCTATTTTCGGCATGCTCTGCTGGGGAGAGAGGTTCTTCTGAAGACTCTACAACAGTCATTGGATGGATCCTGCAGGGTCCGGAAGGGTCGGTGATTACCACCCGCTACTGAGAGATATTCGGGCTATGGTTTGTGGTGGGATAATGCTCCAGGCGAAGCACGTGTTTAGAGAGGCCAATGGTGCTGCATATTGGATGGCCTTTTTTGTTGCCGACCACTCGGGGGACCACCTCTAGGTAGGAGAGGCGGAGTTGCCCAGTGCACTCCGTGATGTACTATTTTTGATTTTCTGGATTGTGTTCGTGCACGTTATGTATGATATTTCCGCTTTCAGCAAAAAAAAGGAGGCATAAAATTTATCGAAAATCTGTATTTTTGGATAAATATTCCCTAGGCAACACTTGGACTGAAAAATAATTTATCCATATTTCTTTATGCATCAATCAGAATATGTTATGTATATCTTTTTGTTTTACAGTTTTTCAGGTAAGTTGCTATGATCTATCCATCTTTCCCATAATACATTTTTTTGCTTCTAGACCTCATTTTCATATTTATCATGTAGTGTCTTTTTATATATGGTTGGAGCTCAATTTTCTCGTATAAACTAGGCTTTCTACCCATACAAAATTGGAATAGGAAGGAAAGGGGCTAGCCGATATAACGTCCTGATAAAAGAAAAAATAATAATAAAATCTATCAAACTAAATAATAAAATAATCCAATCTTTATTAAAGAATAGCAAGAAAGAATCACCCATGACCACCGGCGAGAAAAAAAATGTAAAACTCATTGATTAGAAGAAAAGAGAGAGATTGTAAGAAAGAAATACGAAAGACTTATCAGAATCCACCGATCTTTTAGCCGAAAATTGGTTAGAGATTGCAGCAATTTCGCTTGGGTCAGGGTTCATCATAGATGACGAGAGCAAGTGAGAGGTGAGAAGTTTGTTAGTATATCAACATAAGAAGGAGCATCTTAGACATAAAAATATAGGACAATTTCATACCGTTGATAGAAAACTAATTATTCATTTGCGATAGGTAAGCGCTTCCACCAATTTTATTGGTAAATGTTGCATATGAGAAATTAATTTAGCAACCTTACTTTTTTGACATGGGCATGAGAATATGGGTAAATTGGTCAACAAAAAAGTTGACCAACGTTCCCAAAGATAGAGCCCAAAGGGATGCCTTGTCTACCCTGAAGCATCTATTTGCAGAAACCCTAAATTTATATGTTATCTATAAACTACCACCATACAAGTCAACTGGTTTTGCATTTCCATTTGGCAAGATATGGAGAAAAAAAACTAGTGAATTAGCTTTCTATTTTAAAAAATAGAAAATAGAAAATCTAATTTTTTTCAGAGCCTATTCTTTGGTAGAAAAATATTACTATAATTATATTATTATAATTATTATATATTTTCAAAATATTATTATGATATAATAATTTAATTATTATAATCAGTATATTATATTTTTATATATTATATTAATATTATAAGGAGATATTATTATAGTATTTAAAAATAATAGTAATTTTATAACATTATTTTGTTAGTAGTTGTTATATATTATTTATAATAATATAATATAGTATATAATATTATATATTATCATACATATATAACATTATATATTATAATATAATTGTAAAATATATTATATGATATAAGGAGGAAGGGTGGTGCCAAGGTTGAGAGGTTGGGCAGAGAGGATAAGAGAGATAAAAATCCACATTAAAAAAATAGTAGCAAAAATTTTTCATTTTCATTTTTTTTTCAAAAATAATGAAAATTATTTAAAAAAGAAACTACAATATGAAAAATTAAATATATTTTTTGAATTGAATCTCGTATTTCTATTTTTAAAAAAAAAACATAAAAAAAGATCCATATTAATGGAGCATTAACTTGACTTCGTGCTCTATTCTTGCTTCACATCTACATTACCTATGTGAACAAATCATTTCTACTCGGACTGGCATGTGCTGAAGACTTTGGATATAAAAAATTTTGAACTTAAATCCAAATAACATATGGCAACTTTCTAATAATTAAAGACCTTATTCACGCCATGACTTAACTTAATTAGTGTTGGTCTTTTTTTTTTTTTACCAAAAAAAAAGACCTTGGATATGGAAAATATTTCTTTGGCAAGAAGGCCTCAATCAATAGTTGACCATCTTGTACTTTAAGTAACACTTGCGTGGAAATTTTCGGTTGTACCTCGTCTACCTACTTGTTTGGTAGTAGTTAGGAAGATTTAGTTGGGTGCCACGTCAGAATGAGGACGTCAAGGGATATATTGTCAACCATAAATTCAGAATCTAGTATTTAAAGCCATGTAGCAGTTAGATAGCTCTTAGTTTATTACAAGGGTAAGTTGGATCCTCTCTAGCCTAGATAAATTATACACACCATTTCAGCCGTGTACCACAGCAACAATCCCAAAAAAGACGAGGAAGAGGATAATCCGAAATGCCGCATGATAGAAAAAAAAAAGTTCATTAAATTTCAAAAAAATATGATAAGCATGGTATATCATTGATATGGTGTTACTATATTTGGTAGAATTTTTTCTATAATTTTAATCATATGTGTTGATATTATGAGGACTCATGCGAACGTGTATTTAGTTTCATATAGATTATTCGCTGGATACATCTTGGATATTTATATAGAATCAAGAAAGCCAAATAATACATTCTAGCTAGTCTTTTTGGACGAAATCTTGGATTGTTATAAATAGTATTAGAACGGACCTGACCTATAACTTATATGGACTAAGAGACACTGCAGTATGAATTTATTAGAGCTGACCACGAACCGATTGTAATACTTATGATTATATTGAATGAATTTGAATCCTTAGCTTAGATTAAAAAATTTAAATAATATGAAGTAAGGTTTACTTATGATATATGTAAAACCTTACTTAAAATTTTTTTAAGTAAGGGGTGTGATTTATTTATGTAGTTAATAAACTAGTAACAGTCTGCCAACCTCTCATCTATTCTTAATAACTTCTCCATATCAAAAACAATGCATTTCACGTTAGACATAACATGGGAGCAGTTTGCCAACCTCCCATCCATTTCCTTAATAACCTCCCATCCATCCATTTCCCAAAAAATAGAGATATATAATATAATGCAAAATATAAATTATATGTAGATCCCAAAGTTGTCCTGTTTTGCACTCAAGAATGCAACAACCACAACCTTTTGCGCATAATTTGGAAGAGTTTTTTTTGGAAGAATCATAATAGAGTTCCTTGTTCTCTTCGTCATATATTTTTTTTCGATTTTATTGCATGCGTTCACACACTACTAGTGTCAGTAACCGCTGTATAAAAAAGAAAAAAAAAAAAGCTTTCGCTCGCTAATGCCTCTTTTTCCTGTAGCGTGTGTTGCTGGCAATAAGGGGTAGATAACGAAGTATTAAACTAAACGTAGCAAAGAATGATTCTCCTCTCCATCCACCTCCTCTCTTTTAGTTTAATCTTCTACAACGGTACAAGTCACAGACCCAATCAACCCAATACAACTCTATATATGTGTGTATAACAACGGTAGCAGGCGTTATAAAAGCCCTTCCATCTTACTTGTATGGTATCCACTTCAAGCTCTGGATAACCCCAAACATGTCCATTACCATCCTCCTATTCCTTCTTCTCACTTCTCGCCTCGCCTCGCCGGCTAATGGTGAAACCCAACGGCCGGTGCCTCTCAACAGCACTGAAGACCTCAAGACATACATAATTCATGTACACCCGAACCTCGATTCCACTTCATCGGATGATCCTGATGAACTTGAGAAGTGGTACGAGTCCTTCTTGCCCTCCAACATTCTGGGCTCAGGGGAGGCACGGTTGGTCTACTCCTACAGCAGTGTCATCAATGGCTTCGCTGCGAGACTGACCGACGGAGAACTGGCCGACGTGAAGAAGAAGGTCGGCTTCCTTCATGCATACCCCGACCGGCTGATTCCTCTTCAAACCACACGTACACCGGAGTTCCTCGGCCTCCGACGCGGCTCCCCGGGCTTCTGGAGCGATGCGAAATTTGGCAAAGGCGTGATCGTCGGCGTTCTCGACACCGGAATCATGCCCACTCACCCTTCTTTTGATGACAATGAGATGCCACCTCCACCGGCGAGGTGGAAGGGGTTTTGTGAGTTCGGTGCAACAGGGTGCAACAAGAAGCTCGTTGGTGCAAGAACGTTCACCCGAGGAATGAACGCTATGAAGGGACTGGACGCCGGTGCAGCGCCGGAAGCACCGTATGATGAGGAGGGACATGGGACGCACACCGCCGGCACTGCCACCGGCATGTTCGTCGAGAATGCCAACGTCGCCGGCCAGGCCGCCGGCACTGCCGCCGGGATGGCTCCTTTTGCTCATCTGGCGATGTATAAGGTGTGCGGCGCAAATGGATGCCCTTCTTCCGACATACTTGCCGGGCTGGACAGCGCCATCAAGGATGGAGTCGATGTTGTATCGCTCTCCCTCGGGGGATCCTCCGTTCCTTTCTACAACGACGCCGTCGCCATCGGCACGTTCAGCGCCATGGAGAAGGGCATCTTTCCGAGCTGCGCGGCGGGAAATTCGGGGCCGACCTCCGGCTCCCTGTCGAACGAAGCGCCATGGATTCTGACGGTCGGCGCGAGCACCATGGATCGGGCCATTCGGACCACGGTGGAGCTCGGCAACGGAGCCACCTTCGATGGAGAATCTCTCTATCAGCCTAGCGACTTCCTCTCCACCCTGGTTCCTCTTGTGAACCGCCAGATCCAGAGCAGAGATTCGCTATCCCAGCTTGGCGAGTTACGGACCGCCTTGCTACCTTTGGTGTTCCCCGGCGCGCTCGGAGGAACTAGAGCCGCTCTCTGTCTCTCTGGCTCGCTGAACAACATCGATGTCAAAGGTAAGGTGGTGGTATGTGATGCCGGCCAGATTAGCAACGTGGACAAGGGTGTGACCGTCAAGAAGGCCGGAGGCGCGGCCATGATCGTTGCCAGCACCAGAGTCGAAGGATTCACCATCCGGGATGACATCCATGTCCTTCCGGCGTCCAATGTCGGCTATGCCGACGGACTGAAGATCAAATCCTACATCAATTCGGCATCGGCTCCCACGGCGTCGATCACCTTCAAGGGCACGGTGATCGGAACTTCTCCGGCTCCGGCGGTCGCGTACTTCTCCTCCAGAGGGCCTAACGTGGCCGATCGAAACATCCTCAAGCCGGACATCGTCGGCCCCGGCGTGAACGTTTTAGCCGCGTGGCCCATCGAAGTTGGACCGCCGGGCGCGACATCCACGTTTAACATAATCTCCGGCACGTCCATGGCCACACCCCACCTTAGCGGGATTGCAGCACTGCTAAAAAGCACACACCCTGACTGGTCCCCGGCGGCGATCAAGTCGGCTATCATGACGACCGCCGACTTAACCGCCAACGACGGCAGCATGATTCCTGACCAGAACTTAGACCAGGCCGACTTCTTCGCCGTCGGAGCCGGCCATGTGAATCCGTCGAGGGCCGACAAACCGGGCCTCATCTACGATATCAACTCCGACAACTACACCGCGTACCTCTGCGGCCTGAAGTACACCGATCTGCAGGTCAGCGCCGTCGTACGTCGCTCAGTCAAGTGCTCGAGCATTAAGAGCATCTCCGGCGCAGAATTGAACTATCCTTCGTTCATGGTGATCTTGAACGCCAGAAACGGCTACAAATTGGAGGTGACGAGAACGGTGAAGAACGTCGGATCGGCAAGATCGGTGTACAAGGTGCAGACGATGTCTCCGGGAGGGGTGTCGGTGGCCGTAAAGCCAACGCAGCTGTCCTTTTCCAAAGTCAACGAGGAGGCGCAGTTCACCGTGACCTTCTCCAGCGATGGCAGAAGCAAGGGATATATGGAGGGGTTTTTGACGTGGCTCATATCCAATGGAAGTATAAGCGTCAATAGTCCAATAATGGTGGCCGTCCAGTGATAGGAGCCATGAAGGCCATGAATGCACCTAGAAGGGTTGGCTTTCTTAGGGTGCGTACCTATTATCTTAAAAATAAATGTTGAAGTTGTGTTCGCCTTTTGTGTTGGATAATAAACTTGATTCTTATGATGATGTGGCATTCAACTAGCATCCTAGTTGGAGAGTCAAAGTCAAATCAAGGTTAAGAAGGTGAAAGGTCAAGGGTCACAAGAGTCATTATAGAAGGTTAAGAGTCATAAGTTGTAGAATATGAAGTTATGAGTTATATGAGATTTAAGAGTCATGGGTCATGGATATATCAATAGTCATGAGTTAAAAATATTAAGGGTCAAAAGTTATGAGTTACATGTAGAAATTTCTAGAGTCACATGAAGTCTATATAAAGGGTTGTAAGTATCCATTTGTATGATGTGAATTAAATAAAAATTATCCTTCTTTCAAATTTTATTCTTAAGAATATTAACCAACTTCTTCTTGAGTGTCCGTCCTCATTTTTGCCTAACATTTTGCTTGTATACATCAGCCTCCTTGGTTTTTGCTTGTATACTTCCAAAAGCTCCTTGTGTGTATATTTGTTTGACTGAAATTGTGATGCTTGTAAGTATGCTATACCTCTGTTGAAATCTTGAGTAATTGCATTTAAACGGGGTATATTTATTTGTTTATTTTGAGATTAGGAGGGTCTATTCTTTCTATCCTACATCCATCATCAAGGCCAAAGCCTAACCTTAGGGACACCGATTCGATTGAAAAATAAGAAGATTTTTTTCAACCCGCTCAAGTTGAATCTCTCGAAAGATAACTAGAAGAAGATAGAATAATTGCAAAAGTAGGACTTAAGCCCATTTTTTTTATTGATGATTAAAAAATCGAGGTACATAGTCTCTATATAATGGTGAGGTCCGCTCCTATATAATTTGGATCGGATTCTTCTTTCTAATCCTATTAGGACTCTTTTTTAAAATAGACATCACTAGTAGAAATTCTCAAGAAAAAGCTAAAAATTTTGATAAGGCAGATTTCGACTTCTACATCAATGAGCTATGCCCGGTCAAAATCTTACCCGCATAAAAAATTTTGGTTTAATCATCCTGTTTCAATCCCCAAACGATAGAATTTGGCTGGGCTCTAATCCTTAAAGGGTGGGGTGTCATGTCGTAGATATCGAAAAACTGCTCGATTAAAAAAAAAATCATCTCAATCGGACGCCGTATCACCAAGTTATAGCCTTCAAAAGTTTAGCATACGATTTGGCTTCTCGATGTAATGGATCTTGTTCCTAAACTCTATCCAGCCTTACTCGTAATGGCCAGAATGGTACATATCGATCTAGGCATCCTCCTGAGTCAGATGCCGAGCCAATGCTCGTGGAGCTGAGACCTAATATCAACGCCTGTTGTACCGGTATTGGGCCTTGGACCAATTGCCTAGCAGCACGGATTGGTACGGCTCTGTGCCGTTTGGCCCTGTACCAACATAGTAGAAGAGAGAGAGGAGAGGGAGAACAAGAGAGAGAAAAAGAAAGAGAAGGGGGAGGCCAAGGGAGGCCAATGAAGGGTCGAAGAGTCTCCGCACGGACTGTACTTCAATGAAAGCTCCTTCTACTCCTTCTCCTTATCCTCATAGATCGTCGTTGGTGAGGCGGAGGGTCGGAGAGCCACGCTTTCGGTTTCATGTTTCTTTCGAAATAGGGACCCAGAGGAAGCCTAATAAATTTATCAACTTTGACTTAAAATTTGCAAAAATAAAATGCCCCTCCGGGCTCTATTTCGAATGAGAGAGTTGCACCATTGGAACCAAAATTCGATGGTGGAGGCCAATTTACTTAAACCATATTGGATGCTTGATCTTTGTGCTACACTTTATATTTGATTATATCCTGCATGGATTCTTGTCTTGCTGCTCATGACTACTTAAATTACGTATTTGTTTGAGTAAATTCATCTTTGGCAGCAATTTTGCATTAAAAAATCTCTATAATTGAGTTTTCTCTGAATAGCATTGGTCTTAATTTGTGGCAATGTTGCATAAAAAAAAAATCCTATAATCAAATTTGTGAAAAGATAGAATTGTTTTGTCATATCTATAATTAGGTTGGCTTGGATAATTTTGTCCCCATGTATGAGTTAGATGATAGCACTTGGACATCCGTATAATTATGTGAGCCTGTATATATACTCGACATCCATTTACGCTACAGAATCGGCAAGAGCTGAAGGTTGGTTTTTTCACCATTTTTTTTGATAAGAACAGGCAACCCCCCCCTGCCACAAAAAAAAAAAAAGAACGCGAAGGAGCCATCACAAGAACTCGGATGATTACATTGGGTACCTCTGTGGCCTGAAGTGAGTGCGATTGTGGGTCGTTCATGGTGACTTCAAATAGTGAAAATGGCCATAGGTTGGCGGTCCCCCGGACTGTGACGAATGTGGGAGAGCCAAGATCGGAGTACACGGTTCAAGTTATGGCTCCGAGAGGGGTTCTGGTGGCCATGAATCTATGCAGCTGTTCTTTACTGAAGCCAACGAGAAGGCGCGGTTCACAGTGACCTTCTCAAGCGAAACATGGAACGCTTCTTGAGGTTGGTCTCACTGGATGGAAGAAGTTGAAATTGAAGAAGAAGAGGGGGGACGTGGAATTGGAAGGTCCTGCAGCAGAATGAAAAATTGGAGCCCTTGGATGGGCTCCGGAGTTTCTTAGGATCCGGCACTTCTCTCGCCCGCTCCGGCGCTTCTCGAGATCAAGTTGGCCGCGGAGGGCCCTAGCGAGGAGGAAGCAGGTTCTGGACCTTGGAGTGGACCCTTTCGTGGAGAGGAAAGGGGAAGAGAGAAGGGTTTTGGTGGTAGTTTGTCTTGGACGAGAAGCATCTCCAGGACATGTACGTAAGCCGCAAGTCCTTCACGTTCGACTGCGACGCGCCGGGGGCGGGCATGACCGAGAAGCGCACCCTGCGGAGAGGAGCTTCACGCCTTCACCATGCGGCGGACGACGGGGTCGTTGGGGAGGACCCACTCCTTCTTGCTCCAGACGCCGGATCCGTAAGGCCCGGTGGTGCGGCCGACGCGGGACTCGAAGAGGGCGCGCCAGTAGGAGCCCGGGAACTTCTTGAGGGCACGTCGAGGAGGCTGCCGGAGCGGCTCCGGTAGACGATCTTGTCGAGGGAAGAAGGGCAATTTTTTTTTATTATTTTTTTTGAGTAAAGGCTGGTGTTACCTTCCGATCGAAAGTCAAAAAAAATAATAAATAAATAACCACCGAGGTAGTAGTAATGTGGGAACGGACTTTAATTTCATCGGAGTGGCACACATTCGAAACATGCAGACGTCGATTAAATGCGAGGATCGGATGCCTTCAGCCTAGTTTGTCCGATGGAGTTGTTATCTGGTCTGCCGTTACTTAGGTGGTGCTAGTATAACGTACTCATACGGAGAGTTGGAGATAAGGCTGCAATGCTGGTGGGGCTCTGCCACATATGGGAAGGGTATGAGTAAAAAATATTTTACCCGCATCGAACGCTCTCCAGCGGGGAGGGAGCTCAGTGGGGGTTGCTACGTGAGTGAGGTTCTCCTCACCCCTCTCTTTCCTTTTCCTAAGAAAAAAGTTACAAAAATAAAAAAATAAAAAAAATAATTAAAGAGAAAAAAAAGAAAGAAAGAAGACTATAATTTTATCAGGATTTCGATGAGAAGAAGGGAGCTTTGAAAGCCGCTGAGGTCGGAGCTCCGGCTACCCCCAAACGAGGTAGAAGGAACATAAGATTTACTGGCGACGATGATGACCACAAAAGTGGAAGAGAATTGTATTTCTGCTTGTCTATTACAATATATAGGAGCAACCTTTATATAGATTAGGGGGCTGACAAATTTTGGTAAGACCGGCTAAATTTGGCATAATCAATCACAAATCAACCAAGATGAAGTTTGGTAAAGCTGACTAAATTTGGCACAACCAATCAATCAATGGATTTTAACATTTCTGCTCAATTTCAAGGTGGTAAAGTAGACACCAAGCTTCTGACGGCACGGTTTGACGCGCTTGCCAAGTTTACCCGTCAAGGTTTTGACGGTACGGTTTGATGCGTTGCTGCTGGGGTTTGAAGCGAGGCCGCACCTGCCAAGTTGACCACCAAGCTTCTGATGGTGCAGTTTGACATGCTACCGCCAGGGTTTGGAGCGGGACCGCACCTACCAAATTTATTTGCCAAATTTACCCGCCAAACTTCTGACGATACGGTTTGCTGCTAGATTTTTATTTTTTTAGAGTGAAAAAAATAGTATAGCCTTGAGGATCCAAGTGGGCCGGCTGTTAGGATCCCTCATATGCCGCAGGAAATTTCAAAATTTTTTAGATTGCAGCGGAAAGGCATATACGGGATCCGTTCGTCGCATGAACGTATTTTAAAAACTTCGTTTGTAGATAGATTATAATTAAATCTTTTAAATCATTTTATATCATTAGGAAGATCAGATCTTCACCTTGTGAGGGTAGATAGTCTTCGCAAATCTGATATTCATGGATTTGATGGAAGGTTTGCTTGAAGCCGCACATGCGTCCGACCTCTATGGGTATCCACACGAAGTAAAGCACCGATTGAAGCTTTTGGATCTCCTCGGGGTGCTAGCTTCCTTGCAAAGATGACTATTGATGGCTGAAGTCCTCTCTTGTGAATCAACTCTTGATTGCCTTGAGAGGAGGAAGAAGGAGGGATCTAGGAAGAAGAATGCAAGGCTCTTCGCAACCTTTCCTTTTTCCTGCGCTAGAACCAAGAAATGGGAGGAAGAATGGCCACGCCAAAGCTTCTTTTTCCCTTTGTTTGCTTGCGACTCAAAGGAGGAAGAGGGGTTCATGGCTGAAAGGAGAAGAAAAAACCTATGAATTTCGCAGCCCCTTGAAGCCCTCCTTTTTGATGGGGTGTGGATAGAGATGAGCTCCTAAATTCAAAAGAGGAGGGGTGTACGCCCCTCCTTTTGCCTTCATGCCATCAGCCCAGGTAGGGGCGTACGCCCCTCCCTCTTCTCCCAATTGGTTGGCCCCACTTAATCAAATTAAGTGGGGATTAGGTTAGGACTAGTTCTAGGTCCAATTCTATTCAAAATAGGATTATGTGCATCCATTTTAATTCCTCCAAATTCTAATCTAATTAGAATTTAATTGAACCATGATCCTATTGTACTTTTCAATCCTAATCCAATTACGAGTCATTGGATTAATTAGATTAAAATTAATTAGGACTTCAGAACTCCTAATCTAATTAGGACCACTGAAATTTTAGTCCTAATCCAATTAGGACTTTAGAAATCCTATTCCAAGTAGGACTCTAATTTAATTTGAAATTCTAATCCAATTAGGACTCCAAGAATCCTACTCCAAGTAGAACTCGTGATCAAGTCCAATTAATTAAATCTAATTAATTAAATTAAATTGCAATTCGATTGTAATTATTTCTTCTTCAACTCACTAACTCTTAGCGGGTTAACCAATTATCAATCAAATTGATTATTTATGATTCCTAATCACAA
>JAOXJJ010000819.1:12701778-12750122 GCA_025769935.1 Phoenix roebelenii
GGGGGGGGTGGGGGGTGGGGGGTGGGGAGGGTGGTTAGCTGGTTAAAGATGGCCTTCGGTGAAGGACCACTTCCTCCAGAAACTCTCTGATCTTTCTGTTAAGCATTTTTATGTCATTATCGCTGATTTTACGTACATGACATGTAACACCAGATACAGATTTAGTGCTCATGCCTTGTTTCTCAATGCCCGTTAGATTAAAATCTCTTGGTAGTATAACTCTCACGTCTTTGGGGCTAATTCATTTTGCTCTTCAGCTTCCTTGTGCATTTGAGATGAGCAGAACTCGTATATCAAAACTATTGTCTTGTTCTTTTGTTCAGAACAGAGTGTTCCTGTTTCATAGCCTGAGCTTAAACTGCAATCCATATGGTAGATCTCCATACACATCAACTTGCCATATTGGTTTCATGATGTGTCTCTTTCTTTCCTACGTCTGCCTTGGCTATGACCTAGTCACTAATTCATACTTGGCTGAAGTTAGGCTGACAGCTAGAATTACTCAGACTTCCATGGAGCCTTCTCAACTCTGACTTGTGTTTTAAAGTCAACCTCATATTTGATGGGATAGAAAAGGCTTGGGTGATGAACATGACAACAACGAAGTCCCATGTTTGATTGCATGATAGTGCACTGCTGTTTATTTCCTTGTTCCTCTATATCGGTTCGATTATTTTCTCATATTTGTTAACATCCTCCTGGTCTTTAAAATCATATCAGATATGCTCATCAATGTATACATTTAGAGTATGTCTTCTTTTTCCAAATTTAAACTAGCTGACCTGGATACCAAGAGCTGTAAGCAATGTACTACTAAAAGCAACAAGCTTGAGTTTGAGAACAAGCTTCTTATGATGGTGATTTTGGTTTTTATGTGTCAGCTTTCAATACTGACTATCTGGCAAGTAGCGGTAATATGGTTGAGCTGAAAATAGTCCTATTTATCAGGCATATGTTCTTGGTTAGATGAGTTCTTTTTGTTTTTTTTTTCGAATCTCAGAAGTCCTTGGTTTTCTGGTGTTTTCATTATTATGGAAAAAGCCTACATGGTTTGGCAGTTCTGTTATAGCTGAACTGATAATTTTCTTTTTTCTCATGAATTGACATTTACTAGTTATCCTTATACTCTTCATTGTTTCCACAATTTTTCCAATATGGGAGGATGGAATTTGTAGTCTGCAATATGATCACTGCAATCTGGCATATATTGTCATTAGGGAAAAAATTGGTTTATTTTGCTCTTGTGATCTTTGTATGATATTGCAGCTTTGGTTCTTCCATACTTGACCCAAAAGGAGAAAAAGAAACTTAAATAGAAATAGAAAAAAACTCTCTGACTTGCACCAATTTAATTTTGTTGTTCGAATGCTAATATAATGGCAGGGGCTTCGGATGGTGCAGTGGATATTAAGCGACCACCTACCAGCCCATTGTCAAAAGAAGCAGATGTTTCACTCCCATTAGTAAAGGTCCCTGAAGCAGATTCAAATAAAGATGGTAGCGGGGTGATATGGGCATCTTCACCTGATCACCTAGAGCTGCCTCGGAGGCCCTTCCACCACTCAAACAGTTCGGACTCTCCCTGCATCTCAGAATCCGGATCAGACATCTACAGCAAACGAGAGGTGATACACAAGCTACGGTTGCAGCTCAAGAGACGGGATGAAATGATAATGGAGATGCAGACCCAGATTATGGACCTACAGAATTCTGTGAGCATCCAAATGACCCACTCAGCCAATTTGCAGTCTCAGCTTGATTCTGCAAACAGGGACTTGTTTGATGCGGAAAGAGAGATCCAGCGGCTAAGAAAGGCCATTGCTGATCACTGTGTTGCAGAGGCAGGCTTTCTGGAAAAACCTGTGACCACCAGAACTTGGCTGCCGGAAGCCGTCATTGGTCAGGTTAATGGATATATTGACAGCATGGATGATGTAGAGTTGCACTGCATTGGTGGGGAGAAGGTGAGAGATGATAGCGAGAGGGTTGAGATGCTCAAGAGGAAAGTTGGAGAATTAAAAGAAGTGATTGAAGGAAAGGACTTTCTGCTTCAGAGCTATAAGGAGCAGAAGGTGGAGCTATGTTCAAAGATAAAGGTGTTGCAGCTGAGACTAGAATCTCAGGTACCTAATATCTTGTAAGACAGTATTTTGAATTTTTTTTGGGCGTTAGCCCTCTAACCTGAGAGCTGTTTGCTTCTTTTTATTTGTGCTGCAAATTTTCATGTTTGTATAGTTTCTGGCATCTCCATGCTTATCTAATATTTTTGCATGAAAGGACCTCAGTCTGAAAAGAACAGATTAGGCAAGACCCAACTTGTTAGGCCATTTACATGTATGATTGCTTCAAGCAATTTGGAAGTATTTTGGCAGCTCGGAATCGCTGTTGAGTCCTGATGAAGGGGAGAAGTCTGGATGAATCAAAACTCGAGTCACCAGCTAACCGTTCCTTGTTGGTTCTTTGCTAATGCATCATCCAAGTTTGCTCGTTCCCACTGCAATTCAAGTGTGAAACAGCTAGCTTTTGATGTCTTCATTTGAAAGGCTTACTTTGACGTCTTGAATCTGTGCAGCAGCTTCTGCAGACAGTCATCCTGTTGTTATTTAATTGATCTTGCGTTTCAAATGCGGTCATGGACCTATTTTTTTAATTTTTGGGGATGTACTGCTGCTGTTCTTTCGGTGTCTGCTCCTCACTCCTATCATAAGGGAAATATTGTTTTAATTCATTTTTTTGCGTTGTACTTCATGTTCCTTTGCGAGCTACTACCGCAAGGGAAATGTTGTTTTTTTTTTTTTTTATTTGTTGCCGAGTCATGTTAAGAATTAGAAAAAGGGGAAATAAACAAGAATGAAAAACCTGCAGCAGCCTCCACAAGATCACATGTAAAAGTAGACGATAATTGGATGAAAAAAAAGCTGGATTTCTGGCTTAGTTTTCAGGCTATATACGAAGGTAGGTAGAGTTGACGAGGTTTCTTTCGGGGACTGCAGGTTTTCTACAGGTTTTCTTTCCCTAGCAGCGACCTCTTCTCTCTTTCTCCCAGGTGGCGTCTGATCTCTCTCCAGTTTCCGCTTCTGATCTACAATGGATTTACGTTTCAAAGATATGAAAAGTTTTTTGGGGCCAAGATGGAAGTTTTATGAGAGATGACAGAAGGGAAAAACCGGAAAGAGCAGCTGCCAGAGGGCCAGTCCAGCCCGGAGGAAGGGTGCAATCCAAGAAAGCCCAAATTGGGAGGCCAAGTCATCCTTCTTGATGGACATTTGACATTCCTCAACTCTTAGTAGTGCTTATTTTCCCTCTTTCCCCTGCCTCCTCATATCAGTTATTCCAGAAGTGATGCAAAAACACCCTGGTACCAACATACCTATTTGTCCAGTATCATACACTCGAAAGTTGAAGAATGGATGACAAGAATATTTGTGCAAAACAATGCCATTTAATTCAATTACCCACCTTGGTCTTCGTTTCTCCATTTCTTGATCGGCACCGGCACAATGTGTCTATGCTCCTATTACAGCAAGATTTAATGTCACATGCTTTCAGTTGAAGTACCTTGAGCCCAAAAATTAGTTGTAAGAAAGCAACATGAAAGGTTTATGATACAACCAAACTGGCTTTGCAAGGACTAATTTTCTGCTATACGCTTGTGCATTTTATGCATTAGGATACATCAGGCACCTACATAGGTTTACGGCATGCAATGATGGCAAACTTAATTAGCTTCTTGTTGTAACCTTCGATCATGAGAGGCATTGCAAGTGCTCCTTTAATGGTCTTCCATCCTGGCGAGGCATAGCAATGAGGCCACATCAGTCACAAGGAGAGGACAAATGCCAGATTATCAGTTATCTCAAATAGATTCAGGAGATTACCACTTCGTAACAGTGATGTGAAACCCTGCCATGTCAAGGCAGATCGGATAACCGCAGGCCAAAATGGTGCCACATTCTCTGACCAATCAGCCGTCTTTATGTCCTGGCAGAGAAACAGGCGGAGTTAAAACTCTACAAATCTCTTTGTTTGTAAGTATACATACTATGTTTTTATATACTTGTTTTAACCCAATTCAACCCATGTGGATTGAGCCTGCGTGTGATTATTAAATAGGATGACATGAATAGCTGATTCAGTTGATATATGCCATGGATGTTTAATAATTTTATAACTGATACATCCAAAGCCTTTCTTCAGAAGAATTAATTGGCTACTTATAAATATTGTTTGGTGATCCATTATAGTCAAAAAAGTATATTGCTCTTATGTGACGTAATGCGTTTTACCTCAAGTGATAAGGATTGAGCTATTTTTACATAATCACTGGCTGAGCACCAGGCTGGCAGATAATATGCATTGCATATCTTGTTTAAGAGATTCAATTCATTGGGCTGCAATGACTCTTCTGAGGGTGAGAGATCCCTGTGGCACCATGTAACTATGATAATGGTGGCTCCTGGTGCTGCAACACGTGCCAATTCACCTACAAACTGAGACAAAAGTAGATTGTATTAGATAACGATACCCGAGCAGCATCATAACTTTTCACTTTTACGGTGAAATAGTTCCTATGGAAATGGTCTCACAGGACCATGCACCGATTTAAATTTTAAACTATGGTTCTATTGAATTGGAAGGCCCACCTTATGTGAGCTTATCTCTACACCTCATGATCTCCATCAGGACAGCTCCTAGTCTGAATGAAGAATGGGGAAGAGAAATATACCTGATTATTACAAAGTCATATCCGAATCATCTGTTCTTTTCATTTTGGGCAATTCCAATGAAGATTTCAAGAATAGGCTGCAATCAGAGGATTGCAAACCCACCAGATCTCAAGAGCAGAGTGCTATATCTAACATTGCAGGTTCTCCAATCAGTTTTGAGTTGCAGCATGAAAGGCATTGGCACTAGATGGAATGTCTGGTTGTGCAACTTAGTATTTCATCTCAAGGGGATTTTAGAGACAAAGCTCGATTGACCAGGATTCTCTCTCCTCACAAGTTTAACCTTTTTAGACAAACATTTACTTTTGAGGAACTTTAGACATACATTTATAAGAATAGTATTTGAAACAAATTAAATATGAGACTACAGAGAACTAGATTGCATGAAAGTCTTATCATGCATGCGCCAACTAAAACCAGGCATGTTTTGCTCATGCAAACAAATAGTATTACCTTTGTTTTGTCTGGCATGTGTTCACCGCTTTCCATTGACCAAACTAGGTCAAACTGCCCATCTGGAAAAGGCTGCTTCAGAGCATCTGCAACTTGGAAGGACGCCTGCTGACACCAATTTTCCTCATTAGAAGTGAAATTTGAAGGAGGAAATGAAAGAGCAAACTCCAGTTCTTGATGTAACATAGGAAGTAAATCATAATTGTTCTCCAAGATAACAAGCTCAGGTGGATATGCTGTACCAAAATAACTAAAAGAAAGAAATGTGAGGCTATATGTGTACCCGGTCTTCTAGCCCCTCGGCAATGGCAAGAGCCTGTGCCCTTTTAACCTGGACAGGGCTCAAGGTGATGCCTTCACATTTAGCGCCATACTTCTTTGCCAGATATCTTGAACTGCCTCCAATCCCACACCCAACATCAATTATTCTCTTGGGCTTCTTCAGAGGATCATCTGCATGCATAGAACCCGCAGAATAACTGAACCATGCCAAAATGTTCAGATAGCATTTTGAATAATATAATTCCCGATAAGACTGCTTTTATTATTACACTTGATCAATCTGTTCTTGTTTATAGTTGTATTTATTCTGAAACAGCACCCTTATTAAGGACATTGCATGAAGATAATATGGTGAACATAGGTGTGTAAATCCTGCTAAGCAGGGAATCCTATTCGAAGAATAACTGAGTTAAACTCTAAATAAAATGAGACAAATGACAGAAAAGATACTGTAAGGAGGAACAACATGTGAAATTTGAGGGAAGTAATGAGTTGGTGATTGACAAGTTCCAATTTCTCAACTTCACATGCTATGATCACATTTAACTTGTCAGTTAACAAACTGAAGGGCATCTGATATCACATATTGGGCTATTTTGCGCCCGTTTACCACAGCAACCTTTGGAGGGAGAAAAAAGCACACATTCCATAGAACTTCCAGAGTCGAATTGAAAGAGGTCCTTCTGCTGTTCTATGTGAAATGAGGAAACAGGAACACACCCTTCAGATGAAAATATGGTGGTGGATGGGGGGGCAACTTGGAGGATGGTATTGGAGAACCCATTAAAGAAGACAACCAAAATTGCCAGATCCTGAAGACTAAAACCTTGCAGTTGCTGTCAGTGCACTTACAGTATTCTCCAAACAGATAATAGTGTACTTCAGTATAGCTACAGAGACTCTACAGGACATCGAGGCAAAGGAAGAATGTGAAATTAGTGGTTTTCAGCACCTGCCACCAAATAAGTTTGACTAGGGCTCAGGGGTGATGCATATGTCTCTTGATGGATCAGAAAAAACAGAGCTCAAAGGGACCCAAATGTAGGCCTTTAGTGGGAAGGTTTTTAATTGCAATCTAATATAAATGACCAATTCAGTTCTCCATCCATCAGATCTCAGTATGGTATAAATACCATCTTCACTTCTGTTCAATTCACTAAGCCAGGAGATGCAGTTGGTTACTCAACTGAGCCAAAAATATATAATGGTCAATTATGAGGGAGATCGGAAACTACCTACATAAGAGTATATTCAAGAATCATGTGAAGTAAATAACTTTAACTGATCAACATGGAAGTTCCATTGTATTTGAAGGTAAACCTACAGAGACAAATTCACAAGGATTTTTAGAAAACAAAATTGCAAGTCCTATACAATGCAGGTGGACCATATTATATGTTGGTGTACATTGACTTGGAAGCAGATCTGATGATACTTAAAAAATGAGAATTTAAGAAGAGGCTATGTTATATCCTGTATAATAAACCAGCTTCTATTTTACCAATTGTTAGATTTCTTGCTTAGTAGTGGTTCAATCCTAGTGTCCACTAAACTGAGTTAACCATAATATGTGACGAGATATAAGGCACATTAGGAGCTCCATGCACACAATATCATGCGAAACAAGAAATTTTGACAGTCCTGATAGATGCATTACGTTCAAAGAGAGTGACCAAATATAAGCGAGTACAAACAAGAAGTCCCTGCCAATAAGCATCACAGGTATGATATCAAACACATGAAGCCATATCAACTTCACCATGTTTGGTTTTGAACAGGTGTCCTGCTTTTACATACATACAGAACCATAAAAGGATAAATGAAGAAGGATCCGTAGCAAGATATATACTCCATCTGAATCCTATACACGATAAATTGCACGAGTTTAGCAATTTGCTTATACATTTACAATCTGCCACCTCCCTCAAACTAACAAAGGCTTATATGAGATTTAAAGCCATGATATGGACAAATTAAGGACACTGATATCGGTACGTAAGCTAAGATGTATGAAAGTAGGTAAATGCGAAACAAAAAAGAGATGTGCAAGAGGCATGGTCTGATCACAATGAAGGAGGTGCAGATGAGGCAGATCCAAGGTGTAGAAAGGCATACAAATAACCGAGGATACTATGCATAATAGCAAAGCATGCATGAAAGAATACTGACTGGGCAACTGAGGTTGCAAGATTATGAGAGAGAATATCTTCATCAAACTAGGACACTTTTGAAGGGGAGAAACTGCATCCGAGTCCTATACAGTATAGAACCCATTAAGAGAGATGCCTACATACATACACATACATGCAAATGTACACACACAGTCTAACACAAACAATCCAAGTATTATAACATCTATAGCAATCTTACTAAAAAAACATATACAACATGCCCTCATATAACCACACAAACATTAAAACGTATTTCTGGTCGCTTGCTGTTCCTAGTAAACAAAAGGAAAATGTGTTACTTGTCTGATAGTAGCAGTGCTTAAACATACGAACAAGAATATTTTAACGAATCATATGGTTAGAAGCCAAATTTTGGAAACTAGACACGCAACAGAGATCAAGTGGAGCTCCCATGTGCTTCACCATTGTCTTGGTGGGGACGTTGACACCATCGACAAAATAACCTGTTCCCCATTTTAGTTTAATTGCCCATGAGGACAGACAGTCATTCGGGTTCCCCATCTTTTAATCATAGCCACTGACACAGGAATCCAGGCAACCCTTATCTCCTTTTAATCTTTAATTTTCAGATTATCAGAATCACCTTTTACCATAAAAAACAGCAATTAGTCTGTTATTCTAAGGTTTCATGAATGTTAATAACCCAAAACAAAGGATCCTGACGAGAAAAATAAAGTGGATTCATTCGGGAATAACATATTGGTTGCTCTTAAATCTATATTCGCTGAATGATTATTTTTTCCAAGCTGCCATGTGGATTTGAGATATCATTATATTCTAATGAACAGTGACGATGTCAAATAACGGTCATCACTCAAGAGTTCGTAGCAAACACGCATACATCATATAACAAACAAGAGGCATCCAAAACTATGGTTTTATTCTAAAGGCTCTTATTTTAATCCTTCATCAATCCATTACCATTGAAAAAAGTGGCCAGAATAAAGAGCGTCTCCTTTTCCCTCTCTCCTATATTCCCAAATTTACTTCTTTTTTCTAAGAAGGTACCAAAACAGAATCTTATCTAAACGACGAGATACTTCTCTACTCTTTTCTACTTCAAAAGCAAAGCCAAAAATAATAATAATAAAAAAAAATAGATCGATCTGATCTATAACCTGATCTTATCACGTTCGGGAACATAATTTTGGCAACAAGGGCCGACACTTCATACGTCGTATCGGTGGGTGGGGGGGTACCGATACTAAACAATATATCGGCCGGCATTGAAAGCGGGAAGAGAGTGATAGACCTGTGATTCCGGCGAAGGCGAGGGCTTCTTCGACCATCCGGACCTGGGCGAGGCGGTGGCCGGAGAGAGAGACCGACGCATCCTTGTCGTAGAAGCCGTGGTGCATGTGGTCCCCCCACAGCCTCTCCCACATCTCCGACGACTCGTCGTAGAGCTCGGCGATCCCTTTCTTGAGCTCCTCCTCCCCTCGCTCCGCCACCCTCGCCGCCGCCCGCCCGGCCGCCGGCGTCGGTGCGTACTCCGCCGGGACGTCGTACATGCCGAGGAACGGCGAGTGCTCAGCCCGTAGCACCGCATCCATATCGGAATCAAATAACGATGACAAACAGATGGCGATGAGAAGGGAAAGCATGAAGGGTTTTAGATTTATAGAAAGATAGCGGCCGTGGTGGTGGCCGTGGGGACGAGTAGGGTGTCACGCAAAGGGAGCCGAGCCGGTGACAAGAAGCAAGTAACCGAAAAAAGAAAAATGCCGTACTTTTCGAGTCAAGTATCTCTGGCGCGAAAGACCGATTTCCGTTCTTCCGCGACCAGGACCATCAGATCACTCATCTTGCTTTGAGATTTGCGCAGCCGGATAGCAGCCGGATCGATGCCGACGAAGTTCGGACCCGACGCCCCGGCTTCATCATTTTTATTTTTTTTATTTTTTTATTTTTTGACGTCCGATCTGGAGGAGGTGGAGCAGCGCAGCGGTAAATCAGTCCAACCGCCAAAAAGTGCACACAAACAAAGGATAAAAAAGAATGTGTCTAAATGTGGTAGAGCTGGGCCAACCAATAATTTCAACTGTTTCTTTCAGCATAAGTCCTTGAGAGATTAAAGCTAGAGAGGATACCGCCGTTGCATCAAAAAAAACAAAACAAAAAAAAAAAGTAGCATCGACAAGATAAGTTATATTTAGGAAATGCAAAGATTAGAGACTTTTTTTTTTTTTGCATGTTTAAAAAAACAGATATTTACTTCAGTATATTTTCAGCTGAAGCAAATCTGTTAAAAAAAAAGGCAGTAAGTACCACGTACTCTTTGAATCTCTGAATCCCAAATTGGACGAGCGAGGAAGCAACAAGGAAACTGAGAGAGTTCAATTATGGGTTCCTTCAAATGAAGGACAAGATATTCTTATCATGTGACTTGATCTATAGATGCGTCAGAAGACATAAATGTTAAAGCAATCATGTTGATGTCGTAGGGATCAGAGAGTTGCCAAGAAGAAGGAAACAGTCTTGCGTGTCTTCGAAGAGAGATCACAATGAGGCAGAATAAAGAAGTTCAAATGACATGGCATGGCTTATTCAATCTCTCTCTCTCTCTCTCTTGCTTTGGTGGATAAGAGGGGGTTGAGAGAGGTGAAAACCCCACCCACATAGCAGCCCCACTAGCCTCCCTTCCATCAGAGAATGTTTAAATACGGGTAAACAGGATGGTCGTTCTTTACTCATATCCTCTTCGACCCGTGAGTTGCCCCACGTGTGAGTACGTCATCCCAGCACTATCTCAGTACCGGCAGACCAGATGGCGACTCCACCAGATAGATCAGGCGGAAGGCATCCGGTCTCCATATTTAATCGACGCCCGCGCGTTTTGAACCTAGGCCACTCTGGTGGAATCTTAGCCCCATTCCAACCGTGCTACCACCTTGGTGGCTTTCTGCACTCTTTAAAATATACCGTATTGTTAAGAAAGCTGGATATTGAAATGCTACATGCTGGCCAAAAAAAAAAAACTTGGAGCAATGATTCAGAAACTTAGATTTTTGCTCGAAAAAGTCACTTAGCCCAACACTGATGTTAGTTTTGGTTGCCCGTTTGTTTGTCCATTAGCCTCTGCAGTGTTCAGCCCAATGGGATCCTTAATGAAGCTCCACATCTGTTGAGTGTTTTATGTCCATGTCTTACGCTAGCATTGCTAAAAGGAAATCTAATATACAAGGGAGCGTTGGACAGCGAAACAACTAGAGAATGTTTGTGAAGGACAAGGGACTTTTTATAGAAAATTAATTTCTATGACAACACCTGGTGGATCTTATGCACTAAAGATTCTAATCTTTATCCATCCATCTCTAAGAAGACAATACAATTGGTATTTGGTTTCAATCCAGATGCAAGTAGGACTAGATGTCAGATACCAACTCTGAAAGATGCAGTAAGGTATGTGGTTCAAGCTCCATGAATAAATTAAGTCATTAGCTGGTTATGATTTTCTCAGTAGCAAGCTAAGATGAAAAAGTAGATGATACAAATCTTTTATGAAAATAAAGGACAAAAGATGAAACTGAAATGCAGTCGATTTTAAACCTAGTGGATTCTATCTGCTTCTATCGAAGTACACACCAGAACAGCATATCTTGTTAAAGTTACCATGGCATGGCTTGTGGTGCAATAATCTGAGGTTTACCAAGTCACATGTGCTAAAGTCCATAAAGGTTTTTTGGAGCCAGATCGATCCGCCCATGATGGGTCGACCCGATCCATTTTATTTGAAGAAAAACAACCCTTAAAAATATCTCTTAGATGACTGATAACTGCTAAAGACAGTTAATTTCTGCCTCTATATATATACATAGGCAATTGCAAAACAAAACAAAAAAAAAGAAGAGGGAGAACAACGTTCAAAGAAAAACCAAAAGCAGAATGATCTTTCTCCATATTTTACTGGCAAAAAGTGTTCTTGAGTTGTGATTGACAAGCGTTTTTCAATTCTGTAATTATGCTTACGACTTGTGATACGATCAAAAGCTGGTGATACAATCCGATTTACAACAAGTAAGTTTGTTTCTATCCGTTTTGATTATGATAAATTTTTCTACATTGGTATCAGAGCATTTAGGGTTGTGTTCTAGCATATTTGTAAATTAAAATAATGATTTGGTCACTGTTTTGAGAATAATCCACATAAACTAGAGTTTTAGATAAAAAATGGCAACTTTCTGTATACATGTTATTTTGAGCTAAAAATTTACATGAATTTAGCTAACATATAGGTGAAGTTACTATAAAAGTTTCAGGACCCAACTCTCACTTTGGTGAGAGAAAACTCAAATCCTAGTTACAGGATCTGAAGCTTTGAAGATTTATAACTTTGTATACAATGCATATTTTTACATGATTTTGGTGTCATTGGATAGATCTTTTCACAAACTTTCTGCATATAAATTCATAATTTTTGGACAAGAATTGAAAAGTTATGAGGGCTGAAAGTTTTTAGAGTTTCTGAAATTTTGTTGGCTTAAGAAAAAAGAAGATGGATTTGACTAATCCATTTGCGGTCTAGGAGAAAATGATTTACTCTCCATCATAGGACATCAAAATCAAATTTTGACCACACCAATGGACTCATCTCAATTTACTGGATTTTTCTGTGTCATTTATTTTCTTTTTCTGAATATAAAATAAATTATTATTATTTTTGTTTCAGAATGAGAAGAAAATGATAAAAAAATATTTTTGAAAATTAAAAATTCTGAAAAAAATTCTGGTGGCTTTTGGGCTTCATGTTCTAGGTTGCTGAAGTTCGGTGGAAGAAGATACTTACATTTAGGACTTTATACTCTCCAAAAACATACGAAAGGGCATTAATTTTCAATTTTTTTCTTTGAAGTTCGGGATCACAAAAAATTGTGATTCTAGTTCTAAATTTTTTTAAATTTAACGCTCTTTCATATCAAGTATTAAATTATGTTTTCTTAGTAGCTGAATTTTTCTCAATAGCCTCTGCATAGCCCTTAGTATTTTCTCATATGGGGTAGATGACATCTTCATTGCATGATAACAAGAGAAAAAAAGGCAAGAGAACTGAAGTCCAGAAAGCTGAATTAGAAATGGCCATGGCTAAGAAAGCAAAAGCTGAGAATGCTTTAAGGGCTGCCGCCGAGTATAATAGAAGAATGTTACCCTATAAGTTTGAGGAATTATACTACACCTTGATGTGTTATGAAATGGACCCAAATCACACCATTAAGCAACACTTTAAAGAAGTGGATAAATTAATAATGAACATTGAGATAGCTAATTTTATTCCATTAGAAGAAGAAAAGGTTGAAGATTTTTGTAGGTCCTTACCGGCCCATTGGGCTACAATGGTTAACAATATTTGGGCACAATTGAAATTTCTTGAAAATGAGTACAAAGTTGTGAAACGAATTTTGAGCTATAAGTAGGAACTTGATTTGGAGTTAAATGTGCAAAATGTTGCAAAGCGTGCTACAATATTTTTCGTTTGTTCAAATCCTCAAAGTACAAAAGGTTGCATTGGCCTATACCCTGAATAGAAAAAATAGGACATAAACCTGCAAGTAATTTAATCAATAAAAAAATACCAGTGTCTTAAACTTTTAAAGGTGGAGATTAATGTACACATTGTTTGTGCATTACATAGAAACTATGTACGAAGTAGGACAAAATTTGTATTATTTGTAAACACATGTAGTTTAATGTGTATGCTATATGTAATTTATCCTATTTGGTATTTTCGTAATTAAATGTTATGTGCATTTAATTAATGTTGATTATATGGAAATATCATTTTAAGTGGGAGCTGAAATAATATTGTGATGGAAACTCTCATTTGAGAATTGTTCTTTGTGCAGTGCAATTAAATACATGATAATGGAATATTTGTTTTACAGATGATGATTGGAACATAGGGAACTTTTGAATATGTACTTATGTAAAATTATCATTGATTTAATTTACATGTGCACAAAGTTAGAAGTATGTGTATTTTGAGTATTGATTAATGTCTTTTATTACTTGGTAGACCATGATATCAAAGAATATAATAGCTCATCTGAGTAAAGGCGAAAAACTGGGATGGTGACAATTACAATATATGGCATCGTAAGATCTAATATGTTCTTAAGGAACGGCAAATACTTGAATCCATTTATTTGAAAATAAATGATCCTGGTAAAGGAAATAGCGCTCAGTATATAAGAGATCTAGAGGCTTATCAAGCATAGAAACAAAAGAATACTTTAGCTCATGAAATTTTAATAAACTCCATGATTGATGATCTCATCTGTGCATGCGAGCAATTCCCAACTGCTCATGAAATGTGGGTATATTTGAAAGATAAGTTTGGGGGAACTACCATGACCAAACTTGGACAGCTGACTATAAAGTTTGACACATACAAAAAACGTCTCAATCATACAATTAAACAGCATCCGAGAGAGATAGCTAATATAATTAGGGAGTTAAAATCAGCTGGTCATATACTTACGGATGAGCAACAAGTACAAGCTTTAATTAGGCTTCTTTCTGATAATTAGAAACATATGAAGATAAATCCAACCCATAATGATAGCATAAAGACCTTTGCTGATACTACCCGCCACATTGAGCTAGAAGATAAGCGACTTGGAGCAGCAACAGCTCCTAGTCTTGCGTATGTGGCTGAAAATGGTACACAGGGAGCTTCGGGCTCCAAGCGTAAGTGTGGCTAGAATAAGGGCAGGAAGGGAAGCAGATTGGAAGAGAACCCAAAAAGAACAAAACCAATCACCATAAAGGTGGCAGGCGTTATGGCAACAAGAGAGCCAAGACCAAAATGAGATATTGCTATTGCCACAAGTTGGGTCCCTTTGTTCGTGAGTGCAACAAGCTGAAAAAGGTAACACCATTAAACTTTACTTCTCATTGTGTTGCTTATTGCTATGGGGATCGTGTTAAGCTCATTACATGCGAGTGGGAGATATTGATTTTTTGGAGTCAGATCGATCCGCTCATGATGGGTCGACTCGATCCGTTTTATTCGAAAGAAAACAACCTTCAAAACATCTGTTAAATGACTGATAACTGCCAAAGGCAGTTAATTTCTGCCTCTATATATACAAGCCGTTGCAAAATAGAAAAAAAAGGGGGAGAACAACGTACAAAGAAAAAACAAAAGCAGAGTGATCTTTTTCCATATTTTCTAGGCAAAAAGGGCTCTTGAGTTGTGATCAACAAGCGTTTTCAATTCTGTAATTACGTTTACGACTTATGATTCGACCAAAAGGTGGTGATACAACACGATCTACAACACATAAGTTTATTTCGATCCGTTTTGATTATGATAAATTTTCCTACAGCCCACCTCATCATGCAATATACATGCTTCATGCAGCATCATCTTCAAGCCAATTTATATGTTACCATCAATTATAGTAACAAAACCTAACCATCCAATATTTTGTTTGTCATGAAAGTGGAACACAAGTTGGGCAACGAGTGCAAATAGAAACACAAGCTTGACCTCCCAAAAAATGCATCACCAACTAGTTTTAAGTTCCAACACTACTCTTGCAGAGAAAACTATCATTTCTTGTAGTTGACTGCAAAAATGCATCAGCAACTGATTCCCTTACCCATTTCCATGTTTGCTTGCGTCGAACTGATAGTATGAGGGTAAATGCATTTTTTATAAGCTATCATTAGCTTAGCAGTTGTTCCTATAGTATTTCGCTGTCCTGTTTATACATATTTCTAATTCTATATTTTCGATAAATTTAATAGCAGGTATGTGAATCGCTTTTGTATCCACCAATGGTTCATTTCATATCCTTAAAAATTTGAATCCTATGAGCTTTCCAATCCTTTTCCTCCAACAGATGGTATGTAAATCATTGATGATCTCTAAACTTCATTAGCGACAGATGGAGATAAATAAAAAGGAATAAGATAAGGAAGAATAGAACAGACAGATACCAAATCCACCATTAAAGAAAACACTTTACCGAGAAAATCTCCCATGATGGTGTCATTGCTATGACCAACATGTAAAGCAATAGAAACAAAACTAAACAAAACCATACGATATCAAAAGGAACTGCAAAAGATAAATGATAACTCTATTACCTTTGAACAGAATGATGACAGGCTTGAAAAGAAAGATGTCCAAGTGAACCAAAATGACACTAGTTCCTTTAAAACAGTTTCAATCCATTACTTCCCTAATAACTGAGAATGTCAATTCCCCTGCTCATCATCTCCTAGTCCTCTTTGATAATTTGTTGTCTCCGCATTGACTGTCTAACATCATTTCTCACATTTAATACTTACTGGGTCACAAATATCAGATCAAGACAACCTTAAGATCCATCATCCTCATGCTAATTGGCACAAATTATTGGAGCAGACGTTGCCTGCAAGGTGTACTAGACAGTTTTCCCATGACCTCCTCCTGATTAAAATTTTCACTAAAGTGCACTTGTGTTCCATGGTATTGGAACTGTGAAAGATCCAACTTGAGTCTGTTGCTATAACTACTCGCACATTAATCTTGAATGGTTGGATTCACATAGAAACTTAGACAAGGTAGATATCGTGCTACACATTGCTTGATCACAGTTTAAACAAGCTCCTAAATTGGAGACACAAGGGACACTCAACAATAATAGTGATATCAGCAAGATTCATTCTAATCACGCATACATGGCAAACAATTGGACAGTAAAAGAAAAGCCCTAGTACCATATTATTATTATTCAGCTGTATCTTAAAATTTGCTGATACTCAAACTAGCCTAAGGTTAATGGACCAGGTCAGACCCAAGCCCAAATATAGTCCAGGTTTTAAAAGTTCATCACAATCTTGACCTAGATTGAAATTGGCCAGGATTTCAACTCCGGGCCTGCACAAAAATCATTTAGGGCTCTTTTGGATGATTGAGCTGAAAATCCTATGGAATTCGTAGGTTGGGCTAGTATAACCAGCAAAATCATAGGATTATAGGCTAGGCTAGACCAGGACTATATTCAAAAAATATCTAAAAGTAGCTTTGGAGTGGGCCGGCTCGAATCCCACAAGGAGAGAAAAAAAGCCCTGCCCACTCTAAAGCTATTCTTAGGTATTTAAAAATATGGGCCTACCCTAACCTATAATTCTATGTAATACCTATTAACCATCCATGATGAGTGGCCTTCATTGCTAACTATTCCCTCAAATCTAACACGTCTCTCCTGATCTTAACTTAAGATTGAGTTTGGATGGCTACTATTTCTAGCGGCTATGATTGGTTTTTTAATAAAAATTATTATTTTTTTTGGTACAGCAGCAGTTTATACAGCTCGTATTAAAGTACAACCGGTCGGTCCAAAAAATAATAATAATTTTACTTTAGATAAGATATAAGATAAAACCAAGTTGGATACTAATCCTAAAAGTGATGTCATGATCAGCAGAAATATAATTTTAATTTTACCGTTCTTAAGGGGTTATGTTCCATGCCAGAGCTACATTGGGCGCGTTAAGAGGTAACGGCCATTATACGGCGGCCGTTAGAGCCATCCTTGGAAGGCAGTTACAACGGAATAACGAGAGGCTTTTAGGCAGCGAAAGAAATGGGTACGGATGGCTGCCTACGCGGCCCATCACTCAACATACGCTCTTTAATCAGGGGGGAGGAAGCTGGCACTCCGCGAGCTAGAAAAAAGGTACGTTTACACCCGGTAACCGGACACAGCCGAAGAAAGAAAGAAAGAAAGGGGATACCTGGAACGGCGGCGAAGCGGAGCGCCTCCTCCACCATCCGGATCTGGGCCGCCCTGTGGCCGGTGATCGTCGCCGGAGCTCCGGCGTCGTAGAAGCCGTGGTGCATGTGGTCCCCCCAAATGCTCTCCCACAGACCCGACGACTCGTCATAGAACTCCGCGATCCCCTTCCCCAGCTCGCCGGACGCCGTCGTCATCGCCGCCGTGGCCGCCACCAGCCGGCGGGATCGGGCCGACGGCAGGAGTCGGGAGGGCGTCGCCGTCCTCCCGCCGAGCCGGCTGCGGCTGGGGAGGGAGAACCGGAGTCGATGGGGCGGTGGCTCGCAGGTGCGGAGGAGAGAGGTCATTGGTTGGGGTTTTCTTTTGGAGCAGTGAAACGAGGGGCAGGAGTTTTATAAGCCACTTTTTTTTGCCCTTTTTTGAGCCACTTATTAATGACCATTCCATTCCGTACCACAAATACATGAAACAGTTTTATTTGGAAAGTGGGAGCAAAGGTGAGTGCATGCATATATGATGGGCTTTCAAATGGCATGTTATTTGAGCAAAATATATGCAGCCATTAATTGATTTTTTTATGTTTTTATTAGAATTAAATTATATTTTTGAGTTCCAAATTTCCATGCTGGGGCAAAGAAAATTGCAATGACTTGGCAAATAATTTGATGTTGTTATTTATACTGATCATATATTACTTTCCAATCTAATGATCAATGAAATACATCACAATAATTATGATTTACAGTTTCTTCGCTTATTAGACAAAAGGATATGATTTTCGGGACAGTGCCCAATTCACTGTTGCCGTAACAGCCAAAATTTGGAGATATTGTTATTTTTGAGTAATAATTACAATTTTTTGAGTACTGTAAAATTATTATTATTTTTTGTTGCTAGAGAAGTAGATTTTTTTTTATATATTTTTCATAAAATTTAGCAAAAAAAATACATATATTCTCTCAATTTTATTTCATACTTTTTGAGTTTAAAAAAAATTAAAATGATCTTCGAAGTTAGTTACTAAGATTAACTAAGGATCAGAAACAAAAAAAAAAAAAAGACTCCCTCCAAAAAATTGAGGAATTTTGGTGTTTCGGTTTACTTTGACGCTTGATAGGGGGCAGTATGCAACTTTCTTGGTGGGTAAATACAATTTCGGGTTAGGAGCCAAATTTTTCATTTTAAGATTCTCAATCAGCATCTTATTACTCGAAGGTTAACATCCTTTCACAACTTCCCATTCGGCCTGCTAGGGGAAGAGTTTGACATACGAAGAATTCTCCATGCGCTTTCTAGGTCGATCACATAACAAAATTTGAATAGTCAACTTGCGACTAAATGTCAAGCTTTTATTAATCAGTTTGCTTCGTCGCCTCAAATCAGTTTTGAGATGCATCAAATTCAATAGACGACAAGCCATGGGATCACCTCCAAGCTCTAACTTACCTTAAAGCTCTGAATTGCAACCAGACATTTGATCCTCTAACTTATAGTTCAAATAGGTCTCCAAATCACCTTTAAGCTCGGAGTAGTCAAGTTCCCAATCATCTCGAGCCAACTTGAAATTCCCCACTGAGTTCAAGTCGGCCACAATGGCATGGTTGCCTCTTGTCATAAATCATTTTCTTCGGAACACATTGATTAGCGATGGAAAACCAATCAGAACGACAAAGTCAAAGCCAATAAAAATGCAAAGAGATGCTCCTCCTTAAGCTATACCAGTAAACAAAATTTAAGACTAAGGTTTGGTAGGGGTGAGCCGGGCCCGTGCAGTAGTGCAACGCATGGGCGACGCTCGAGGGCCCCGATGGCAAGCCACCGTGATGGGCCCTCCCCCACAAAAAATTAATTTAATATCATGGTGGGCCGATGGCCCACGTATCAGATATTAAACTGATAAGAACAGATACTACACTTGATCTTAGCCAAAAGGCCGAGAAAGGTATGAATTCTAAAGAGGCTTCGACCTTCTTTTATTGCAACAGTGGCTCCTCCCAATTGTTTCTTCTTCCGATGTGGGACAAATTATTCTCCTTCCTAATTTCGCCATCTCAAGTTTGTCCCGAGGATTTTGTAGTTCGGCTCGGATTCAGGTCGTTGGTTAAAGAATTCAAGATTAGGCCAAGAAAATTGTTGAAGGTTGTGAATTGGCGAAGTCAAGTTGGGTTGGATTAGTGGAGTGGGATCCATGGGCAGGTATGAGTTGAAGAATTCGAACTAGATGTCAACCAAGAACAATTGTGAGTCAAGATTGCGAATATTAATGCTCTAACTTGAAAATTAACCTGACCCGTCGTGCTACTATAAACAAAAAAATTGCTCGATTAAGGACTAAGTTTTTTTTTTCTTTTTTTTTTATTACAAGTCTATGATCGCCAGAGTTGGGGTGTTTGTGCGAGTCTCATTTCTCTAAATTAATTATTTTTCTTTTTGATGCTTTGATGCAACTTGGCAAGGGGTGAAAAATTAGAATTTAGATTAAAAAAACAATGAATTTAACAAAAGCTGCGATAAAAGTTATGCAATTAGATAATAAACAAAAATAAAGAATTAAATGTTTCTAATATATTTATATATTTCTTATATATAGATAAACATGAAAAAGTCAAAACAACAAAAAAATAATAATGGAAAATATCGCTACCATTTTTTTTAAAAAAAATGGATGGGATTATCAATTTGTATTGCTGAAGATTTCTCAACTTTGACATATACCCTAGATAAATCCGTTGCAAGACCCAGCAATACGTTTATGTATGGAGGCAAAAGTAATTATGATTTCTTTTTGTCCGAAAATATTCAATCTCCTAGATGTGGTAGAGAATTGATGATTCTACGGCCATTAAAATATCTCAAAAACTATAAAATAGTTTCAAATTTAATATCTATGAATATTAAGAAATTATGTCTGGTAACATTAGAGTTCGTTCCAGAGAGGAATGCTTATAAATGAGAAACTATAAATTTTCTTCCCAAATAGTTTCAAAAAAGTAAGATAGTGATAGTATAATGGAAGATTTCTTGAACAAGATGTTAAAAATTAATAAATAAATCATACAAATTCATGTATTGTTCAGCAACTCCCAATGAGTTTGTTTATGTGACATTAACTTCGAGAAACACTATCTAAAAAATTAATCAAAACAGCTCAAGATCTAGCTCCATAGAATAACAAAATTCACCCAAATTAAGTACATGGGATTTAAGCTTTATTTGTGTATTTTAAAAGGTCATAATATTTCATGAGTTTACATGTAAATTCAATTTACTTACAAATCTAGGCAATCCAGTTCTTTGTTCTATAGAGATCAAAAATTAAAAAATCATGTAATTCAAAACATATGAGTAAATTTTCTACTTCAGAATTTTTGGGTCCAAGTAGCCATACATCAATATCTGAAAAATGGAGACCTATGGTCCAATTAAACATTTAATTTTTCTTGACCATGCTGCATAGGAGAAAATAAGATTATAGCAAATATTCAAAGAGAGGAGTGGCGAAGGTGGTGTGCTAAGCCATACAAATCAATAAGGAAACAAATACATTTCACTCTCTTTAAATCTTTCCTCTCGAAATCTCTCCCTGCATGTCTTGCCGTAAGTCATTCTAATAAAACGGTTTAGAATTTCATCATTTAAAAAAATAGAAATGATAAAATAATTATCTTGAGATTGAAAACATTAAACATATCATACATTCTTAATGAGAAAATTTCAATAACCCGATTGTTTAATTAGTTAAACTTCATATCAAGAATGGAAATAAAAATGTAGTATTGAAATTAAAAACAACGTTTATATAATAATTTAATATCATGATATTCTTCCTATTCTTATTCATAAAAGTCCTAAAATACTTACAATTCGACTTCATCCGATTTCTTATCATAAATCTAAACTAAAGGACTACATGTTCTGTTGACAAAACTAATCTATTAGTGAAATCCAAAAATTTATGCAAAAAAAATAACAAGAAATATACAAGGTTAAATCTAAATCATTACTTCACCGAGTTATATGGCAACTTGTTAATTAAATTAGATATGATAAAGACATTCAAGAAAAGAATTGTTCTTCATTGCTTTCTTCTGACAAAAGGTTTTCTCATGCGCATAAATAAAGTGAACCATACAAAATGTATTCATGTAGGGGTTGGCTCTATAACTTATAGAATAATAAAGTTTTTGCTCTATATCGGTCTAGTATAACTTCATTTAAGATATATGTCATTCATCACATATTGACTATTGCCAAATAGCACTATAGTTATTTTAAGCAAATAGAGACAAACTTATAGCATGTATTCCAGAAAAATATAGAATCGTTGATATTTTATGATTTTATAGTTGTGTTTGGAGTTTTTTTATTTTAAAGCTATATTTTTATTTAAAATTATTAAACTTAAAAGTGCAAATTTTTACAACATATTTGGTTGTCTATAAAGGAAGTGAACAAATGAAAAAAGAAAAAATAATAAGAATGTCAATGGTGAATTTGAAAAATTTTACTCAAAATAGTATTTCCAAATTTTAATGCTTTTATAAGATTTTATTGCAGAATCAAACATGAAGTATTTTAAGTCATCATTGTTGCTGTTGAGAACTGATAGACCCCAGGCACCATAAGGTCCATAACGAGAAACACGACAACACTAGAGAGCTTGATGGTCGGCTGCTCTGGTCGAAGTTAGAGAATGTGAGTATCGCTCGGTCGCTGTAGTCGAGATCCTTGTCGGATGGTAGCACTCCGATCTAAAACAGTACAGAGTAAAGAAGTCCTCTGACGAAAACATAATCGATGAGGAACCCTCTGATGCCTAAGTCAGTGTAGTTAGGAAATAGGAGGAGATTGTCGCTGGAGAGCTCAATAGTCAGCTGCTTTAGTCCATGTTGGAGAAGGCAAACAACGCTCGGTCGCTATAATTAAGATACTTGTCAAATGGTTACGCTCTAACTTGAAACAACATAGAGCAAAGAAGTCCTCTGACGAAAACATAATCGACGAAGAATCCTTCGATACCTAAGTCAGTGTGGCCTGCAAATAGGAGGAGGTTGTTCTTTGTCTAGCTAGAGTACGACCTAGACATCAAGTGTGAATGCTTCACGCGCTTCAATAGAATCTCGATAAGCACTAGTCCCCTGGTTAAGATGCAGCCAATTGTGGGAAGTTTCTGATATACAAGCTCGGCGGTATAGTGCTGGGCTTGCCCAATGGCCCGCTCCCGATCCACTACATGTTGGCGTAGCGGCGTGTTTTAATTAGTTAAACCTTCCGATGAGTTGTAGCCGGTTTAGAGGCGTATCAATCATCTATAGTTTCAAAAAACAATGTGAACTGGAAACTAATAAAATTTTTGCAATTAGAAATATGACATTTTTTTTACTTTTAATTAGTTCCTCATAATAATTTTAGGAAAAGAAGGAACCATGTCCTGCCACTAGACTAGGTATGGAAGTAGTAAAACCCGAGATGAACTAAAAATGGGGAAATTATTTTATTATAGTAGAAAATCTATCCCGAGATGACAACAATTTTTGTTGCTTGTAAAAATGACCAACCAATCTCAAGCATAAATATAGTTGAACAATAGGTTTGAGTGTGTTTCCCGATCAAGGTTGCATAAAACGCGGCGCTTGGCCAAGCCTTCCCAGGCTAAAAGTCGATGCACCTGTTAGTTGGCAGGGTAAATACAAGCATAATCACCGTGCGGATTATTTCCGGATTGATTAGTTTTGATGAGAGATCTTGATCATATTGCATTTTTTTCTTTTATTTAAACAGATGAAGTTGCTCGCAGGCTCTTTTTTTGGCCACCCCAACCCACCCGCACCAAGAAAACAAAGAAGAGACAAATACAGAAACCATTACATTGGCCGTGGCACTGCTGCTGCTGCTTATTAATGTTTTTACAAGAAGATTATGAATACAGGTTCCAGTGATTTGGCAAGTCATATCTATCACAAAATGTGAAAGAAAATGTTATTTCCTCCAAGACATGGTGATTTTTCCTAAATTCATGAGCAACATTTCAATTTGGACTTGGACATTACTGAGTCTAGCATGTTAGCACATACAGCTGAAACTTCGTTAATACAAGAAGCATTCCTCATGATCTCCCCCACTGAAAACAAATTGTTCTCTCTCTGTGAATCTCTCTCTCCCTCTCTCTCTGTCCATCTAACTATCCATCTCTTTAATTGTGAGAATGGGGAAGGATCTGCACCGAGGGAATCCTAAAGTATGCAAATCAATCATTCAGGGGTTGTGCTGCAGTCTGCAATGTCTGCAAAATAACATGTGAGGATTGAAGGGGTATAATTTTTGAAGAAGACAGAAATTGAATATTTGTCAGGCAATGGTTTCATCCTGCTGAAGGGCTAGACTCAAGCACCGGAACTACTGCAGACGACAGCTCGACATGTGACACACGAACAGCACCAATAAGCCGTTCTGGAAGCTCGTCAAAAGTGTTTGCCTGCAAACATAGTGTCGCTATGTAAAAACAGTTGATGTTAAAAGGAAAGCAAGAACAATATAATATATGAACAAGGGTGCTAGCCATCAAATATTCAGAATGTTTTATGACCGGCCGTCAACCTTCAAATTGGTTCCCTGGGCATGGCTTGGCGACTATCGGAACCAATGAGGGTTGTCATATGACCTCAAAGGCCAGCAGACACGAGTAGGAATCTTTTTTGTTGGTTATTATACAGTCTACCCTCATGCAAACAGGGAACAGCCTCCATGGCAACTCCATACTCGAAAAGAGTCTAAAAAGAAGATGGGCAATTGGAAAGGTCTGATATAGGAGATTGCATATATCCTAAGGCAAAAATTATAAGCTAAGAAGTGAAATTTAAATATAGTTCCCTGGATCTAAAGAAAAAAATGCTATACAGGCCATCAGATTCAAATGAGCTAAGAAGTGGCTTCCAGAATGAGCCATACTTCAAAAGCATCATCCTTTTGTCGACAAGAAAACACTCTGGTATTCAAATTTATTCTAGAAATGTCTTGCCAAGCACAAAAAAATAAGTGATTTTTCCTTCAATCATCACATAGTGGAATCAATGGATTCATCCCCTTAAAATTTCAATGCAAGTGCTTAACCTGAAGTCTCTTGTGCAAATCTGTGGAAGGAATTAAACTTTGCTTATCTCCTAATGCCAATATGGTAGAGTTATTTATTTCATAATGTCAAGTAGACTGCCAAGGGCAGAAACAAGTACCTGTACAAGAAACGCCATGTCAACTACCAATGTCGTAATTACACCACACACAAGCCCTAAAACACCATTAGCCACAGTAGAAGAACCAATATCAACATCTATCTGCACATAATTATTAAACCTTAGATATCTTATATATCCAACTGCTGCAAGTCGAAATTCGTTTTGCTTAACAAATGTTCATTAAATTCCACATAAGAGCAAGAATTTTATCATAACAGAATTTTCTTACTTCCAGGTATTTTGGTCCACGAATGTAGGTGCAATCAACTGCTTTGCCTAATAAACAAGGGGTGCTTCCAACACTTTGGCGTACAATCCAGGATCCCTGCATTGCTACACTAGATTCAGAGAAGGAATGCAATGCTATGACAACAATCATTACTGATTGGGTTACCATATGTTATCAGATGAAATTAAAAACATTTCTTTTCAAAAGAGAGACGAAAAGACACTACAGATGGGAAAAGGTGGAGTTAGATGACATGTTTGGCTTTTCGGTTTTCTTTGTAAATAATAAGAAGGAAATTAAAGGATCAAGGAGGCGATGATGACCTTAGGAACAGAAGGAATAAGCTTGAACCTGCTGTTACGGAACTCATCATCACCATCAGCAAACCGCTGCAATAGTGATCCAGGCACCAGCTGTTTTGTTACAAAATAAAAGACCATACTGTAATGAGTTGAGCCTGGAACCTGCAAGAGAAGCAAGTTACCACCTGGTGCCAGATACATGATAATAAATAAGAAATTCAAATGCATTGAGATGTGTGCAACTCAATTTGATTCCTATAGTTTGCATCCGTAAAGTACTGAGGAAAAAAGGTTAACTTCAACTCTTGCAGGGTTAATAAGTTGACTTTCAACTCTTGCAGAGACTGAAATGCACTGACGCTAACTCTAGGAGCTGGGTGCACTTTTTCAAAAATAATAATAACAATGAAAAGTGTTAGTGGCAGTCAGAATATGATTCATAATGGAATTGCATGGTTGGAATTTATTTACCGTCACGGGATAGATACCAAGAGGATTGGAACCTAACTGGATTATTTAAAAAAGTTTGCAGGACAGGTTTAGGCATAAATACAGAAATATATGTTATTAGGTTTGCTCAACTTTAATTCTTCTGAGAAAATCTTAAAGAACGAAACTTTGACAAGATTCCCAAAAGCAAGCAAATTCCAAATTGTCTGCACTCTTCTGTAAATCACACATATTTTTACAGCTGAATTAAAGAAAGGTTACTCAGTGGCCCTTTTACATTTGAACACGATGACAACTTGGTAGCACTACAGAATACCAGAAGGCACCGTATATATTTTTTTTCTTACTATTGTATTTATCTAAAATGGAGTAGTAAAATGAGCTAATTCAAATCCATAGAGGAACAAAAGCTAAACAGCTAAAGTGGAGGAAACCAAGCAAAGACTTACTTGCAAATTTATCGCCAATGAGAATAGTCCCTTCTCTGATGCAACCTACATCAGCAGAACAAACTCCAGTTAAACACACTTTCTGTGCTGTATAAAGTAGTAATTACTTTAGACAAACAACAGATTTTCATGCTGCAAAGTGAAAGATATACAAGTAAAACCAGATAACAGATGCAGGTCCAATCAGTATTCAAAATGTTTCAGCATCTTATATGATGGCCTAGGATAATCATCTTAAAACATTAAATTTTCATGCAACAGGTCTGGGGAAGAGAATTGATGCATATCTTGATGTTCGCTGAACAGCGAAAAAAAGGGATCATAATATGCTAGTTCACAAATAAAGCTAAAACAGAAAAATACAAAAACATGTGCCTCTCCAATGAGTCAAGCATCACATTCCCATATTGACTATGTGTAGCTTTTTATCTATTTCTGTCATCCATTCAGGTCCTCATTGTTTGATCTGCGTACTTCTCATGAAACTATGAACATTTATCATCCTTTAGATATTCAATGCCTTCTAAGCAATCATCTACTTTAATATTCACCTTATATATTTTCTAGCATCAAATGTGGTATTCAGGGTTTATATCTATGTTTATTACATTTAGGTACTTCATCCTTAATTACGAAGAGGAAGAAAGTGGCATGCTTTGCACAAGTACCGGAAATTAATTCTAAATCTGAACTAAATCAATTAATACAACAATAAATGTTTTCTTTTTTTTAACACAAACCATCCTATTTTGAAACAAAACATGATTGAATTTCCTTTGGAAAAAAAAAATCTCTCACCACAAAACCAATAATAACCTTAATAATGTGCCACTAATTGGTTTCATCAAATGACTTCAAGAATTAGCTAAAATATCCCAAGAATTCTCGTCCATTGTCCTAAAGAAACAAATAAACAAATCAGACAATTAAACCATACAACTTACTTGGACTGCACAGCCTTTTCGTCTTGCAACATGGTCCATTCGTTTGACATCCTTAAACCAATCAACTGCTACAAGCTCCATAAGATGCTTTCCCGAGGGAATCTGCAGTTGCAATATTGGAATCCATAAACAGCATGAACTAAAATAATATTATTCATTGCTACTCTACAAGTTCTAAAAAGAAAATAATATTTAGTCACAGAAAGAATCCAAAGACCTTGGTTTTGTCATATATAAAATGTTTACTACGAACTCTGAAATTATTCCCATCAGATATTCTCCAACAATCACGACTCTTATCACGGTCATCCCGGCGTAAAGTGCCAGAAAAGCCAGATAAATCAATTTGATCAGATGGCTCCTCATCTAAAACAGTTTAAGAATAGAACAGTTAGTCCATAGCTCAATGTTAACAATAATTATCTCATTGTAAAGAGAAGAAAGCAAATTACATCACAGACCTGCCCGTTTGTTGCTGTTTTCAAGTTTGACTGAGTATGCCTGCAAATGTTGCAATGTTGATACTCAGAAAAAAGTTGCGAAGAAATAAATGACTGGAAGCAGTCCACTAACCTCCTGTTCCAGCTCTGGAATTTGATAATCCTCGTCCTCATCAGAGTCTTCATCCAACATTACAGAGTGTGTGCTAGCAGAATGCATCTGATCTACTGAAGGATTAGGCTGAATGGAATTCTCCTGTATTTTTCGTTTATTTTTAGAAGAAATAGAATCCAAAGTCATATTGACCATCATTGGTATCCTTGTAACTGTGTGGCTCTCATCTGTTTGAGAAAACCATTCACGTAGCCCTGCCATTCACGCACAATAGACACAGTCAATAAGGGAAGGGCCAACAACAGCAAGTGATTTTAGTATAAACTGCAAGGAATAAGCAGTGATGAATTATCCTCTAAAACTGTCCGCAGAATCAGTAATATAGAAAATGGAATATTGTCTTCAGGCACCGAAAAAAATAAGAATGAGATAAACTTCTTACTTGGGCAGTAGGGATGCTGTGGTTTCCAGGCCATCAAGCATAAATAGCATGGATCACGCCATTTTCATTGGGTAATTTATTGAATTGCAGTTCCAATAAAATCTCAAGGCTAAAGATCACTGTATGCACTAAATCCTCTAATAAAAACAATGTAACTAGCTGAAACAAATTTTCCCAACACTTATTTTTCTAAAAATTTTAAGAATGAATGATCATGAAAAATTTATATAATATGCTGCAGTCTCAAGCAGAATAGTTGTCATATTTTGAAAATGAGAGATGTGAAAGTGGCATTTGAGTTTCCTGAAAAGTTCTCAACCATGGTCTTGACTAGCAATCATAATTCTCTCATGGTCCAAATTGTGAAATGTTACAATCAGAATATGCATTCTGACTAGTTTTCAACTTCATGTCAACTCTCTTTTAGGCAATAAGTCATCCATAAGTACTCAAAGCATCAAGGCTACTTTGGGCAAGAGAAGGGCATTACACAATGTTCAGTCAACTTGGTTATGTAACGGAAGCTAATGTAAGGGTGTAACCCAGCCGAGCTTGATTAAGCTTGGGTCTGATCTATCTTAATGTGAAACTAATTTCGAGCTTGAATTTCTAGATCAAACTTGATTTCTTAACATTATTCCATGCTCAATTCGGGCTTTTGAACCAAGCCGAACACAAGTCTACTTGATCGGCTTGATAATCCTAAATCAAGCTAAAGTCACCTTGAGATTAGATCAAGCTTGGATCAAGCTTCATCAAAGCTCGCTAATGACTTCAAGCTTGGTATAGAAATTTAGTTCCAGCCTAAATTAACATTTAATTGATCCAAAGATAAAATATTACACCAAAATACTTACTACAATGATCCATATATACAATATAGAATGTATAACTTAAATATATTCAATCATTATTGAGCTGCGCTTGATCATGCTGAGTCAATTTTGGGCCCCGATTAAAATTTATTTTGAGCCTGTTTTGTTGGTTCAGGCATGGTTTCTTTGGCTTCAAACCGAGCTTGATGCAAGCTTTCGTTGGGCCGAGCACAAGTCGAGCTCAAGCTACTTAGTTTGCTTAACACCCGTAAGCTAATATAACAAACATACAAACAACCAAGAATTCTCTGAACTTTGGAAGAATTAGGCAAATAGGTATAAAGAAAGATTTGATCTAAGAACTGCATTAAAAAAAATTCTTGAAGATCCTGAATTCCATAATAAGAATGTGCTAAAACCATTAAACAAAAAAATACTTAAAAAGTGCCCATCCATGTAGTCTCATCCCCTTTCATTTTTTATAGCATTATTTACATTTCCTCCTTACGAAAATCTCTTCCATGTTAAACTTTTGATTCTTGAATGGTTTTTCCAAATTGTAACACTTCAGCTTCAAACTCCACCTTATCAATGATTTTGGTGAAGCCAAAGAGCATCATAGATAGGGGTGGCAAAATATGACCCAACCCACCAACCCGATCCATGTTCGACCCACCATAAACAGGTTTGGGTCGTAAACAGGTTGACCCATTTAACCTTTTATTAATTGAGTCGGATACATGTTTGGATTTGGCCTAAACAGGTTCGGATCGTAAACAAGTTGACCCATTTAACCTGTTTATTAATTGGATCGGATACAGATTTAGATGTCTGGCCCTTTAACTCGTATAACCTGTTTAATATATGAGCCTCATTGGGCTTGATTTTATCCTAAATAAAACAGATGGAGGCTAACGATTCCAAGATCCAATGGCTGGGAGCGGGAGATCACCGGATGAAAACCTACTAAAAGAAGAGAAACCCTATAGCCCCCGGGCTCTTTCCCTCTTTCCCTTCTCCATCTCTCCCTCTCTTTCCCCGGCTGCCGAGCCGCCGAAGGTCTCCCTCCAGTCGTCGCCCCTCCGTCGAAGACCGGAGTCGTCCATTGCCTCCCTCTGCCGATTGCCGACACTCTCGTCCCCTCAGATCTGACCTTTTCGTGGGATTAGACCTCGGTCCCCTCAGATTCAGCGAACAAACAAGCAAAACAGAGGAAGAGAAGATATAGGATCTCCCTGGGTTTTGAGAGGAGGATGGGACAAAGAAGGAGAAGCAGAAGATCCGGAGACGCTAGGGCTTCGATGATGCCGAGGCCGGTGAGGAGGGACTCGACGACAACGCCCGCGTCGGGGTTGGAGGGGGCTAAGGGTCGGAGGATTTCATCAAGATCCGGGGGGTCGTCGAAGGAGCGGATGAGGGAGTGGTGGCCACAGAGGGAGATGCGGGGGTCGACGGCCCAGGGCTCGCCGCGGTTGGGGTCGTGGGACCTTCCGAGACAGGGCTTCCCGGAGGTGGGCGGCAGCCGCCGCCGGCAGACGGAGGGGGAGGCAGATAAAGTGGAAAAGGCGGCATTTTTGGGGGTAGAAGGGTGAGGAAGGAGGTCTTGGAGGAGATGGGTGAGGGGAGAATGGGGAGGGGAGAATGGGGTCAGGTCGGCTGTTTAAACAGGTCAAGAAGGAATTGTTTAAACAGATTACCTGTTTATTAAACAAGTTAAATAGATCGGATCGGTTTATCTGTTTAATAAACAGGTCGGGTTCAGGTTATAATTTCTGACCTGTTTAATAAACAGGTCAGATTCAGATTTATAATTTTTTGACCCGACCTGTTTATGCCCGACCTGACCTGATTGCCACTCCTATTCGTAGAGCAACCAGTGTTGTTTTACATGCCAGTGTTTTTTTGTCATGATCATCCTAAATGATCATTATCAATAATCTATTCTATCTTCTAGCATGTCAAGGTGTAGACAACAAGTGAAAATGCATAATTTACATTTAGATTTTAAGTTGATTTTCTGTGTATATGATTAGATCTGTACGAAATATACTTGAGAAAAAGAATTCTAGAGTACAAAAATATTCATTTCAGACAACATTCAACCAGTAGAAGCAATTATTTAGCAGTGACATAGAACAATTCTATATGTGTAGCAGAAATGGCTGATATGCAATGTCCAAATTAAAACTGCTTCAGGTGAAGATGACCAGTACCAGCGACGCTGTTCAACATTTGAAGCAGACAATGTTGCTGAAATGATGGGAAATAACCCACACCCCAACCCTTCAGATCAATTTGCATAAGATGCTGTACCTGCGTTCGAGGTCTCCCATTTCGAGGCTTTAGGGGAGAAATGTTGAATCCACCGCCTAAGAACAAAGAAATGTTAAATTTTGTTGGGTATTGAAGTATGATATTTGTATTTCAAGTATAATATCATCAATAACATAATTCCGCAGCGAGCCAAAAAGCAAATGACGAAATGTACTCTCAATGTGGGCTCTCACAAATCCCGGCTGTGGACCACAATTTGGATGCTCTCTGGACCGAAATAACACAACTGCACAATGATAATGCATATCTACATGCATTAGGAAAAAATTGTATGACAAAAATGAAAACAATGGGGAAAGAAGTAACTAACATACTCACCATAACTTCCATCATCATTACGCCGCCAATAACGCACATAACAAAGATCACGGTACCACACAAACCTGCACAATCAAGTACAATTCTTTAAAGTTTAAACACAAAGGCATATATGCATCATAGTTTAAATGTTCAGGCATACCACCTAGGTGACGTGATGCAAAATTTCCAATGGCGTAGAATATTATACAAATAAATTATACAACACATGTCACAACGATGGAATTGGAAGGGGTCCACATGATATCAAAATCAAGAATGGTGTAGCGTATGGTCAAGGAAAATGTAAAGTTAAATGCTGTATAAAATTTAGTTTAGAAGATGGGTGGCAGTGGTATCATGAATTTTCTACTACACCTCTTTTTTATTTATTATTTATAAATGTTGTCAAGATCGAGTAATAAATCAAAGAGGTTAGATCAGGTTTGATCATGAATCAAATCGCAGATTTTATGATACTTATCCAATTTCTTAAAAAAGTGAAAATATAAATGAAAGGTAAAATTGGGGAAATTGAGTCAAATATAAGTTTAGTTCCTCCATCGATGAACCCATATATTCCATGTCTAATGAAACAAATATTGTGTCCAGATATTCAAATAATTCATATACAAACTATCATTTTAACTATCCTTTTGGATAAGATATTATATGGGAAAAAACTGGACATAGACAAATGGTTATAGAATATGAACTTTCCTTTTTGCTTCTTGATCTAAATTTCTTTTTGCTTCTCGATAAACCCCAAATTGATTCTTTAAAAATTGTATGTCCTTGTTCTCCTAAACAATCCTCCTGAATTCAAATAAGCATTCAATCAAATTTAAGTCTCACCAACTAACGCCGCGCAGTCACGGAATAATATACACCAGAAGATCTCCTAAATAATAACAATTAGTTCATCTACAAAATGAATAAGGGCAAACAAGATTGAATCCGATGCTTACTATCAGCCCAAAGCACCTAGAAACATAGATCTTACAGTAAGTTTGAGGGAGTGGTGCATTAACCTTACAGTAAGTTTGTGTTCGTCATCACTCCCTCAAACATGTTTCATTTCTTTCAATATAGCATTCTCACATTAGAGCTTTCATCCATATAATGAATAATGGAAGATATATATATTACAACATAATTCATATTTTCGTAATAGCCGTGCAAAGAACAGTTAGGTTCAAATCCCGAGCTCTTTTTTTTTCAGCCCCTAATTACTCCTGTCAATGTGCCTCTATTGTTGTCAGCATAACTCCATCCCTCTCCCTCACACACGTGCACCTCCTTTGCGCCCACCAAGTCAACATTCTCACAATACTAATTTATTTGCATTTACTAACTAGATAAAACCTCCACAGATGCAATCTTTTTCCCCATAATCTTCGAATCAATTGCATAAGGAAAAAAAAGAGTCTAAATAGCTTCAAGGTACTTCTTAGAATTTTTTTCATTAATACAAATTAATATTTTTTTATACTTTAAAGGATTTGATACATTATCTCTACATAAAAACCTTTCGGAGGTCGCCATGTCAAATTTTACTGACCTTGACAAGCGACTGCAGTGTTACATGGACACTCCAAAATTTATGTCTTTGACATGTCAGACACTCACACACTTGGGACACTTCATGACACTTCATACCATTAGATCATAATTTCATCATCATTATACATCTACATTTGGCAATCCTAATGAATAACCAAGAGTAGCACATCGATTAGCAAACCATTTATCAATTTTGTGAACTAAAAGAGCAATTGGTCCATTTTTATGCAAACAAATGAATACATATTTACACAAACATATATAATATATAAACATGTTCCCATGTCTGATTTTTAAAAGTTTCCCATGCCAGAAACTTCTGGACACTTGGACAACCCGGTTCACGTCTCCTAGTGACATTGCAAACACTATTGGGGCAGAACGGACACATACAAACTGAAAGTTTAGAAATTTACAATGTGATCTTTAATAATTATGTTACATGGCCAAGATAACACAGTTGAACTATAAGAGTCTGTTGGAATCTAGGTTTTCCAAAAGCAAAAGTTGCTTATCGCAGATAGAAATGCAAAACAAATGTAAAAGTCTATCTTCTGAAGAGCATGTCGAGATCAGCTTCAGTGGATTTATACCACATATTACTACACACTTAGTTCTCCAAGCCAGTCTACTCTTACTAATGAAGCATCCAAAGAAATAACCACCTAACTATATGCCATAAAGTAAAGAAAGATATATTGGCATGATATCATTTAATATAACACTGTATAAAATATCATACATAAAGAAAATATCACTTAGTAAAGTAAATTATATTTTTAAAGAAACTTCATTGAATGTACATTTCATGTATAATATGGCATTATGATCATATAGAATCTCCTTATAACAAATTCAGCCAGTAATTCTAATGATAAAAATTCCAATGAGCACACGATGTCTGTTTAATTGATTTTCTAACCGTCAAGCATGGTAATTTTGTGCAGTATACAAAAGAAACAGCAAACTATTTTAATGCAACTTAAGTTATTCTTTTCCCTTTTAGAGAGCATTACATCGGGAACCAGTCCAGCTGCAATCTATGATACAGAATTGCAGTGTGTCCATCCACCTCCTCAACTAAGCTACCATATTGAAAGCTGCAATCCCACCTACAACACAAGAGGGCCAAGAAAAACTAAGGATATTGATTAGTCCAGAAAAAAGGTTCTGTATACATAAGAAAAAGCTTACTCAAAACGTGTTCCATCCATGCTCATTACAAGCTCAAAAATTGATTCACACGTGGCCTCCACCACACCAACAGCCTTCATTGCTCTACTACAGCTCCTTGGCTGTACAATATAATTTACATGAAGGAGGAAATTTCAATCCAAGATTAAAGTTTCTAATGTAATACTGCACAATACAAACATAAAGAGATCCACTACATACAAGGTAGTCTACTTCTAGAAGCTCTTCAAAAATACGAAGCCCTGCAATTCAAGAGCATAGAGTATTAACTAGCATAAATTTAGGTGATGGGTCTATGGCTCTTATTGTTATAGCTTACTGAATTTTGCAGAATTTTCCAATGAAGAGTTGAAATAATGGATACAAAATTAAGTTGCTGAGAGGAAGATTAAAAAAAAAGAGAGAGAGATAAAGGAAACTCGCCATTCTGGCATCGAACAAGACGCCAATGTTTTCTAGAGAAAACTTGATCAGAATTATTCTGATTTGACAACCCTGAATCAACTTCCTGAGTCCAGTCAAGTACTGATTCAGGAGGACCTGCCAAATGAAAGCTACAGTCATGGCCAGCTAAATATGCCACTGAACAACATAATAGAATAATTGACCCAGAAGTGACATTAGTTTCGGTTCTTGAAGACCATTTCCTATAGTCGTTCTTCGTAATAATGTGTGATTGCTCTCCTCCTCTTCTTCTTCTTCAGGGCTACACCTACAAGAAAACTTTAAGATTTAAATCCATAAAGCTTTATAAGAAAACACTGGTTAAAAGTGATATAAGTAAACTTTGCTCAGTATTCCTTCTATGGACTTAATTAGGAAAAACCATTAAAATTAGAAGATAACAATATTCCTTTTATGGACTTTATTAGGAAAAATCATTAAAATTAGAAGATAAAATAAAGACTTCAATGATATCCTAAGCAAAGGAGGTGCAAAGAAGACCAAATATAAGCCAATAAATGTTGAAAATTATGACAGATAAAAAAGGCATTAAGATATGAGTTAAGGTAATTGGTTGCTCTAAGACAAGGAGACAACACATCACATTCCAAACAAATGTTAAAGAAGATAATTGTTAACCAATGACCTAATGAACTAAAGAAAATAGGAAATTGAGGTACTTCAAAGAGAGAAAGCCATGAGGACAAAGTTAAAGATGGTTCCCATTATGGAGAACATTAGTTTAAACTTATATACGTGTATATTTAGAAAATTCATTTATTATCTTAAGTTTTTACAAAAATCATTTAAGAAAGGATATGGTCATTCTCTATTTACAGAGTTTCAAATTTAGCTAACACGAGAAGTGTAAAGAAAATTAAATGCATGCATGCCCTAAAACTGAGATATAATCATTTATCAAATGCAAGATGTAGGTTTCAACACAAAATGTTGTGAGTAAAGCAGCATGGTGAGAAGTGTCAGAGCTTATTTCATCAAATTTTTTATCAGCTCAAAGTGATGATCAACAAGGAGATTGTTGAACAGTCGAAGCATATGATTTTAGCAAGATGAGGGTGAAAGCATACAACATCAAATATATTACCATTTAGTCATCAGCCTGGATAACTAATTGACTAGAAATTTCAACAGAGTTCATAATATGTCAGCATTTCAGGTCAATCAAGTGCATGAAGACCAATCTAGGAAATAGAGAAAGGTAAAATATAGAGTTAGGAGCTTCCAGGAATTCTACAAATTTATGAAGGATCAAATAAAGACAGTAAGACACTCAGGTTTTTGAAGGATTTTTTAGGACATTCAGGAACTAACAGTCACTGATCAACAGCCATCAAACCCTGAAGCATTACTTTAATCTTGTGGAGCTAAGCAGCATCCAATTTACTAGAAATTTAAGCAAGGGTTTGCAAGCTATCCTTATTTGAGTTATAGATGAAGTGTATTTATTTGGTCAGTTATGAGTGAAGGGTGATGGTTGTTAAGGATCTAAGGTCCTAAAAAATAGCTGCTGTGATTAGTTATCAGAGAGGAAATTAAGTCAAGTTTTGGCTACAACTAAGAGCCTGAAAGGGATGCTGTTGACAGAAGAAGCATATTTATACTTATGGCTAAAATAAATTTTATCACTATTGGCAAACACAGACGCTGGATTGTCACCTTTCTTGTCCGTAAATCACTGCATCAAAGTTACATTCGCTGTGATGGTGAAGAATTCCCAATTGAAAGACACATACAAATGGATGGCTGAGACTCAACTAGAATTTAGTCCAAATCTGGCCTAAAATCATTGTTAAAATATTTTTCATATCTATAATTGATTGTTTCACATGTTAACTAGGTCTTCTATCATCCAGCTCTAATTCACATATTAACTAGGTCTTCTAACTAGGAGAAGAGAAATAGCAAATCCAATTCACATGACAAGTCTGAATTGAATTAGGATAACTACTTCAAATGGGGCAAGATGCCATAAACGTTTCTAAGAAGAATCAAGGTGACAAGCAGGATAGGAAGACGGTGTATTGAACTCGAAAACCCGGAGAACCGAGAGGTTGAAGAGCGAGGAGGGACCGAGAGAGCTCATGCTAGAAGACTAGGTCTTCCCACAAGGGTTTCAGGCAAGGAGACTCGGTATAAGGTTGGGGTAATTTTTCTCTATTTTTATAGATTTTTTTTCTTATTTTTATATTTTTTAACAATTTTTAAAAATAAAAACATATTTTTGTCATGCCGACATCACCGTAGAAAATATCGAGTTATGAACCACTCAATTCGGATAGAAATACAGTAAGATGCTAATCATGGTTAATTATATGGTATGAAACTCTTTCAAGGATAATGAAGATATGATTAGAGGAATAGTAATTGGTATAATTTTTACGTAGAAACCTTAAATATTTAAAGGTGTGTATGAAGTAGTTATTGATTGACATCACAAAATTTGATGGTAATGATACGTTAAACTTGAGATGTAAACACACTTTGATCAACATAAGATGAAAAATCATAAATGCTCAAAATATCACATTTTAAATGTCCAAAACTTTTTGTTCCTAGACAAATAACAAATCTCAAACTAAAAAAAACAAAAACTGTAATGAAAACATAATAGCATATGCTTAATCTAGCATTCGCAATTCAGGGCATAACGACCTGATTAGGTCAAAACCGAGACAAGACATGCCCCTTCAGCTCGGTTCCAGATCCGAGCTAGCTCGAACCGTCCCAAATTGAGCTAAACTGCTTGGCTCAGCTTAGTTTGAAGCAAGGAATGCAAAACCGGCTCGTACCAGCCGGTTCAGTCCATACCGAACTAGTCCGGTCTCTAACCAGTCCGATTCGACATTAAAAAATGGTACCGACCAGTACCGACCCGTACCAACCAGTACCGATCCGTACTGGCTAAACCAAATTTTTTTGAGCTTTTGGAGGCCAAACCAGTTGTACCGGTTCAAACCGGTCCGAACCGGTACCGAACCAGTCCGGTGGCCGACCAATACGCCTACCGGTATCAATTCAGCGATTCTTGGTTTGAAGTGGTTTGAGCAGTTTGGCCACCTGTTTTGCCTCAATAAAAGAGGAGAGCAAAGGTAGAAAAGGCACAGGCTCGTGCCTTCTCTGCGTCTACCTCTCTATTTTCATCTAAAGATTTGCAAGAAAAGTCAAAAAAACGGTGATTTCTTGCCGGATTCAAGCCAAAATCAAGATAAGATCCCTCCATCCTTCCCTCTTCCCATCTTTTTTTTTTTGCTTTGATCTTTCCATCTCCTTCCCTCTTTTTTTCTAGTTTTGAGGCCTAAAATAGGCCAAAAATAGGAAAAATGAGAGGTCATGCCAAATTTGTCCTTTGCAATGATTTCATGATATGTTGTGGATATGAGAATGATCCATGCAATACCGAAGAAATTATGATTTTTCATTAATCGTGTATTCTTAGATTAAAAAAATATTTTTGGATTAAAAATAATAAAAAATAACATAATGTTCAAAAAATTGTAAAATAAATAGCATGCTTGGGGGTATGCATGCTACTTGCTACCTCAATTCGGCAGCAATTTATTTAAATTTGGGCTATACAAACCTAATCTCAAACTTAAATAAATATGTAAAATTAATGGTAATTAGTGCATACCCATGGGCTGCAAAGAATATATGTAGCACCCCTGGTAGGGTGCTACATTAATCCGAATTAAATTTTTGTATAATTTATATTTAAATATCAATTTATTAGTTAAAAATAAATTACAAAATATTTAAAATCAAAAAGTAAATTAATGTTATATTCAAAAAATAAAAAAAAATCCATTTGATATACTATATGTATATTCAATTATAAGTTATGCATACATTCAGTTATATCACAGTTGCATTAATTTATCAATTATAGAATGTTTGTAGAGAATTAAGATCTATCTAACATAAAAAAAAAATCAAAACAACATTGAAATCCTAAATTAAACCACAATCATTAAAATAAAGCTTGCAAACATTAAAGAATAAAAAAAAGGGAAATGGCGTATCCATATGGAATCGGTATGCCACAGTGTACCGTGTCAGTATGGTACCGAACTAGTACCATACCGAATCGTTTGCCAACCAATATGGTACTTGGTATCTATTTAGCGGACCTTTGCTTAATCTACTCATAACAAAAGGTGCATTGAAGAATTTAACAGTGGGACCCATGAAAAATCACAGAAAGCAGAAACTAGCTGAAGACTTGAATTACTAAAGTAATAAACTAAGTTTCCGTCATTTGATACCATCTCAAGATTCTCAACCAACATCACAACAGGGAGTAGAAATTTGTCACTTACTGACTTTCATGATCAGAGGAAGAGGCATTTCTTCCATTATCCATGCTAGATTTATATATAAATGGAGCATAAACTTTATTTCCATTAGCTGTCGTTAGATCTTGTTGCTGCAAATAACAAATAGTCATGATTAGTCATGCCATTACGACACTTTCCTTTTTAAAAGGTAACCACCAAACTTTGATGTATCATATAATGTGCAATGGCAAATTAACAACCATGAACAGGCACCGTCATCAAAATGGCACTCAAGAAAATGGTTACCTGTATGAGCATCTTTTGTTATACAAACAAAATTTGTGAAAATCAACAATAGAAATTTCATCATTTGCTAGTTAACTCGTTGTCTCACTTTGGAGATATATAAAGTTTCTGAAAAAAGATACTGTACCATGATATTTTAATATCTTATTTGATCCGAAATATCAAATGGAGAAAGTAATGTTGCATGTTGTAACTATTCAATGGTTTCTTTAGATGCCAAGAAGATGATTATGACTAAACTATTGAATTAACTTTACCTGATCAATGACTTGCTCCATCTTTTCCTTCCAGATCAGAGCCTCCTGGATGTTGAATGCTGCCATCTGGTTTAAGAACAAAGTGAAGTTATGAACTACCATTCATAAAAGCATATGTAAACAAGAAACATCTATAGTTACACCCAAAGAAAAAAATGGCCTCATATGAGACTCTGTATAACATAACATCAAACAAGTACAAAGGAAAGTAGACACACTAGTAATAATGCTGCAATCAACACATTTAAATGATCTTAAATAAGCAAGCATAAGCATGACAATCCACTTAATTAGAAATTCTGCAGTTCATTCAAATTCCAATATCTCTGATGCATATGAATATAAATATACTATAAAGGATTAATTTTCAATGCTAATGTGGGAGTCAAATACCTCCAGAAGGGATTAAGAGGAACAAAACAGGATTGGACGGGTGGTAGAGTTACGGAAACACTTTTTTTATTCCATATTTTGGACCTTAGCTACATGGAACAATATGCTACCACAAAGATAACTCTAGTCTGGCTACAGAAACATGACCTAACCTCCTTAATTTAGAAAACAAGCACAGGAATGTGTATCCCATGGAACAAAAGGATGCACTAATATTATATACAAAAACTAAGTGAAAGTTTTCTAATGTGCCAGCAGATCTTTATATATAGATAATAGAACATTTCTCAACCATAGATGAATGAATTGGATAAGCAATATGTCACTAGAGGTTGCTATATTGGAGGCACATATGCATGGTTGCTGCATATTTCATTCTTCTTGGAAAAGGTTAAGAAGAACACAAGATATCAAATCAAGGGTAAGGAAAGAAAAAACATCATATCAGAGGACAAGAGACTCAAATGAGAATGATTCAAACAAGTGGACCTCGAGTAGGCAATATAAGAGTTAAACATCCACGCACATCAGTATAACAGAAATTACAAGGACCAACGAAGTTCATATTTACAAACTAAATCCAAGAAAGGAACCTATAAGATACCACGGGCAACCTAGCACCTTTTTTTCTCCATGAACCAAGAAAAAGAAGACTTGTGCAAAAGAAGCAAGGAAAGAAAAAGGCAAACCATAGTAATCAAGAACGGGAATGGTTTAGAAGCAAACATGTGATGAAACAGCAGAATAAGATCCACATACAGCCAAAGGATAAAGTAGGTAGCTTGATGAATCAAAAACCAAGTAAAAATCATTAACATACAATGATGAAGCTCAAGCTAATAGAATGAAATCCTAACCACTATTAGATGAAGAATAGATGAGCCACAACCACTACAAATCAAACAAGTTTAAGTTAAACACAAAAAAGTAGGATACAAAATGGTACCCGTAATTCTTATCATGTTTAGAGGTTGGACTGCAAACAAGCCAGTCAAGTCCAAACCAGGTTTAGCACGACCCTGACTCGACCTAGTTTCCTTGCCAGCCTTGATTTTAGATCCAGGCCCAATCAATTAAGTAATTGGCAAGTCCATGAAAAATATTTTAAAACCATGAGGTCATCTGGGCCAGGCCATGTCAAGCATGACCTAAGCCCAACCAATGCAAAGGGCTCCAGGTCAGGTCTAGATTTGGGTCAAATGCAAGACAGAAGAAAAGAAAAGTATTAGTTCTATATCTAGAAGGAAAGTTAGTAATAATACAGTTAACAAGTTAAGAGAAGTAAAGTGAGAGATGGAGAGTTTAGGGATTTCATAGTCATGGGAATCTAGGTTGAGATGGAGGGGGCAGGGTCAGGCCAAGTCAAGTAGGCTCACGTCTGATGTGAACCTACTTTTGACATGGCTAGTCCATGGGGAGGATCAGGCCCGGTCTAGCTGGAAAGATACATGACCCAGGCCCTCCGTGGCTTTTTAAATAGGACATATTTCATACTTTGATAGGGTTGAGCCTAGTCTAGCTTGGTTGAGTGGACTTGCAGCCCTATTGAGAGGATCTCATGAAGACACAAAGATCAGTTGACAAAGGTTGAATGATGCCTTTAAGTTAAAAAGATTATGATGATAGAGAAGGGTAAAAGAATATCATTGACCCCAAGGTTTTAAGTCCCGGTAGGATAGGGGACATCCCGGCCGTCCCATCTTCTTCCTTCCTTTCTTTCCTTTTCTTCTTCTTCCTTCCTTTCGCTTTTTCCTTTTTCTTCATCTTTCCTTCCTTCCTTCCTTTCTTTCCTCTTTCTTTTTCTCTCCCCTCATGTTTGAGTTTCGGAGTCTCAACCCCGTAAAGACGGAGAAAAAAGAAAAAAGAAATAAAGGATGGGAAAGGAAAAAGAAAAAGGGAAGAAAGGAAGGTAGAAGAAAAGAAAAAAAGAAAGGAAGGAAAGAAAGAAGAAAAAGAAAAAAAGAAAGAAAGAAAGGAAGCAAGAAAGAAAGGAAAGAAGAAGGGGAGAGACATGGAAGATATCCTACCGGGATGCATGATGGGGACTGCCGCCAGGATGAGGCGGGATATTGAGGCATCTCGTTCCATGGAGAAACTGGGACACCCTCATCCTATAGGATTTAAAACCTTGATTGACCCTACACCCAATGTCCAGAATCGGTGTTTGAAATGCATGATTCCAGCAAAATAATGGAATTCCAAAATAATGGTTAAGACAACTTCAAGGAAATGAGTCAAATCCCTAGATTTCAAGTCAAAACAATAAAAGCTAAGGTCATGATGAATGAACAATCATTAGACAAAAAGAGCTGAAAGTGTGACAAAGTAAGGACCATGAAAGTGAAACCAGAAAATGGAGAATGACACCAAATTAATAAACATATGCATCAAAAGTGTTAGATGCTACTTGGTTAAGCTTAGGAAGATTTGTCATGGTACTATGCTACAACATAAGCTTGAGAAGTATATGCCTGAAGGCCAGGTGATACAAAATATATGGAAGAAGAAATACTCCAAAATATGCAATTACAACTCATGGGTCTCACATATTATGCCTACATAATCCATGAATATGCCTATATAATTGAACAATGTACATTTGGCATATAATATCTATAAAAAGTCAAATAATTTTATAGCATCAGCAAGACGAATGGAACTTTGACAGCATACTAATACTAGATCAATGAAAAAAAGAAAAAAAACAAGAGCAAAAGGAGAAGAGGAACATTGACCACATACCGTTATTCGATGATACTTCTCCTTTTTGTTGTAAACACACAATACATAAACCATCTGTCCAGACAACAAAATGGAAGCACATTAGGATATGGAATATATCAAATATCGATCAATTTGTATGATCACAAAAAGCAAGATGTTAATCTGGGCAAAGTCGATGTATATAGGACCAAGCTGCCACGATTCAAGTATAAATGATAGACTGAATGTGTAATAACTATTCTAAAGTCAGAATGAATGAAATAAAAAAAATGATCTTATATCCAGTGGCATGCAAGTTAAATGTTTAAAACCCGAAGAAAAGCTAACATGCCCATATTATGCTTCAACAAGAAACCATCTTCTACAATGCCCATCAACAAAGTTGGTCCCCAGACGGGATAAACTAAAGCCAAGTGATGGGCCCAAGACACATTAATAATATACTTCTAAGAGAAGGAACTGAGATTCAATTTTGATGTATAAAAGTAGAGGCATGCTACATAGCAAAGACCTAATCCCATGCCAAACTGCCATGCCTTCCGATTGGTTTAACCCAGCTTCATCCCATTTTGAAAAGGAGATAACACATATTTGTCTATATTCCCAAAACTATCCTCCCCTTTCCAATCTCTGCACCCCAACCTTCTCTTTGTCTTCTCGTTCCATTCGATCGCATCCAGCCATCATGCTGGGTACAAGGAAAACCGAACAAAAATTGCTAAGCAGGTAGTTTTTGAGGCAAATTACATGTACCTTAGAGAGGAAGGGAGGGAGGGATGGAGAGATGGACAGGGGGGGCATAGGCATGGAGTTTCAAATCTTTGGCAAGCATCACCATGTGGCCTTCTTGGCTAGCATGGTTGGCAGTGTTGCACCATGTGTCTCTCATGGTTCCACTAAGCTAGCATGGAGTGCTAATGGTAGTGAATGAGGTTATGGAGAATTGAAGGAAAGTAATTGTGGAGCTCGTGGCTGAGGGAGAAGAAGGTTTTCAACATTTCTATAACTCACAAGTTAGCAAATTCTTAATATGGAACATGGTGTCTAACAAACAAACGAACAAACACCAAATGCTCATGGACCTCTATGTTGACCTTAATCCGAGATAAATGGTGTGGTACACTACTTGTCATAAAAGATTGGAAGAGATATGCGGAAAAAAGAGGTGGAGAGCTTCAAGCAGAAAATAGGGCTTTTTGATTTGATAACCATCGATGCTAGCATTACAAACAAGTGGTCTTAATCACCTCATAGTGGTCGCATGGATACAAGTGTACAAGCAGTTCAGACACTGCTCTTCTAATGACCTCCTTTGCTAGCAATTAAAAACTACAAAAATCCAAATCAGCAACCTTATCCTAGATATTTGGGTTGGGAAACATAGTTTTGAAATCTAAGCACGATACTATTAGAAAGACCAAATGCCAACTGAAAAAACTTTTGATCTCACACGTGGAAGTAGAAGTTATGATTGCTGCACTCGCAAGATGACTTTGATAGCACTAAAACAAATTTATTTAACAAAAAATGATAAGAAGGCAAAAAGAGGCATGGTTGATAGCAAAAGTGAACTTAATAATAAGTAGTATTTTTCTATTAAATAAGATACATACTAAACATAAAGCCCAGATCTTCTCTGCCTACAAGATGGAAGACTTACATGTCCGTGATGCATTTTGAGCCCCCTATCCTCCACTCTGCAATTTCCATCTATAAGAAGAGTCTTGATAGGAACCTAAATATTCCAGAGACTAAGTCAAGAGAAGTCCACTTCTTAAAAAAAAAAATCAACTTTAAAGTAGAATTCGACTTTCTGATAGCTCTAAATAGGAGAAGGCAAATACTCTAATTTAATCGCTTCATACTTCTAGTACAACAGCAATCAAATGAAAATTTAGGAAGAAAAACAGAAACATAGGAGAAAGATGGCAGTGGAGGTATTAATGTACCATGTTATCCTGAGGTTTCCTCTTGTAGTAGGCGAGAACTCGGGTCTCGAGGACAAAGTAGCGCATGTGGATGAACGAGCGGCCAATCTTCCTCCGCCCATACCGGACCATCCATCCCTCGTAGACCACCTTCGACATCCTTCCTCTCTCCCTCACTAGCCCTCTCCCCCCGTAACCTCCAACAGATTTCTACCACATAATCCAAAACACCAAACAAATAGAGTTACAGATCGGGCCAGGGGATTCTAGGAACCACCCGAAACTTAACCAATCCACCAAAATATAATTCAATCCCTCGATCAACGCAAATCCAACCGTTCTTAGACTCGATCCAGACAAACAAAGAAGGCGGAGAATTCAGAGAACGTAAATTTCGAATCTCGAGATAAACCCAGATCCGCGTAACTCAAGAACGAACAAATCCTCTCGCAATCCGGCGACCACTCCAGCGTCCCGATTGGCCGCCGGTCAAACTCCGGCAAGGGATCGATCAGTTCCGGCCGATCCGCCGGCCAAAGCAAATCTCCGCTATGGAGACAACCAAGAGCAAAAGAAAAGAAAAAAAAGGGTCAAAATAAAAATCCTCAATCAAGACAAACCGAACCGAACAGTTCTTGGTCGCTGTCCAAACGAGAACGACGCGGAGAATTCAGAGCATCCAGGACTTCTAATCAACCCAGATTCGAAGAACACCGGATCGACCGAACTCCGACAATGGATCGCTCAGCTCCGGCGGCGTTGGCCGAGCTGACGAGAGCGATGTTCGGGGGCGATCGCTGACCGAGAAAAAGGGGAGGAGGAATTGGGAACCGACAAAGAAAAGGGGGACTGCGATTTCAATTTAAAAACGAGGACCAACGAAACGCTGTTCCGCTCCCTATTCTTTCCTTGTTTCCCTTTTTTTCCTACTTTCCGCGTGAAAATAAGAATGGAAATTATTAATTACTAATAAATGAGTGGGGCATGGGATGGTGGTTTATAGCGGCGGAAAAGTAAACGGGGAACGCCGGCGGCAAGCGGCCGGCGGTGGAGTGGGGGAGGAGGAGGGGGGGAAGGATAAAGAGCGCCTAGCATCCGCTAAGCTATTTGAAGCGGGAGCGGATGAGCAACGCCGGATGGACTGCGGCCGAGGCTGGAAACCGAGAGGGGCAACGAGGCGGACCTTTCTTGGGTCAAATGCTGCTTGCGTTTGTCTTATTTACGGATTTGTCCTGGTGTGATTTGAAGTTCGTCAAACGAGATGCCGAAGAGGCCCCGAGCGCTTGGCCACAAGTTAGAAGTCAATATTTGGTAGGTTTATTTAAATAATAATAATAATAATCTTTATAATTTATTAAACAAAAATATTTTCAATTGACAGGAATATTTATATTTATATAAACAGCCATTAATTCTGTTACATAATATTGATGGCAAGATTCTAGCGTAGTTTTTTAATATTATATAATGCCAATCATGTGTATTTCTACGTAATATTATGTAATAACTAGCATGTAAACCGTATGATGCACAGAGTACTATTTATTTTCTTTTTTTAACTGTATTTGAAATAAAATATAAAAATAAAGATAATAGAATACATATCAGAAATATAATAGAATATAATATGTATATATAAGGGTCAAATTATTTTTTAAAATATTTTTTTGATATTAATATTATGATATACTATTACTATACAAAATTTTAATAGCATATATATATATATATATATCAGTTGAATTGGGGAGTCACTCACCATACGGGGTCAATCATGCAGTTGAATTCTTAAGAGTTTCTGGATAATTTTGTGAATGTATTAAGAATGGAGTTAGCGGGGCAAGAATCATACTTCCTAGATTCTTCTATTACGCGCTTTATTATTCAATTTTTTTTTTTTAGATTTTTTGCGTACATATCCTCCAAAATATTAGAATTTGCATAAATATTCTTATAAAATTAATATTTGTGTGTCTATCCTCATCAAACATTTATTTTGTATGCATATCCATTTTTTTTTTTTGCGTATCTACCAATGCCATCTAATGTCGTTATGAAGTTAGCGGTTTAAAATTGAAACAACGAAAATATCATTAGCGGATAAACATGCAAAAATAAACGTTTATAAAGGTATACATGCAAATAGCAAGTTTGGAGGGTATTAATGTAATTTCATATATTCAGAAGAATATACACACAAAAATTCTTGAATTTTTGCATAAAATAGAAAAAATAAATTTTAAATTTTTTGCATGTAAACTCTTCTAAATATGTGAAATTGCATAAATATCCTCGCAATATATTATTTGCACATATATTCTTACAAATATTTTTTTCGCATATTTACCCATTAAGAACATTTCAATTATTTTTAATTTTAAACTGCTAATTTTTTTGACAATATTAGATAGTATGGGCACATATGCAAGAAAAAACAAAATAAATATTTTATAAAAATAAATATATAAATATTAATTTTAGAAATGTATTTATATAAATTTTAATATTTAAGAAGATTTGTGGAAAAAAATATATATAATGGACAAACTCTCAACAATGTTTTGATGTGATGGGTGGTAGAAGGTTGTGCTTTGGAATTGGATTACCCTTCCACGGACTACTTGTTTTTTCTGAAAAAATAATAAAAATGGGCGATAAGTTGGGTGTTGTCGTAAAGACTAATGACCACGACTTGTCGGAATCGTTCGTCCACGGCCAAGTCCACGCGCACACCTCGAGAAGCGGTTTTATGGGTGATGTGGTGGTTGGTTGACGATATAATGGCAGAGAAGCGAAGCAAGACACGTCCGGAGTTAATGCTCATACTTGCTTTCGATGGTGTCAGGTTCTACCTTGTGGTTCAAATTGGACATTGTGGACGAGACCCACCCAGGGAAACACCTGACACGGCCCATGTCCAAACTTGGGACCCACGTCTCAGGTGTGAGCCACTCGCAAAGTGACGTGTGAAAGACTTCTTGGGTCACCGAGAGGCCAGAGTACTGCGGCTTTGAGATGCGGACAGGCAGCCCTTGCTTCTTGACATACCACATACGGCACAGAGAATTACAGCTTCTTCTTCGAACCCATGCATATATATCGAAAGACTAACTCAGATGCTGATTGAGTAGCCTCCTACATGGTGCATCATACAGAAGATTTTCTTTGGATGAATCAAACAGATGTCCTCTTCTCGCTTAGTTCGCTTCTGTCTTTTGATTTTCTTAGCTGCACCCATATACGTTTGGTATGAGGAGCCGGTATTCAAAAAAATAAAAAAAAGTTCTTGGTACCAACATAGGACCATGTCAAAATTAGGCGGTCTAGATCTAAATCCTTGGCTAGATATTTAACCCATTTAGCATTGTAACTAGATGTGTTGCGGGGGGAGGAGGCCTTGAATTTAGTCCCACATCGGCTAGTAGCGGAAAAGTTCTATACTTTAAACGGAGGATGGAAATTCTTTTCTTTCGAGGCGCCTTTTGAAGGGCAAAACCATAAGGACAGTGGTCTCCCCCGTCTGCGCTGGACGCGCGGGCCGGAGCGCCCAAAGCGGACAATACTTCGAAAGGAACGGAGTTTTCTTTCTCTGGTAGCTTAATGTGGGCTATGCTGTTGTGTGAGGCTCCGGCAGAATACTGTCCCCGCAACAAGATGTGTCCCATGCCTGACGTTGGAAAGCTACACCCCATGGTTCCAGGACAATAGTTAATTCCAAGTTAGGTTTAATTTGGGTATAAGTGTAGATTTTGACTCTTTTCCGGTACATGTGTCGTGTATAGTTAATTCCAAGTTACGTTTAATTTGGGTAT